>JAREYC010000004.1:102000000-102502500 GCA_030015325.1 Cryptoblepharus egeriae | reverse complement strand
TTTCTGCACGTTAAGTACTTTACTATTATAGAACTCCCAAATATATAAACATAAGAAGAGTTCTCCTGGATCAGACCAAAGGCCCATCTAGTCCAGGTTCCTATATCTCACAATGGCCCATCAGATGCTTCTGGGAGCACAAAGAGAACAGATTACGTGTAGGTTCCCATCCAGTATCCATGGATTACGTTATCTGCAGATCTAGATCTTCCCCTGTGGCCTCCCATACCCATTACAATTATGTTTTATTTTTGTAGTCTGTATCACAAGAGAATGTTGTGATAGCACCTGGTTTGGATGCCCACCACACAGATTTATGATTGAAAAGTCCATCACAGATTTAAGGGGCAGGTTGAATATTTTAATCAAAAGCTTAGCAACTTCATTCATCATCCAGGGACTCTTCATCCAGAAAAGGGACACCCTCATCGTCAAGGCCAACAACCGCAGCCTCACCTACCTTCTGCTGGTCTCTCTCCTCCTTTGCTTCCTCTGCTCCTTGCTCTTCATCGGAGATCCTAGAAAGGCAACCTGCCTCCTGAGACAAACAGCTTTTGGGATCATCTTCTCCATGGCCATTTCCTCTGTTCTGGCCAAGACCATCACTGTGGTTTTGGCTTTCATGGCTACCCAGCCAGGAAACATTTTCCGCAAATGGGTGGGAACAAGATTGGCACTTGTTGTTGTCTTGTCCTGTTCCTTTATTCAGGTCAACATCTGTGCTCTTTGGCTGGCAACTTCTCCCCCATTCCCAGACCTGGACACGTTCACAGTCCCTGAAAAAGTTGTTGTAATATGTAATGAAGGCTCAGTGACCATGTTTTACTGTGTTCTGGGCTACATGGGCTTCCTGGCACTCACTTGCTTCACTGTGGCCTTCCTAGCCAGGAATTTGCCAGACAGTTTCAACGAGGCCAAGTTCATCACCTTCAGCATGCTGGTCTTCTGCAGTGTGTGGCTGTCCTTTGTGCCAACCTACCTGAGCACAAGGGGGAAAGACATGGTGGCCGTGGAGGTCTTCTCCATCCTGGCCTCCAGTGCTGGGCTGCTGGGCTGCATCTTTTCTCCCAAATGCTACATCATTATAGTGAGACCTGAATTAAACAAAAGGGAGCAGCTGATAAGAAGGTAGCATTAAAATATCCTGAGCTCAGTATACGTTACCCTGCTGACTACCATAAAAATGTGATGAAATTAGCCTGTACAGATTCCATCATTTTTTGTCCTAAGATTCAATGAAATTAAAGAAACCACACTGGATTGCAAAGCAGATATTCCGTAGTGGCTTCTTTTTGTTTTATTCTTTGATTTGACCAGTGTAGGAAAGTCTCAAGGGTGTGGGTGAGCAAAGTTGAGTCTAGAATCACTGTCCCTTCCAATTCAACTTGGAAAATGTTCATAATAGGAGCAGTTTTTGTGTCTTTGAGTCACCTTTTGGCAACTTGTTTTGACTCTAGTTGATTCACTCCCCCCATTAAAAATCCCAAAGTGGGGGGAAAATGGGGCTTCCAGGTTCCCTGCGTGTCCAAGCTCTGTTTGAAAACTGTCAGCCATATCCTCATCCATAAACATGATAGGAGGGTTAAGATGAAGTGCAAGGAGCATGGACGAAAATGTTAAGTGGGATGAGGATCATAGGCAGCAGTGGGGAGGCTTAACGTGACGACCTGATCCTAAGCAGCTCTATGCAAAAGTCATCCCGCTGCAGCCAAGCATTCAATGGGGCTTGTACCATGTTTAGGTTCGCCATAATCCTCTTCCACAAAACTGGAACCCCCTGTTAAACATACCCCAATTACGTGAACACAGTCCCTGAAAACAAGGATAGTTTTCTGGAACCTATGGCAACCCTAACCCCGTTATCACAATAGTCTTACATACTGTGAAGAAAACCCCCACCCTTTGGATGGATTTATCACTGAAAGTGGGAAAGGTTTGCCCTGGAAAGTTGGACATAAAGGACTTCCCTCTGCTGAGAGACATATGGTCTTTAGAAGATATTGTGGCACTGAGGAGAAGAGGGAGAGGGAGATTCAGACTATCAAGAGGCCTGACATTTGGACCAGTCCCTGACCTATACCGGAATGTCAGGTGTACATGGGACCTGCCCTGGAAGGAAGGGAAGTCGAGGGGTATAAAAGTAGCAGGGAGAGTGGGAAGACGGCAATGGGTGTGAGATGGGGAGGTTGTGCCACTGGAGAGAGTGTGGGACACCTCATTGTTCCTGGCACAGCACATAAAAGGGAAAAGAGACATTTCCATTAACATTTTATGATTGCTTGGATAGTTACCTTTTTTCTTTTGAATCGTGTGATGACAGAATAACGGTGGTCTGAAGATCTCTGTGAGGCGACAGGTACACCTAATAGAACTATGAAGAAAAAAGAGTTGATTAATGATGCCTACAAATCATAGTTGACCTCAGAACAAATTAAAGTTAAAATATAATTCTGTCTGCTCTCACTTGTGTTGAGTCTTTTCTCCTGGAGTTGATACGGCTGAAGGAAGGAGGAGGGAAGAAGCAACAGGGCACGGCTGGGAGGATGGGACACAGCCAGACACACACCAACAGGTATGATATTTGATTTTGATACATGATGAGAGGGTTCAGTATGTTAAACATAGAAGATGTCTTGTGCCTGTTTGTAATCGATAATGACGATGATGATAGCAATGACATATTTGGAGAATGCATCTGACAGCTTTCCTTGGAGTATCTTTCTCTGCGCTAAACAACTGCAGTAAACGGATCTGGACACTTTGGAGTCTTAAAGCAAATAAATAAATAAATAAATAAATAAATAAATAAATATGTAAGTAAGTGAGTAAGTAAACAAACATTTCAATTGTGTAAACCAGAGATAGCACATTCAGAGATACACTACAATTTTCAATTATTTTGTGACGGTTGTCACATTGATTTTGATGGGAATTTCAGAATAGAAGTATTATAATAATATTATTAAACTTTTATATAGAACTGTGGCTGTCTGTCTGTCTGTCTGTCTGTCTGTCTGTCTGTCTTCAACTAAAAAGTTCACAAAGCGGTTTAGAAAGAAAATGAAAAAAATAGCTAATTAATAGCTAATGGGTTCCTGTCCCAAAAGGGCTCACAATCTAAAAGGCAAAAAAGAACACCAGCAGAAGCCACTTGAATAGACATTGCTGGAGTGTGTCTGGCCAGTTACTCCCCCCTGCTAAATAAAGGCGGAATACCCACTTCACGGTTCAGCCCATAAATGATATGGCTTTCATGTTGTTAATTGAAACACTATAATTAAATTTCAAACTACTCTGTTTCTGTGATTATAATCAGTGTTGGGCTCCAGCAGGTTTGCACCTATTCTATAGAACTGGTTGTTAACAAGAGAAAGGACATATAAAGTTTAAAAATAGCCATTTAAAAGTGGCTGCCAGACGGGCAGAGAACCAGTTCTTAAGTTCTTTGAATCCCATCACTGATTATAATGCGCATCTTTTTGACCTAAATTCCCTTTAAAGGTAGAGGCAGTGGCATAACTAATGATCATATAGCCTAGTGCAAAGCTTAAGATGTTGCCTCAGAAGTGATGTCACAACTGGAAGAGATGTCATCCTGGGGTATTAAAAAAAATTAAATTTTCCCCTTCAACAAAAAAAAATCAAATTTAATTATGTAAAAATATATAAATTGTGCCTCTAATTAGTTAGGGAAACTGTGCTGGGCCAAAGAGGAATGGTTATTCTTTCCTTGCCAAACATAAGAGGAGCACCTCTTAGAACTGCCTGTTTACCCAGTTAGCATGGGTAAGTGTATTATGAAATATGTACATGGAAGAAAGAGCTGATTCATATTAACACCTTGTTTGTTCCATACAATATCAGAACTGCATCTAATTTACTCTCAGAGCAATCAGTATCATGGGTAAGTAGAGTTAAGAAAATCCACCCTAGGGTCAAGCTTAGCTTCTAGACCCCTTGCACCCTCCCTAGCTACGCCACTACGTAGAGGCACTCTGTGTTAACACAGTTGTTAAGATCCTACCCCTTTAATGATGGTGTTCTGGTCCAGAAGTCTTCGACCCTTTTCAGTCCTATAATCCCACAATTGTTGTAATCCACAACTGAGGCTTTGCGACCCCAGTGGGTTCCTGAGCAATGTGGTCCAGAACATTACATTACAGGAAATACAGTGTTAATAACTCATAGATGATTAATACCCATAGGCTGTGTTTTAGTATGCCCAGTTTGCTGCATTATGCATTTTGTATATATGCAAGTGTGTGATTTTTCTTTTGAATTTCATTTTTCTAAATTGTTAATGCTTCTCGGCCCAGTTTTTTTGCCAGGTCGTTGATGCATCAGTGAGTGAGTGAGTCAGTCAATCAGTCAGTCAGTGACTTTTATATATAAATGAATTGCATTTTTTTTTCTTTAGGAAGTGTGGCTGGTGGGAGTTTTGGGGGGATAATGTGGGACAGGCAGAGCCAAGCGTGGATTGTGGGGGGCGGCTGGTAGGAAGGGGGAGATTACTTCTGAGAACATACATAGAATGGGGCAGATTCTCCAGTTGGGAGACAGGCTGCAATCCAAGCCATTTTCTGGGAGTAAAAATTCAATATTTAATCAAGTCTTGAAGGTTGCTCAGCAGTTTCACACCCTTGTATGAAAAGCATTTCTTCATCATCTGAGGACTCAGAATTTAAAAAATCCAATTTTCTGGGAATGCCATATATACATGTCTCCCCATACCCTGGAGAAATTTCCATCTTAACAGAACCCTGGTGCAGATTGCTGGGGTATTTCCATCCTCTTTGATCAGAAGGCAAGAGGGATTGTGAGGGTCTCGCCGCAAAAAACAGGGCATGGTCATGTCCAGTCATGTTCTCTAAAGCCCCACTCATCCAATGGGCCATGGAATAAGGATATGTAATGCACTCACATTGGGCAGATGCATGGCACAGTAGGCTACATGGACCCCTAAATACGTTATAACCCCTTCCCCTGTACCCCATTGGACAGGTGTCCACAAATCCCTCTTCTTTTGGTTAGCCATGGGAGGGGGTGTGGTTTGAGGGATCACACAAACCCCTAAAATACAAATACCCACTTCCCAGGTACCCCATTCTTGATCCAGCGGCACTGGAATCTTCTCCCAATGGTCACAATCTATGGGACAAGTGGTTTGAGGCATCACATAACACATCTGCTCCAGGGTCAAAATATTGGGATCAAAGGAGGAATTGTGGCTGCCGTATTTTAATATCAAAAATATAATTTAAAAGGGGCAGGGCTTAGAACTCTCATATTTTGATATCAAAAGTTTGAAGAAAGGTATGTACTATTACAACTAATACTGTAGACAGACAGAACAAGATGGGCAAGTATGGGAATTCCTCCCATATGCAGGGACTTAAGGAGCTTCATTTCTCAACAGGGCCATGGATATTTCCTCTCCAACTTCTTGCCCCTCTCTTTCTCCACTAAGAACTTTACAAAAAATAAAAGTGAGTACCTGGGCACAAAAAAAAACCATGTTTTTCTTCCATGCTTCTGCTGCCAGTACCTGGCTATGCTCCAGGGATTGTGAACCAGGCAATTATCTCACAACACTGCAATTTCTCACCAGTCTCAGCAAGGCCTACATGGCTTCTCAGCCAACACAAGTACACACTATAAGAACTCCTCAGTATTAGTAGAATACTCCAGTGCCATTCAGAGAAAATTTCTGGACTTTGAGTTCTGTGCAAAGAGAAAGAACCCCCCACCCCTTTTAAAACTTCAAATGACAAACTTCTATTTATTACTTTTATTTCTGATATTGCTGCTGTTGTCTCAGTTGGACACTACAGAACACCCTCTTATGTGCAGCATGAATGATCCTATCCACGTCCAACACCAATATCATCAGCCTGGGGATTTTGTCATTGGAGGAATCACTTCTCAGCTTTTTTCTCCATCCTTCGCTTTAATTCTTTTCAATCAGGATCCCCAGACAATTCCTTTGGAGGAACATAAGTAATGAATTCATCCTTATCCCCCTTACTTTACAAATTAGTCAGGTTATCATATTCATCAATAAGGAATTACACTTCACATGTCTAGAAAGAGATTAACATAATCATGACCAAAGACTCAGTTTGGCATGTCTCTCATTGTTTAGAAAGTAGTTTTAAATGTGAAAATTTGACTTTAAAGTATTCAGTGTTTTTGCTTTGTACTTCTTTCATGGAATGTTATCAGAATTAATGCATCAGTTTTGTATAAGGTACTATAAATGCAATTTAAGCCGTGGACTAGGTCCTACAGTATACACAGTATACAGTGTAATTGCTTACAATACTGAAACTGCATAATATAGTATGATATCAACTGCTGAAGATCAATCATTTCCAAAATATCTATATTTCAAGAGAACATCCAAATAATATTATTCACCCTGTGTATGCAGGTTGTATGATTGAATATCCTAAAGCGATAATGGCTAATAAATCCATACTGGTCTGTGCTATGCGATGATCTATAAATTAATTATTCTCAAACTGATCAGGAGTAAATCTCTGTAGGAAAGTCTTTATAGGAGAGGGAGTGACGGCAGAGACATGTTATTGGAGTGTGTAAGAGTTTAATGTTAAAAAAAAACAAGCTCTTTGTAGTTGTAAATATAAGTAGGACGTTCTTTGCAAGAACTTCCTTTGAAGAGTCTAATGCTTGGGGAGTCCACCAACTGATTAGACTATCACTGACTCAGGTAGTAAGTAGTAGGTATGTCCCCATCTCTTGATGTTTGGTGCATTATAGAAATTATCAAATGACATGGGAAATAAATGTTTGATTAACATTAGGTATTAGGTTCAAAAGGTTTTGTGTTCATTAAGAACACAAAAGAATTTCTGGCACTGAAGAAATTGAGGACTCATGAACACCACCTGGACTCTGTCCCCCTCCTCCTTCCTTCTTTCTCTATAATGCACTTCCTTTTGTTTTTAGTGCTGTTCTAAAGAACTATCAGCATGTTCTGTCCTTGGTTTTTGCTGTGAAGGAGGTCAATGAGAATCCTCATATTTTACCCAATATTACTGTGGGCTTCCACATCTATGAGAACTACTTCAATGCAAGGAAGACTTATCAAAATACCCTGAGACTTCTCTCTGCTCAGAAGAAGACTGTTCCCAACTATAGATGTGACCTTGAGAGGCTTCTGATAGCTGCCATTGGGGGTCTGGACTCGGAGACCACTCTCCAGATGGCCACCCTTTTAGGCATGTACAAGATTCCACAGGTGAGAGAAGCATGGAGAGAAGAAAACTTCAGTACTTTGGGAAAGAGTAAAACCCAACCACGTCTTCTCGGTATAGAAAGTTGGGTATAGTGTTGGAAGAAAATTAGTAACACTTGCAAAATTGACCGTTCTTGTCTGCTTTTCAAAGTATTCTGGGAGGCAAAGAGATAAATGGAATATGAAAAAGAAATGTGCTGTGTCCAAAAAGAAACAAAATCCTAGCATTTATTTAACTGGACATTTATAGTCTGACTTTCTACTTCACACACACAAGAGCTCACATTTAGTAAAAAATACAATGTAAAATTTGTTTCAGTGGGGGCACTGTCAAATTATATGCTAATAGTAAAGTATATGGTAAAAGTATACGCTAATAGGAATAGCCAAGTTTTAAAGATGCTTTAAAACTGATCAAAATATTAATTTGGAATTTAACCGTCCATCAGTCAAAATCTATCTGACAGACACATCAAAGCTGTTCTTGCTCCCCTCTCCATGCCAAGGTGGCCAAGAGGCCTGTCCCTCCTACTACCTTCCTATCTCTAGGTGCTGTTCAAAATACCCTGAGTCAGTTTTCCCCCTGTCTGTGTGGGGTGTAGTAGTGACCTTCCTGATCTCTCAGATCAGTTTTGCCTGAACTCGACACTCCATAGGCGGCCACAAGTGATCTCTCAGATCAATTTTGACTGACTGCATCTGACAAATTTCAGTATTTTTTTATTTTACTTGTTTAAGGTTAATGGGTTTTTTTTAATCAGATTTAAAATATTCTATCTTTGTACAGCCTAATGAATGATGCTTTCTAACAGGTGTCTGTCAGACTGAAAAGGGAGAATCCCAATTTTGACTGACAAAGGGTTAAACTTAAAATACTGTTATAACACTGTTTTCCTTCCCCTTATTTTAGTATAAATCCCTGCTATCCATGAAAAAAATAAAAGTTTTAGAATGCCTCTACCAACTTTTTTTTAAGGAAAAAAATCCATCCTTATTTAGATAACAGCTTTCTGTGAATTCATTTTAAAAATCCTCCTGATAACAGATGTCAGGATTGCTTTCTCCGTAAAATTCTATTTCTGAATTTCATTTTGGCTGATAGCTCAAAAGAAGAGCCAGTCTTGCAGAAGTTCACTGGGTAATCTCCAACTAACCACCATCTTGACTAATCACCATAAACCTTCCCCAGAATCCTTCCTGTAAGGTCTGAAAACATTTCTTTTTAAAAAGGCCTTCTGAGCACCTGACCCTTTTTGAATATTGCTAAAACTTCAGCTTTTAATGATAGGGTTATTTAAAGATGCTACTGTTTTTAATTGCTTCAGTTGTGAGAATTATTACAATATACAGAGTGATTGAAAAGTAACTTCCTATATTGCTCGAGCACAAAGATGGACCATGAATTAGACCAGCCTAAAATGGTAAAGATTGTGCTCATAGTGCTTAAATTAACTGCATGAAAGCAATATTATATTGCACTAAAACTACAGATTTCCATACTTCATAACATGCCGCTAACTGGGCACGCTCTGGCAGGGTTGGACATCGAGCCATGTTTGTTGGGCTTCCAAATTTCAAACAAAATAATCAGTCTGAAACACAAATACAAACAGATTAAATTTACAAGATACATTCTCATACAGTAAAGGTCAAACAGAAAAAATTGTGAGAAAATTACCAAAAATAAATAATTTTTTAGTATTTTAAAATAGTTACTTTTCAATCGCCTGTATATTTTATTACCGTCATTATAGTATTTTAAGTGTTCATTTTATATCATGTTTTAAAATGGATATTATGTCAATTTTATTTTTGCGAATCATTTTGAGTCTTTTATAGAAAAGGTGGCATATAAATAAACTCATCCTTTCCAAAGGTAAATTGGAGATAAAGCTCATGTCTGTTTCACTTAGCAGTGAGGAGCAGACAGTATAAGGACACAAATTAGATAACTATAATTAGATAATTAGGGTTAAGCAAAAGCAGCCCAGCAGTGATTCAGTCTTTCTTCCTCTTCTTTAGATCACCTATTCTGTATTTTCTCAACCAGAGGGTGATAAGACTCAGCTCTCTTCTTTGTACCAGATGGTTCCCAATGGAGCACATCAGTACACTGGGATTGTCCACCTTCTTCAGCATTTCCACTGGAAGTGGGTTGCGCTCATTGCCATGGGTGATGTTAAAGGAGAAATGTTTCTGCAAACTTTGGACCACCTGCTATTCCTGAGTGGCATTTGTGCTGCTTTCACCCAAAGGATCTCAACCCACAGTGATATAACAGACATTCCTAAATTAATAGATAAATTTCTTGACATAATGGAGTACCTAACAAAAACAGATGTCAACGTATTTGTCGTCAATGCAGAGGCTCACACCATGATGGGTTTGCAGTGGATTTTAATGGCAACTGAAATGTATGGGCTGCGTCCTTTCGAGAAAGTATGGGTTATGACAGCCCACTGGGATTTCTCATCAGAAACATATCACAGAAATTTGGATGTGCACAACTTCCATGGCGCTTTATCAATCACAGTTCATTCCAATAACATCCCAGGATTTCAAGATTTTCTTCACACCATAAACCCCTATTCTGATGAAGATGGATTTATTGGGGTCTTCTGGAGACAGGCTTTTGAGTGTATATTTCCTGACATTGATCGATACAAGGAAAATACTGATCACTGTACTGGGGAGGAGAAACTGGAGAGCCTTCCTGGGCCTCTTTTTGAAATGAGCATGACCAGCCAAAGTTACCTCATCTACAATGCTGTCCATCTGGTGGTGCGTGCTTTGCAGGCCATGCGTCCTTCCACACAAAAAAAATATAGACTCGTTCCTCCTAAATCACATCATTTGAAGGTATGCATCACATGGAAGGCAATTCTATTATTTTATTATTATATCATCAACAAAAGTATGGAATGATATGCACCATATTGATACCACACTTGAGCCTTCTCATATACCACTGATGTACCAACAACCTCCCAGTCTCCATAGCTCTGGCTGGGCACTTTCCTTTCCACCCCCTTCTTATTTTTCCAAAGCAGAAAGTGCAAGGAGAAGGAGGCACAATGGAGGCAATTAGGCAGAGAGGATTTGGAGCCCACCGTCAATTTGTTGTGTAAGGTGACCACTTTCGGTGGGTTAGGGTGGTTGTCAGCTTGGTTCATATGATCTTCATCAGATGAGTATGACGTGATGCTGTGAAGTTGCTCTGGCAGCTCATATCATAGAGCCTAAAATAGATTTCAAAATGTGAACTTCCTTTCTCGATTAACGTTTTATCAAAGCTTATCTTACCCTTAACAGATAGAGTTGTAGAGGAAAACTCTGAAGAAGGAACAACAGAGTGTCCTGCTAAGGAGGGATAAGATATGATCTCAGAAATGGAGGTTGAAGAGCAAGTCTTTATGATTCCTTCAACCATGTCATTTCATGGTAACCAACCACAAGACAAGCATCATCTTAACCTTGTCCATCTTAAACAGTGGTGGGCTCCAGAAGGTTTGCTATAGAATGGGTTGTTAACGAGAGATAGTCATATAAAGTTTAAAAATAACCATTTAAAAGTGGCAGCCAGATGTGCATAGAATCGGTTGTTAATTTCTTTGAATTATTTGTACCTCAAAACATATCTACACAATCTTTACCAATGCATATCTGGGATGGTCAGGAAAAGGGCTTTTTCTCAATCCTATGAGCTACATGCGCTGTTCTTGTTTAGGCTCATCTTTATTGATTTATTCTCCTTTTGCCCTTTCATTGCAGCTTCACTCTTTTCTGAGGAGGGTCTCCTTCAACAACAGTGCTGGGGACAAAGTATCTTTTAATGAGGATGGTGAATCAGGAGCAGGATTTGATATTGTCAACTGGGTAACGTTCCCAAATCAAACGTTCTCTAGAGTGAAAGTGGGGGAAATCGATCTGCAGGCTCCATGGGACAAAATGTTCTCCATTAATGAGAGTATCATTGTCTGGCACAGTAGATTTAACCAGGTAGGATTCAGCAGCAACTTCTCAGATACGCAGCAAAGTGTGAACTCTTTGATCAGACCAAACACTCTGGTAGTTAATTCCATTTGGTTATGATCAGCGATGTTAGGTGTCCAGAGCCAGAGTGAGATGGATCCTAAAGTGGAAAGATTTTGGACTACCATAATGGACAAGTTTTACTCTTATAGTTTCATCAACATCCAAGACCAGGTGGCATTTTCATAGAGGAAGAGTGTGGCCAGATTGGCCGAGATTATAGAGAAACTCAGTGGAACTGGCTTTAGATCTTCATTTAATATAGCCTGATATTGGTCCATGTTCATCATGGGTAATCCAGTGTTGGTAACAGGGCACTCTGCGGAACAGAAGAGAGGGCAGTTGGAGTGGCTAGTCAAGTAGGGTGGTCCAGACTCCCGGTGTTTAGACTGTTGTCTGTGAGTATACAGCCGTTGCAAGATGCACTGGGAATTTGGGCTTTGAGCGATTCACAGGAAGGTTCAGGCAGAGGGACCACGTCCTGGAGATTGATGACTTGCATAGGCATAGAGACAGCCCTGGAATGGTCCAGAAGTGGGTCATGGTGTGGTTTCTTGATGAATGGCTGAACAAAATCAGGAGCTGAAGTTACTTGGGCTTGTGTTAGGCTTGTGACTATAAGGTTGTTAGGACCAGATGGAAGAGTCACTAAAGGCTGTCGTGAAGGGGGGAAAACAGAGGAATGGACTGGCTGAAGCTCCCTAAACTCATTGGAGAGTGGGGGCCGGACAATATGAGATCGGCACTTAGTGGTTGTACATGGGGAAACGTCCCTTTTTAGGATAGAAGGTGGACCTAGGGACTCCTTTGGAGCTGAATGGCAGTCAGCTTTAGACCTCAACAGATGGGATATGACAGGGTTTTTAAAGAGTCTCTGAGGGAAGATACCAAAATCTCTGAAAGTAGAAATGTGGGAAAATATCAGACCAGGGACAAAGCTTGAATTGAAATGCAAGATGACGCGAGACTGTAATAGGGGAGAAGGCAATATGTCCACTTTGCGTAGATCAATCCTGGATGAATCCATTTTCAATATGTTAGACAGGTGTTGTTTTGCTTGCCAAGTAGATGTCCATCTAGGTGCATGTCGATGATGGAGGGTAATGGAAAGAACGACACTGTTGGGATCGAGGGACAGCATGGGGGAAAAGCCCCAACCGGGGAGAGGTGGAGGTTTTCATCGGGGAGGAAAGGGCTTGGAACTTTCGGGACTTAGAAGGAACGGGTTGGTGGTTCAAAGAAGCTTGATGGTGAAGATGGGCCAAGCAGTTGGTTGAGATGTCTTTAAGTTGCAATTTGATGGATTCTAAATGCTGGGAAATTAGTTTCAGGGCTCCTGCAACAAGATTGAATTGCTGAGAGGAGAGAGCTTCAGAAACTGCAGCTAGCCCAGATGCTGTGGGAGTAGGAGAATCTTGATCTTGGTCTTGGTCCTCAATCAAGGCCCTGATTAAGGACGTGGTGGATGGTGAAAGTCGAGAGAGATCAATGGACAAATGTTGTTGGGCAGCATCCTCAATGGGCAGCTGCTGATGAACAGCATCCTCGGCAGGGGTGGAGGGTGAAGCTAAGGGCTGGCTGATTCCTGGAGGAGGGACCGTTTCTCTTGCAATTGCCGAGAAGTTGTCTAATTTGCTTTGTTTACTCTGTTTGCTTAATTTGGGTGATCCAGAGTCAGAATTGTCCGAGGAAAGGTGGCAATTGCGGTTCATTAGGTGGGGGGAGGGAGACAAACTTACTTCGAGATCAAACGGCTCTTGGAGGGGAGACTTGGCAACAATAAATCTTGCTAGCAGCAGTAGCCAGCCACCGAGGCACGATAAGGGCCAATTATAAAGAAGGAAGATTAAAAATGGAAGAAAGTAGTTATAAAAAGTTAAAATTGAACACGGAGCTCTGACTACAGCAGCTGGGCTCGGGTAATCCAGTGAATTGTCTTCTCTGTTCATCCTACAGATATTTCTGGGGGTTTGATTTTTAATAAAAATCCCATTTTTTGAATGGTTCCCTCAGAGGAGAATTTTTCCCAGATTATCTTTCTCTGTCACAGATCTACAGACTGGAATAGTGACAGCAGATACAAACCACCTCCTGTCCAGTGGCTGGTCAAATAACCACAAAGGAGGGAAGAGAAAGGGTATGGATGCACTAACCATTAGATGCTGCATTCTTGGTCAGTCTGCTTTCTTTTTGGACCCCTTTTCCCCAACACTCATAATCTGATGTTTTCCATCGCCTCTCCCAAGTACTATCTTCACCACCATTTTGTACATGTTTGCTGGAGTGGACACCAATATTGATGCTATTCTCTTTTGACTCCATCTTGTTAGGAAGAAACTCTGTTGCTTCCAGAATAATTTTGTTCATGACCTGAACTGCCTTTTGTGTGTAGGGGACGCCCCTTGCTCTGTGTAATGAGCCCTGCCTTCCAGGTTCCAGTAAGCAGAAGAAGGAAGATGGGCAGTTTTGTTGCTATGATTGCACTCCTTGTCCAGGAGGAAAGATCTCAGGCCAGAAAGGTGGGGGACGTGACACCAGAAGTGAATATGATGGACACAGACATCCTGGTTCCAACTGCAGTCCTGTGGATGCTGTATATGTTTAAAGATCTACTATTTACCAATGATTACTTACAATAAATAGCATTTGTTGGGTATGGTAGAGGTCAGATGCATGGCTAAGAGTTAATGCCTCCATATCCTCTTTCCACAGTTTGTCTAGGTTTGTATTCCATCAATCCAGTTTAAAAGAAAAAGAAAAATCTTAGGAAACAAAGCTGTCTTTTAAATTACCATTTATACTTTTTAAGGACACATTAATACTCCTATAAGCAGTGGTTCTTAAGACAGACGGGTCTCCTTATGAGAATGACAATCTATTGGGACCCCTGAAAGAGATGTCATGCCTGGAAGTGACATCAAACAGGCAGACCCCTTAATATCCTCTTTGTATTCTATAACTCCTACCTAAAGGTACTGATAATATCTTAGGATTCCTCTTTTATGAGTGCTTCTCTTATCAACTAGGAAGCAACAATGTCACAATGCTGGGCACTTCTATGCAAGAATAGGGCAAGCTGGGCCAGTTTAGTCTCTCAGATGACAAGCAACACCTGCTGAAATTCTCCCTTCTATACAATTGATAAAAGGCCAGGAACCCTCAAATGGCTCAGCTTGCCCACCCTGCTTTATTCATAGGTAGCTCCAATTCCCAATGTATAAATGTCTGCCTCCTGCATATTTTTCCACCTGTAAAAGGAAACGAGCAGAGACATAGTACTGACCACTTCATTCAGCTGGTCACAAAAATGTCTTTTCGGAAACTCTGATTTTCTCTTTCTTTATGTTCCCCCAAGATGTGAGTGACTGTTCCAAATGCCCAGAAGATCAGTATCCCAATGAGGGCAGAGACCGATGCCTTCCCAAAGAACTGAACTTCCTATCTTACAAAGAGCCCTTGGGGTTTGGTCTGGCCGCTTTGGCTCTCTCCCTCTCCCTGATCACAGCCTTGGTACTGGGAACCTTCATCAGGAATCGGGACACTCCCATTGTCAAGGCCAACAACCGGAGCCTGACCTACTCTCTGCTGGGCTCCCTCCTGCTCTGCTTCCTCTGCACCCTCCTCTTCATCGGTCGGCCTCAGCTGCTCACCTGTTACCTGCGCCAAACCACTTTTGGGATCGTCTTCTCCATGGCTGTTTCCTCCATTTTAGCCAAAACCCTGACTGTGGTGGTGGCTTTCATGGCTACCAAGCCAGGATCCAAGTGGAGGAAGTGGGTGGGAAGCCGACTAGCGTACTCTGTTGTTCTCTGTGGCTCCTGTACTCAGGCAGCTCTTTGCACTTTCTGGCTGTGCACCCACCCCCCATTCCCAGAGACTGATCTGCACTCCCTCCCTGAAGAAATCATCGTGGAGTGCAATGAGGGCTCATCCCTCTTCTTTTACTGTGTGTTGGGGTACATGGGGTGTCTGGCGCTCATCAGCTTCATGGTGGCCTTCTTTGCTAGGAACCTGCCAGACTCTTTCAATGAAGCCAAGTTCATCACCTTCAGCATGTTGGTCTTTTGCAGTGTCTGGTTATCTTTTGTGCCAACCTATCAAAGCACCAAAGGGAAACTCATGGTGGCCGTGGAGATCTTCTCCATCCTGGCCTCCAGTGCTGGGTTACTGGGCTGCCTTTTTGCTCCCAAAATTTACATCATCCTCTTGAGGCCTGAACTGAACAGTAAGGACCAGCTGAGAAGGAGAAATTTCTAATATAAGTATTTTGTTTTTTCATTTGGAAGTTATTTTTTACAATGGATTTTAAATATCTTACATAATTTTCATATTTTCTTATTGTTCAGCTATAGTTGTCCTCTGGCATCAAATCTATTGTGGATATTTTAAATTTTAATCATTTTTTTAATGGCAATGTTTTTCAGTAGAACTTATCTCAAATATAAAGATTAATACTTTTTACATGAATTTATTTAAAATGAGGCTCACTGTATTGGCTTTACCAAGCTGTTACCTTTCCCAAATGTAGAATTTTACATTACAATCTGTCAATAGTATGCTGCTGTAGCATGCTGCCTGCTCACAAGGAAAAGGAGGACAATGAAGTCTTGTCCTAGAAGTTCTTTTTTAATGCTAAAAAAGTGGGCATGACCTAAGAAGATAGATCATATGGTTACTCTGAGTGTGGATCAGTCCCTGAAGGGGATAGGTTCAGTAGATGCCTCCTTCCTGACATCTCTGAACAAATCTCAAGGGTTTCTCTTTTGTTGTTCAAGGGGACATGTCAGCATCAACCCCTGTGGGTTTTGAATCTAAGTACACTCAAGGCCTTCAAAGGAGTATCTCATGCCTGCCAAAAGTCATTCTGTGAAACAAACATGAAGCCCAAAAGTGGGACATATTCATAGTTGTTGGAAATGTGCATTTGAATGCTTGTTCCCAGAAGACCCTGAGAAACCCATCTCTGCCTGAGTAAGGAATCTGGGTCCGGAGGAAATGTGGGAAGCCCTGCACTTCTGTGGAGTGAATGGCAAAGGATAAAGCACCATGGAAGACTTGGATATCCAGAAACTGAAGGAATGGCTCTAAAGAAAAGTCCCAGTGGGCCGTCATCACCCAAACCTTCTCTATGGGCATCATATCTCTTTCCACCAGATTCAGAACCACCTGCAGATCCAACATCATGTGCGTGTCAGCACTCACAACACACACATTGACATTGGTAGCACTTAGAAAAAGCGTCATGTTCATGAATCGGTCCAGAAAAGCTACGACACCCAAAATGTTGCTCTGGGTTGGCATTCTGTGAGTGATGGCAGTACAGATCCCATGCCGAGAAAAGTCCTCTTCCAATGTTTGCACAAACTTTTCACCTTTATCATCAGCCATGGCCATTATCCCAACCCACTTCCACTGGAAATGCAGAAGGAGCTGTACTATCCCAGTATACTGGCATGCTTCATTGGGGACCATTCGGTATAAGGAAGAGCGCTGAGTAATGTCACTCATCGCTGGCGCATTCAAACAGTAGGTAACCTAAGCAAGAACAAACATTTTTGTTTTCCTCATTGGGGTGTACAGTATACAGGTGTGAAAAGGTGATGTACTATAAAGCCAGATATTTAAACTCAGGGTTGTTTTATGGATTATGTTAACTTTCTTGTTCATAATCTAGAAAAGCTTTTCTCAGCCTGAGGTATGGGTACCACCAGTCGTATTTGAGGTGGTGTCTGGTGATACTTGTGGGACCACCAGATGTCTGCTGCTAGCAGTGGGAAAGCAACGTGATGGAAAAAATATTGCAATCAGTAGAAGGCTGCAATCCTCACCACACTGTCCTGAGAGTAAGTGTAATTGAACACAATGGGACTTACTTCTGAGTAGACATGTAGACAAGTAGTACAGCAGGGGGAAAATCTTGAGAAGCAGTGATCTAAAATATGCTGATAGTGCTTGGATCCAAAGGTCTAAATAGAAGGTATCTACTATATTTATGTAAGGACTTTGACTGCAATCCTAACCAGGTCTACTCAAAAGTAAGCCCCATTGTATTCACTGGATCTTACTCCCAGGAAAGTGTCTTTAGGATTGTCTACTGTTTCTGACATAAGTGTTGCTTAAGACAAGAAAATATTGACAAGTTATTTCCCTAATCCCTTGTGCAGTACTTTGCCTACCTCTTTTCAATAAACATTCAATATCCCTTAAACAAAATATTTGGGACCAGAAGGGTTTTTAATTTTGGATTTTTAAAAAAAAAATTGGAATATTTATGCATATATAATGAAATACTTTGTGGATGTAACCAAGACTCAAGTGCTGCAAGATAGAGTGAGCTCCCATCACTCATCCCAGCACTTATCAACCTAGCAGTTAAAAAGCATGCAAATGCAAACAGATAAATAGAAACCCCTCTGTCTACATATCATCAACCTAAACAATGCTGAATTTACATTGTCCAAATTTTTGAATGATTTTTAAAATAAAGTGCTCTTTACTCCCAAGCACTTGAACAAATTCTTAGCATTTCTAATGCCTTCAAATATGACCAAGACTGTTATCTTACCTGGCATTGGCATCCTTCAGTCTCAAAAGACTATGGTATCGTGCTCTGATTGGAGGTCCTGAAACAGCATCTAGTGTGGCTAAAGAGGCCAATTTGAGAGTGTCCATCCCTTCCACACTGAGGACAAATAAATTCCGTCCCCTGCCCAGGCCCCAGATTTTGCTGCTTCTGGGTCTGTCTCTTTGCTTCAGCCTGCCAAACAAGTGTCTCCTCCAGTTGGAGAAGGCCATGCTGGGTCTTTTGCCTCCAAGCTGAACGATCGGAGGTCAAGGTTTCCCAGCTGTTGATGTCCATTCCCAAGGCCTTTAGATCCCTCCTGCAGATATCTTTGTATCGCAGCTATGGTCTCCCTCTAGGGCGCTTTCCCTGCACTAATTCTCCATATAGGAGATCTTTTGGAATCCGACCATCAGCCATTCTCACGACATGCCCAAGCAGCGTAGATGCCGCTGTTTCAGAAGTGTGAACATGCTAGAGATTCCAGCACGTTCCAAGACTGTGTCATTTGAGACTTTGTCATGCCAGGTGATTCCAAGAATACGTCGGAGACAGCGCATATGGAAGGTGTTCAGCTTCCTCTCCTGCCATGCATAAAGGGTCCAAGACTCGCTGCAGTACAAGAGTGTGCTCAGGACGCAAGCTCTATAGACCTGGATCTTTGTATGTTCCGTCAGCTTCTTATTAAGCCATACTCTCTTTGTAAGCCTGGAGAATGTAGTAGCCGCTTTACCAATGCGTTTATTCAGCTCAGAGTCTAAGGAGAGAGTGTCAGAGATAGTTGAGCCAAGGTACACAAAGTCATGGACAACCTCCAGTTCATGTTCAGAGATTGTGATACAGGGAGGTGGATCCACACCCTGACCCATGACTGGTGTTTTCTTCAGGCTGATTGTTAGTCCAAAGTCTTGGCAGGCTTTGCTAAAACGGTCCATAAGTTGTTGAAGGTCTTCAGCGGAGTGAGCAGTAACAGCAGCGTCATCGGCGAAGAGGAACTCATGCAAGCATTTCAGCTGGACTGTGGACTTTGCTCTTAACCTGGAAGGATTGTAGAGTTTTATCTTACCTGAGGAATCTTGTAAATGCCCAAGATTGTGGCTACGTGAGGGGACGTTTCAGAGTCAAAACCCCCAATAACAGCAACTGAATTATTCTGACTTCCACAATTGTAACTGAGGACAGTCTTCATCAGATTAAAGAGAAGATTCAAGGTGTTCTGATATCTGATCTGAGCATCAAAATGGCTGTCATAGATGTGAAACCCCAGAGTGATGTTGGGTAGGATCTTGTGATTCTCACTGATCTCTTGAACAGCAAATGCTAAAGATAAGACATGCTGATATTTTTCAGCATTGCACTAAAACAAAGACACAGTTTGTATAAGGCAGTTTATCTAAACTTCATAAATCCTTCAGTTTTACGGGACAATTGGCAACATGCTCTTGGTGGTGGTGGGGGGGGGGGCTGCTCACACCCCCAATTTCTGTACTTATAAATTATCTCTCCCAATGTCTCACGGCAAACTTGCAGAACTAGCAAACTGGTTTATTAGCTGGTATATTGCATCACATGTCACATTCCTGTTGTCTATTTCAATGGCATTAAAACCATAAAGAGAAGATAGTGACCACTGGAATCTGCAATAAATTAATCCTTTTTAAAAAAAAATGTAATACCTGAGTTGATCTGCGGTGACCTTTCACACCAATGAAGTCATACCTAAGAACCTTAAAAGTGCATACTTAGAACATGCTAAGGGCCAGTTAAACCAAAGGAATGTGTGATGAAACTACCACCTAGACTATTGGTCTATTATTTGGTGGATATTCACACTTTTTCTTACATTGCCTTGAAAAAAAAAAATTATCCATGTTCTTGCTGTAAAGGTGAACATGTGCCTTTTGCATTGATAATAAGTTTATCAAAAGATGCATTATGTGCTAAAGTTTGTGTATCACACTGCCTTGCTGGATCACACCAAAGTACATCTAAGGCACCATTTGGATTGTCATTACCAAATAGCCACATGTTATTGGGCACTCCTGAGCATGCCCAGGCCTCCCATCAACCAAGCCAAACATCCTAGGAGTGGCTGAAATTATTTGCAATAATGCATCAAACATGTCCTTCAGTACCTAATTATTTTCTGCTTAGACTGAACAATTGGAGTGATCAAAAAGTGATCAAGTATACATTATTTTAAAAATAGACATGATTTTCTTACACAGGGTCAACAGCAGACTTTGGTTTGGGGTGTTCCATGAAGGAGGCACCCTCGGAAAAGGAGAAGAGGAGAGAAGTAATCCCACCAAGGATGAGGTCCCCAGGCTGATAATTTTGGTATTGTACCTGGAGAGAATACTTTAGGCTACACAAAGTGGGATTCATCTTGCACTTGTTTGAGGCAGCAACAGCAATACTAGGAGACGTAGCGGCAAGAAGTACCCTGTCATCCAGAAGGCACTTTCTTCCCTGGTCAGAAAATCCCTTGTTCCTGCCAGGATCATCACCATGAAGCACCAAACTAGTTGTTACAGCATCAGCCCTTGATCAGTTCCAGAACTTCTCACTAAACTAATTTGACAAATCACCTTATGATTTAATTGACCCTCAAGTAGAAGCAGGACAAAAATTTTTCAAGGACTAAAAATTGCCCCTTATAAGTAATAAGGGATAAATTCCCAGATAACACATTAATGCAGCCCTTTGATGTTTTACAGTCCCTCACCGAGCTCTGATCAGTATGAGGAGTATTTTATTGAAGCATTTTTTTAATCCACCAAGTCCCATCTAAGTGAGCTCTGGTGAAAACAAGCCTGAATAATTGCAATGGGAGATAACTGCAGTTTATCCAAGAATGGTCCCCAAAGGATTCTGTTCAGAAGGACATCAGGTGCAGCAGGACTTCTGCAGAAAATAATGTATCTGCTGTCACATGCTGTCATCACTTCCAAACAATACCCCAAATCACATTTCATGGCTTTTATTTCACATTTTATTTATGTCACATTTATTTATTTATTTTATTTATGTCACATTTATTTATTTATTTATTTATTTATTTATGTCACATTTATTTATTTATTTATTTATTTATTTATTTATGTCACGTCACATTTATTTACGTCACATTTATGTCACATTTCACATTTTATTTATGTGCTATTTTAATGATGTTTTATTCCCTAATGTCAGCCGCCTTGGGCTCCCCCTTGCAGGGGAGGAAAGGCGGGATATAAATTGATTTAAAAAATAAATTAAATAAATAATGGCAAGTGGGTCTGTCTCATGCAACATATTTTAAGCCATGGATCAAGAGGCCTCCAAGTTATGATGACTTTTATGACTGATTGGTAACATCCCACAGCTATTGCTTGTGGAGGTAAAATATAACAACATCCATCAGTAAAAAACAACTCCCTTTCCAGCATGTCAGCTGCCCTTTTTCCTCCTCTCAGTTGCCTCCTTACCCTTTTTCAGCCTGGTCTGTTGTCTGTCCCAATGACAGAAATGAGAATTAAAATAAAATGTTCTTCTCTTCAGCCTTCTCTCCCCCGAGACACATGGAAACAGAGTCCTCAGCCTGCTTTATTGACATGGAATTTGAGGACACCCTGCGTACAGGTCAAGACTTTTATGCAGACAGAAATTGGATCCAATAAAGGTAGCAGTTCCATCTTTGGTTCTTTAAAATCCATTCCCAAAATCATACTTTTTCTCTTTATTGATTAACCTGCATTAGATAGCTGCAGTGGCATAGCTAGAGGGGGTGCAAAGCACTAAGTTATGCAGGGAGCATCACTGTGGTGTGCAAGCGGCCCCTCCTCTTTGGATCCATTCAGGGAGGGAGTAGAAAAACATAGTCATTTGCCTCAATTTTGTGCCCCCCACCCTGGCCTGGAATGGCTCCAAAGCAGAGCTGCAGGGAGAGCTGCATCTCATGGTGAGGCTCCCTGCAAAGTGCTATGTACCCCATCCTGCTATGCCACTGCATGGCTGCATCCCTCTTCATCTGGCTTTGTTATGGATTCATTAAAAGCTGATTGAGGAAAGTCCCTCCTGTGTTCATTTATTTACTTATTTTTCAAAATAAGACTCATATTTTTCATTGGGAAATACTCTCCGAATGTATGGATAGGATTGCCATCGTATATATAATGTGGCTGAAAGGGGCATAATTTGTAGCACAACAGTCTGGTGGGCCCTATTTCTGTTTCCAAAGTCTTCCTAAAGTTGAAGATTTTAGGAGCCCCAGCGCCTCTTCTCCAGGTACTCTGGGTGTTTGTGTGTGACCCACAATGCTTCAGGATATCAACAGGGACACTTTCAAGCAGAACGTTGACACAGGGTGACCATATAGGATGGAGGACAGAATGCCTCTACTTTAGGCACTGCATAGAAGAGGGAATTGAGGCAGGTGCTGCTTTTCAAACCCTTTTATGATGAACTATGATTAAAGGTGTAGGCACTCTGTCTTATATGGTCACCAGGTACTGACATGTATTCCAAAATGCATTTTTCAAATTAAGGATTCTCATTCTGTCTGGGTTATCAGACTGAGACTATGGAGCAATGGCATCGCTAGGGAGGCTGGAGCTGTCAGTCTTGAAGGGATGCATGATAGGGGTCCCTTCCTGCTAGAGCCATTCCAGACAGCCATGTCACCAGACTGGTGTGGCTGGTACGGGCCACACCGGGGGATGTGATGTTGGGAGGTGTCATGCTGGAGGAGTCTGACACTCCTCCAGCTGGCCCCGGACCTCAGTGCGCCAATTTGGGCCTGCTCTGAGGTGGTGCAGCAGCCAGGAGCTGAGGTGCACTACACATGTCAAGCTGAGGCATACTATACATGTCCAGGCCTCTGGATATGCGCAGTCTAGGCCTCTGCGCAGCCATTTGGCCTTGCTCACTCCTGGTTGCCGCTCTGCCTCCTGAACATGGTCCAATGGCCAGACAGAGGCATGGACTTCCTCTGATCTAAGGAGCAATAGGCTCAGAAGAAGCTGACTGGCTTAAGAACAGTATTGCGCAGGCGCCAATTCTGGTGCCTGCCCAGTCTCCTCTGAAGTCAAACAGCTTCAGAAGGTACTACTCAGGCATCAGAGTTGGTACCCGCGCAGTCCCAGAAGGTGGTGCGTGCGTCCCAGGGGGTGATATGCTGAGCCCCCAAACTGGGTGATGCGCATAGTCACATTGCTCCTGATTCCAGATAAAATAGAGACCAACTACTTCCTGCCCTTTCTTTTCCAGTTTGTTTGGCTCTTTTTGTTCCTTGGACTTAGGCCAGCAAAATGGATGGCATAAGTCCATAGGTGATTGGCAGCCCATCTGGAGGTAAGCCAAAAATACCACCTGCTAGATGTCCAACCACGCACACTATAACGGATGTCGTATGTTCCCCATCAATATGGCTCCGTTAAGCACCAGTGGTGGTGAATAGGATTTAGCCACCAGATACTCTGACGTTTCTCTTTCTCAGTTGGTCCTTAGAGTTCAGTTCAGGCCTTAGAACAATTATATACATTTTTGGAGCAAAGATGCAACCCAGTAGCCCAGCACTGGAAGACAAGATGGAGAAGATCTCCACGGCCACCATGTCTCTGCCTTTGGTGCTTTGGTAAATTGGGACAAAGGACACCCACACACTGCAAAAGACCAGCATGCTGAAGGTGATGAACTTGGCTTCGTTGAAGGAGTCAGGCAGATTCCTAGCAAAGAAGGCCACGATGAAGCTGACCAGAGCTAGGAATCCTAAGTATCCCAGCATATAATTGAACATGTGAGTGGATCCTTCATTGCAGTCCAGTACGATTTCTTTGGGCAATGACTGTCTGTCAACATCTGGAAATGGAGGATCCGTCCAGAGCCAGAGCATGCAAATCATAGTCTGAATAAGTGCGCAGTACAGAACAAGAAAGTGGGCAAATTTTTTCCCAACCCATTTTCTCAGTGACATTCCTGGCTTAGTAGCTATGAAAGCCAGGACCACAGTAATGGTTTTTGCCAACACGGAAGACACAGCCATGGAGAAGACGATCCCAAAAGCAGTTTGGCGCAGGTAACAGGTGAGCAGCTGAGGCCGACCGATGAAGAGGAGGGAGCAGAGGAAGCAGAGCAGGAGGGAGCCCAGCAGAGAGTAGGTCAGGCTCCGGTTGTTGGCCTTGACAATGGGAGTGTCCCGATTCCTGATGAAGGTTCCCAGCACCAAACTGGTGATCAGGGAAAGGGAGAGAGCCAAAGCGGCCAGACCAAACCCCAAGGGCTCCTCATAAGATAGGAAGTTCAGCCCTTTGGAAAGGCATCTGTTTCTTCCGTCACTGGGATACTGATCTTCTGGGCATTTGGAACAGTCACTCAAATCTTGTGGGGGAAAAGGAGATAAAATCATCAGACCATCTGAATCTTTCATGCTGTTCCTTCATGCTAAGCTCTGGTGCTCGGCTGGTGCTAACCCTTCCAAATGTGCTTTATGGCAGATTTGAGATTGTGCTACTCAGCTGAGCAGAGCTCAGGATTAGGCTGTTTACCACCTTCACTTTTGGGACTCGGTCAATCCCCACCACTCACTATTTACAACTGATAAAGTCAATGGAAGCTTTTTGTAAACTATTCAAAACAGCACATACAGTAATTGGACTGTGGGCATGAAAAGGGCTCAAAGCAGAAGGGCATCACTCCCCTGCCATAGCACTGGGCTCTCTGACAGCCCCTCTTTCACCAGTTTAAAGTCAATAATATCACGTAATCAGTGGAACGTGCAGTTTGGCCCAAAGACAACAGTCCACTGATACTGGGAAACTTGATAGAATGTCCTACTAATGTCCTCCATAGAGCATTGGTGGGTATGTGGGCATGGGAATGAGTGTGCACCTAATATTCCCTTTCCATGAATTGTCTCCTACCTTTCTGGTTTGAGATCTTCCCTCCTGGACATGCAGCACAATCGTAGCAACAAAACGGTTCCCCTTCCTTCCGCTGCTTGCTGTAACCTGGGCGGCATTGGTCATTACACAGAGCAAGGGGCACAACCTAAACATAAACAGAAATAAGCACAACTCTTTGGCCGTCCCCTTCCCGTGGTGATTTAGGAGCATGTCTACAGGAGCATGTCTGTGCACTGGCCGAACTCTTCCCTAGGAGTGGTGCAGCAGTCCCTTACAGCATTTTCGTGTACAGCACATTTACAGCCAGGGCTTGGGCTGGCCTAACTAGAGGTTATGATTGCAGCCTTAATTTGTAAGGTGATTTTTTTAAAAATATGAAAATATAAATTAATATCTAATTAATTGTATTAATTAATAATGATATTAACACAATATGTGTTAACCCTATATGGCAAAATATTGATATTAACCCCATATAGGAAAATATTGAATTATTTTGCCATATGGGGATGTAAAAAAATTTGTGGGCCCCAGGTGCCAAATGGCCTAGATAAAGCACTGCATTGAGCTATGAAGGCAGGGCTTATCTTAGAATATGGTATGGATATGGGATATTCATACCATTGAACAGTAATTTTCAGCCTTTTTCATCTCACGGCACGTGACACAAGGCATTGAAATTGTCAAGGCACACCATCAGTTGTTTTTACCATTGACAAGGCACACCAGGCTGTTCAAATCCCCCAATTTTCAATCCCCAAATTCCCATGGCACACTTAAGGTCTTTCCGCGGCACACCAGTGTGCCATGGTACACTGATTGAAAATCACTTCCGTACAAAAAAGACCTTCAAATATGGGATATGGCACTTAGGTTGCTTCCCTAACCTCCAGTTAGGCCAGGATAAGCCCCTTGCTGGCCAGTGGTGTCACAATAGTGCTGCAAGGTGCTTTACAACACTTTTGCACCACTCTTGGAGGGGTTAGTACAGTGTTCAGACATGTATCGGCTTCCCTATGCCACTGCAGGAACTGGGAGACAGGCAAACTGTGGTGGTTTAAATTGGCTTAAACTGGTGCCCATTACTTTATCTTCCCATGGTGGTGTGGGGAGATTCACATATGAGTATGCACTACCCTAACCCCATCAGAGGCGAGGCAGAAGTGGTGGTGTATAAGTCCTGTGCTGACCTAGGGGTGTCACAAAAGTGGCACTTTTGTGCTTTTGTGACATCCCTAGGTCAGCATGGGACTTATGCTGGGGTTTATGCCGGCCTAACTGGAGATTAGGATTGCAACCAATGTCTTAGATGTTTGATGCCATTACAGGATTAAATTGACCCATCCAGGAAAGGCTACTATCTTGAAGTGTTGGAACCAGTCTCGCTATGACCATACAAATCAAATCAAATAATTAACATGACATACTGCCCTGATCATAAGCCTCAATGCAGCCAGCTGGAATTTACCCAGAAGAGTACTGAGGTCAAATGTCAGTCCCTTTGAGGACCTGAAATCTCCTTGTGGGATCTTACCTGATTGAATCCACTGTGCCAAACAATGATCTTCTCATTAATGGAGAACATTTGGTCCCTTGGCGCTTGCAGATCCATTTCCCCCACTTTCACTCTGATGAAAGATTGATTTGGGAAAGTAACCCAGTTGAGAATATCCAATCCTGTCTCCAGTTCACCATCCTCATTGAAAGACACCTTGTCCCCGGCACTGTTGTTAAAGGAGACCCTTCTCAGAAAAGAGTGAAGCTGCAGTGAAAAGTCAAAAACAAATTACACTAGGAAGATGCACAAGGAAAATATGTTCAGATTCTCCCTATTGGTAGACTCATGCCCATGCGCTCACAGTCGCACCATCTACAAGTCTTGCACATATATGTACAGGTTGAGACTGCCTAACTGCAGATTTTTTACCTGCCACTATGGATCTCCTGGCCCGTGTTTGACCCATGACCTAGACCTTTTGGAAGCAACTTCAGAAGGTCTTCTCGTGGCCACTTAGGAGGCCTCCTGGTAAATCTCCTGGCCTCCCGGCCTCAAAAGACCTTTTAAGGGTTTTCACAGTCATTTTTTGTTTTTATGAAAATTCAAAAGTTATATACTAAGACCTCTGAGAGACCTGAAAATAAGGTCATAAATAACTGCTAGATTGGAGGTTTGCACATGGAAAAATCCACTGATCTGATTACATGTGCCAGATATGATTTTCTGTGTAAACCCGACAGTTTCTGAGCCGTTACCTTCATGCAAATTTATTTGGAAGTATGTAACTCTCCTTCTTTTCATATACTTCTAAGTAAATTTGGATAGGATTGCATAATAAATGTGCCAAATATAAAACCTTCATTTGATAGCAGCTTGATATAATACTGTGGGTGTTTAGAAAAACCCATGTTTTTGGAGGTAGTGCTGTTGGCGCATGCTCTGAGCTGCAACATTCCACATTTTGATTGGTTGATAAAATTATAGAACTGCCTTCCTTGTGAGGCATCACCTGCAAATGATGTGGTTCAGGATGATCAAGGGGTTCTCTGCCTGACACGGCTTGAGATTTCATCCTAGATGAATACGCTGCCTGCAAAGCATGTACCAGAGCATGGACAGCATTGTAGATGCCATAACTTTGGCTGGTCATGCTCATTTCAAAAATTGGCCCAGGAAGACTCTCCAGTTTCTCCTCCCCAGTACAGATCTCACTGTTCTCCATCTCCGTGTCGGTACTTGGAAATAAACAGTTGAATGCCTGCTTCCAGAAGACCCTAATAAACCCATCTTGGTCAGAGTGAGGACTGAGGTTCTGAAGGAAATGTTGGAAACCTGGCACCTTCTTGGAGTGAGTTGTAATGGACAAGGCACCGTGGAAGACTTGTATATCCAGATCTCTGTGAAAGGTCTCCATGAAGAAGTCCCAGTGGATGGTCATAACCCACACTTTGTGTATACTCTTCATACCATATATCTTCCACATTACAAAAATCCACTGCAAGGCTGTCATTGTGTGGGTTTCTGCATGTACAACCAATACACTGACATTGGACATGTCTAGAAACTCAATCATATTCACGTAATTTTCCACTATTTTAGGAATATCCTGATAATCACCATCAGATCGCATTCTTTTGATGAAGGCCGTGCAGATGCCATTCAATAAAAGCAGGTTTTCCAATGCCTGAGTAAACCTTTCTCCATTATTGTCTGCCATTGCAATGATCCCAACCCACCTCCACTGGAAATGTTGCAGAAGACGGGCAATCCCATTGTACAGATGTGCTTTGTTCGGGGCCATTTTGAACCAGGAGGAGAGCTGGGCCACATCACCCACTTCTTCATACAATAAGCAATTGGTGATCTATACAAGAAGAAGGGAATGTTCAACCCAGATGTAAAATAAAGTGTTTAACTGGGGTTCTTTGAATTAAAAATCATTTCCCAGGACACTCCATGAAATATGGTTATTTCGAAACCCCACTTCACACTCAAAACACTGTTGAGAGGTTACTTATCCTCAGAAATAAAGCATTTCTTACAGGGAGCCTGTAAAATTCTTTGCTATTTCTATCCACAATATCGGTATAAAAATTGTGCACAAGATCCGTTGTGTCCTACACCTCTCTGTTCCATTTCAAGCCTCCTTGAGACCCTGCATTCAGTGACTTAATTGAAAGAAATTTTAAATTAGAATTGCCAGTTTGTCAATTTTCTCAGCCATGCTGAATTGGGAAAAAACTGAATGCAATGCTCAGGGATTCCTTACCTTCTGTTGGTGAACATGTCACACTCACAGCACAATTCGAACCCTGAATATTGGTGTGCCCAAATAGCTACACCATCAAAGCCTAGGAATTATGGGAAGATCTTTGGTTCTTTGGTCTTTCCTTGACAGAAAACCTCAGAAAAAGCAGACCGGAGGACCAAGGGTCACATCCCATAATTAAAGGCAAACTGGTTAAAAGAAGATAACCTAAGGAACAATGACCCTTAAAACTTAATTTGTAAGGTACAATGTAGGTTCACCCAGCAAGGTCAAAGTCCACAGAGCATCCTATCTAGACTATTGTTCTCTGCAAGTATAATGTACACTAGTGTTGCTTTAATTACTTATTTGTGTACCTCCGTTGTTTGTACTTCCTGACACCAATTGTTCTATTAGCCCTGCCAATTGTTCTATTTTACTTTTGTAGCTGTCAATAATTAAAATCTTATTGTCAAACTCAATAAAAGCTCAGCAGCCATGCCCTGTAAGCAGGCCGGTCCTCACTCGAGTCCATGACTTCTCATCATTTTGCTACACTGAAGGCACAAGACCCTCATTCATCCTATTCTCTTGAAAATCACACACCGTTGTCACTGATATTGATTCTCTTCCTTCCTTCCTACAGTTAATCCATCTTTATATACAATCAAGGTTTATTCTTTATCGGTGGTTCTCATACATATTAGTATCTGGATCCACTTTTTAGAATGGGTCACTCAGGACCATGGTGACCATATGACCGTATTTTTCTGGATTTATCCTCTTTTTTAGTCTTTTGTCTGGGTGTCCTCCAAAAGGTCTTCATTGTCCTCCATTTTGGTTTCATTTTGGAACTTTGCAATGGTGTCATATGTCATCATATTGAAGAGCCGAATCCAATGCAAAAATCGGTTTTGAAATATCTAATTCCTATCAAAAGTGATGGCCAAAAAAACCTAAAAATATGCATTCAGCTCTATGGGAAAGTGAAAGTGTCCAATATCGTGGCTTTACTCATGAGTAGGCAAACATGCCATTGCCCACCAGAAAGGCCAGACTGAGAGGAATCCAAGACCTTGTCCTCCTTTTGATGTTTATGCATCAGGTCACCCTGCTGAGGACCCACCAGAAGCAATGCCTTTACCCTAGATGGTTGGGTCACATCTTCAAGCAGGAAAATTTTTAACAGCCCCATATAAAAAAAAAATCAAATTAACAAAGTAAATTAAAATTTGACAATAATGTAAGTTTTATTTAAAATAAAGAGGATTCCTCCTAATCTTCCCAAGTAGTTGATTGTTCCTTAAACATCCAAAAGCTTGCAGTCCTATCCATACTTATCTGGAAGTAAGCCCCATTGCTGTTTTAGGTTCAACGTTGTTATATATCTATTTTTTATACATGGATTTGACTCAACATGAATAACCAGTGGAGATCACAGTTTAAAAAACTGCTTTTCTACGGTTGTAGAGAGGCAGTCATGCAAGAAATCATTCCATACTTCAGCTGAGCAAAGCAAAGGTCCTTTGCATTTCTAACTGCTGACTACCTCTCAACAATAGTAAGAAAAGTTGTATTTAAAGAACTGTAAAGGACATATTTAATTTTTAACTGCTTTTATTTAACACATTTTGGCTGCAATCCTATAAATACTTTCTTGGGAGTAATTCCCATTGAACACAATAGGATTTACTTCTGAGTAGACATGCAAAGAGTTGTGCCCTTTTAGCACTGTGCCTATTGAGGCACAACATTATTCTATTAGGAGCAACAGAGGAACAAGTAATCTGGAACTGGGTCTTTCCACTTTTTTATCTATGGATTTTTTTACTTAATGGGAGGTTCTGGAACAAAACCCTGGTAAATAAGGAAGAACACCTGTTCATAGTAACCAGTTAAAAGTATACATTTGTAATATTTCCCCAAAAGCCATCAGATGGTAGCATCAAGTCTAATACATTAAAATAAAGTACATATTGAATGAATGGGGACCTACCAGAAATTGACTCATGACCCACCTATGGGATCTGGCATACAGGATCAGAAACACTAAAAGCAGGCCTCCGTCAGTCTTGAAAGACTATGGTATCGTGCTCAGTGCTGCATACGCTGCATGCGAAGCACGGAAGCCTAGGTTGGATTGTTATGGAGGATAGGCTGTTACCCAAGCAGCAGATCCCCCCTCTCCACACCACTGAATTAGTTCAATGGAAAGGCAGAGCCAATACGATTGGATCCAGCTGGCATCACATTGCTGGGCTAAGGACAGGAGCTCACCCTGTCTTGTGGGGCTGACCCTGGTCTCGAACCCTGGCCTGCTGGTTAACAGGCACAGTGTCTTAACCTCTTGCGCCACCCACAGCCCTCGTCAGAAACACTATTCCATTCCATATACATGCATTTCCTACAAACTCATTGTACCTGTGGAATCTTATAGATGCCTAAGATGGTAGCTATGTGGATAGAGATCTCCGAGTCCAGGCCCCCAATGACAGCTATCAAATTCTTCTCAGCTTCACATTTGTAGTTGGGGACCGTCTTCTGGTGGCCAGAGATGAGGTTCAGAGTATTCTGATAGGTCATCCTTGCATTGAAGTAGCTTTCATGGATGTGGAAGCCCAAAGAGACGTTGGGTAAAAGGTGGGGATTCTCGTTCACCTCCTTCACAGCAAACACCAAGGACAGGACATGCTGGTAATTCTTGAGCACAGAACTGAAAACAGAGGCAAAAGCCAGATTAGGGGCACAGTCCGAACTAACTTTCCTACACTAGGGCAAGGGCAATACAACTCCTACATAAAGGGGAAAAATTCTCTTTTGAAAAGGCAAATGTGACAGCCCCCCACTGCAGGATACCCCCTCACACACACACCATGGCACAGCTATATCAATGCTGGGAAGTTGGTTAGGATTGTGCCTTATACATGTGATGGATCTGCTGCATGGACTTCTTTCCCTAATGTAGTTTTTACTAGAGGGTCTACACCAAAAATTAGACACAGTATCCATTTTATGTCTACATAAGTTGGAGATGTAGAGAGGTTCAGTACCAAGTACTTGACTCAGAAATATACAAGTTATTTCCATAGATGGACAGATTGCCCTATCCTTTGCCGTTTTCCAGAGATACTTGATTAATCCAGGAACAAGGATTTCCTTACAGAAAGTCATTTATGGAAATTCTCTTGGGGTCCTTGTTGTATTGAAATTGAGCACTTTCTGCAAAGTCGAGCAGAGAGTTGATTCCACCAATGACAAAGTCCCCTCCCTGGTAAAACTGGTGTTGGATGTGGCTGGGATCATCCATGTTGCACATAGGAGGATGTGCTCTGATCTCAGACTGAGGCAGCAGGAGAAGCAATAATAGGAAGAACCCCCAGGAATCCATCATCCAGAGTCAATTCACATACACTCTCCTAGTCATTATCATGCATTATCCGTCACAGTTATATTCCTGCTTTCTGGACCTGCTACATAGCATGTGTTCAGTTTTAGATTGCTAAGACGTATTTAAAAAATCATAGTACATTGAGATAATTGTCTTGTTCAGAGGTCTCAGGAGCACTGAAATCAGTGTGGTGCTATTAACCAAAAAAATGGACAATTTTTTTTTTAAATCTGGTTCTTCTGTCCCTTTGCATGATCAGAACGCAACCCAAAATTAAACTGCATACAGCTTGGAGCTCAACTATCTGGAAGATGGCAATAATACATGATGTCATAGCCAAATCCCTGAAGGCCCTGCCACAACACCAGGCGTCCATCCAAAGTCTCTGCAAACCTTTGGGAATTTGAACAGGGAAGACTGGATATGGGACGAACATAGGCAGGGTGGCCTGCTTGGAGAACTTCCCCACTCAGTAAGGGTTAAAGGAAGCTGAAGAAGTTAGGGAGACTGAAGATGTGCTTCTTGAGAGAGCAGTGGGACATCAGCAGTCAGGGTGACCATAGGTCATTTTGCACGCCCCCCCCCCCCCCCCCACAAGCTATGTCCTGGATTTTAGCCTTGTGTCCCAGAAAAAAATTCCCTTGTCCTCCATTTCTTTGAGAGCAGGCAGCAAGTAGCCATCTTGTAATTCATATATTCTATGTAGGCTGCAATCCTGAAGTGCACTTGGGCTAGCCGATCTATCACTGGGATGGCCATCAGAAAGGCATGCACATCAGAAAGGCATGCACCAGCATAAGTCAACTTAGGCTGGCCTAAGACAGATGGACCTGGGCTGCCCCAGCTGTTGCAGAAATGCTGCAGATATTACGGGTTGCTGAAGTGTTGTTAAATGCACCCCAACTTTAGGAACACACCTGTATCCTCAACCTTAGCAGGAAATAACTTAAGTCCAAAAACCAGGAATCAAAGAGTTAACAGATACTTCACTTTGCTAGCAAATGGATGCTAGGCCAATCTTTGATGGAATTTTTTAGAAGTACTGGGTTTTATATACTTAAAATGACATCACAAATATTCAGTAAATCATACATTTCAATACCCTCTTTGACATTGTCCATCAAACATTTTTTTCCAACCATATTGCTTGAATAATTCTTCCAATCATAGACAACCATTAATTATTATACAGTTCAATTCTGATTTGTTTACAATGTTCATACCACTCGACACCATTGTGAGGTGGACTGGGATGCCTACACAATGTACAATATGGAGCCGATGGGGGTCCACCTTGGAGAGAGCCTGAAAGTCAGGGAGCGCCCTGATTACCCTCCCGTGGACATACAGACATTTGCAGACTTTGTGGAGGTGTGGAAAATGGAGGACATGGTTGAACTATGGAGGACTGGAGGGAGGGGAGGTCCACCACGGAGAGGGATAACAGTGGGGCCTTCAACAAGGTGGTATGCGCACGGAGGGGTACCCTCATTGGCAGGGATCTGGCGGGAGGAGATGGGGGAGGAGTCAGGGATATAAGAAAATTTGAAGGAGAGGAGCGAGAAGTACTTTGGCGGGAGGAACTCCCGTGGAAGGAGCCTGGAACCTATAAGGCTTGGAGGGAGAACCCCAAGCAGGGGGGGACTATACGGGACCCCATCCTTGAGGAAGGAGCTGGGGAAACAGAAGGGGCTAGAAGGAAGACTAGAGCGGCCTGCGACAACCATTACTACATAATTTGTTGCAACTTTAGTATACTTTGTACCATACTCTTTATGGCTTCCATTGTTATTCAAGGACTTACTCCTAAATGTTGCTTTTTATGTTGTTAACTGCAGTTTGTTTTTATACACTTCTGCTGTCTTGCATCTTAATGCTTATGCTCACATACCTAGAATACTTCACATTTTTACCATAATGACTTGGGCTGGAAGACCTTAGTTATAGTATTGCTTGCTTGACTTGTTAGTAGATTATTAGGGATTAATACTAGATTATTAGGGATTAATACTAGATTATTAGGGATTAATACCAGATTATTAATTCTAATTCTGCTACACTGTACCAACCTAGGCAGTCCAGGAGAGGCATGTTGAGGGCATGTTCAGAATGGTTTACAACAGTGCAGTGAGGTTGAATCCAGAGCCTATTTCCACGGCAAAAATGCCCTCTTCCAGCTACTTAAAGTTAGACTGCCTCAGAAGCAGGAATAAATCTGAGTGGACCTTATATGTGCTTATAATAAACCGGAGTAAAATTGTAGGGATTGCAAAAAAATTCTGAGTTCTAGGCCAACCCCTGCCTCTTAACTTCAGGATATGGCACAACTACACCAGCCCACCTCTGGATATGGCACAACTACACCAGCCCAGTGAGCAGGATGCCCTTTACCCCAGACAGACACAATAAAGAGCCGGACACAAGTGCTGGTTTAAGGGCCACTTTTATTAACTATTTAAACATAAAATTAAACAGGGACTGCTCTAACAATAGCCGTGCGGTCTAAGGGGATGCGGCTGTCTGCATAGTTCCCCACCCAGATGTTAAACCTGGTAAAGGGCATTACCAGCCTGGCTCAGGGCATTCCTTGAACAGGGTTCAAGGATGCCCGTCTTTGCCAACCCAAAGGTCAAGGTAGCCGGACGCGCAGCCACCGGCTGACCAGTCTGACACTGCGCCTAGGTTTCCCATCCAGGAAAGGGGGCTCATCAGACCCTCCCCCGGAGCTGGCCCAGCATCACGGGGAGGCTTCCTCACCCTCAAACCCTTGCTACCTAAGGCTGCACATCGGGACCTATCCTGCCTATATCCGCACGACTCCTGCCCAAAGTGACCGGGTTAAAACAACTCTCATCTTCAAAGTAGGAGGAAGGAGGGTAGCAGCCAAACCAAGAAGCTGCCTCTGTGAGTGTGCATGTGCTCCAGCAATTCTTCCTGAGCTCCAATCCTAACATCCAGTTAGGCCAGCATAAGCCCTGGCATAAGTCCTATGCTGACCTGGTGGTCTTGCAAAAGTGCCATAAGGCAATTCTGCCCCCCTCCTGTAGGGGGTACAGCCAATGCACAGGTGCGACCTCCACTACAGGTGCGACCTCCAGACTACAGGAAGATATGCCAGGTGAGTTATGCTGGCCTAAATTGGCTAGGATTGTATCCTTAGTCAGTAAGTGGGTGGAGAGCATATACATTCACAGTTTGGCATGCACAGAGAACATGCACATTCACAGCATCCCCTTCCATCATGGCGTGCATGCATACTTCCCCCCTGCCACTCACTTCCTATGCTGCTGCTGGTGGGTTGCCACTGTCCTGATCTGATTTAACATTAAGTCTTTAAGTGCTGTCCAGTAAAAAATAAAATGCTCGGGGTTGCCACAAGTCACTCTGAGCTCATCAGTCAGTTGCCATCTCATGAGACAACCATGAAAGGTTGAGGTGAGATCTCACAATTTTTTTTCCAAGTAGCTGTTCTGAGCTGTGGAGTGGTTATCAACCATGTAATTATCAAAATCACTTTAACTAGCCAAACCGCTAGTGGTTTCCAAACAACACTAGAAAAAAAATCAATAGGCATATGTGGGATGGTTGTATAAAAACTCCACTCTGACCTTCATGGCTGAAATTTCAGCTGAGTGAACAGCAGGGCTCTTCCTGTTTGAACTCTGATATTTTCCTCTGTTTATTTGGTAGTGTTTTTTCCCAAGGCAATGTATGTTCAAGGCTGGCTGTGAAACCCCTCTTTTTATGGCTGCAAACCTCAGCACACTTTCCTAGGAGTAAGACCCATTGAACACAATGGGACGTACTTCTGAGTAAACATGGACAGGATTGCGCCCTTTGATTGATAAGCGTCCATTAACATTCTCGGAGGAGGGTGCTGACAACCATCCAAGGCAATTGCTGCATCCAGGCTGACAGTATCAATTACTTTGCAATGAGACGGATGAGTCCAATTCTAGAGGGACATTTTCTCACCAGAAGAACGAAGTTGATGATGGTGCTGCTGTTGCTGTTTCTTTCCCACACAGCATGCAAACCTTTGACTGCAAAGTGCACTGGAAACAATCCCCTTCAAATCCCCCAGGAATGGTATCAACCAGGTGAAGTCATCATTGGTGAAATTGCATCTCATATCTATTTCTGGTGGCCTGATGTGTACTTTCAGCAACATCCGTCTCAAGAGCTCATTGACGTTCCATTGTGAGGAAGTATTCTTTCCCTTCTCCCTTTAGAAAGAGCTCTGACCACATATGAGTTGTACAATGCACTCTCAGAACAAAGTTGATTTCCAGACTGAGCGAGTAGGATTGCAGCTTCCTATGCATACCTACTCTAAAGTAAGCCCTATTGTAGTCATTGGGGCTTAACCCCTGGAAAATCTGGGTAGAAGTGCAGCCTGAGTTTTCTCAGGATGCAGTACTAAAGACACTTTCTAGGGATTAAAACACATTGAATATAATGGGGCTAACTTTTGAGTAGACATTGTTAGGATTGTGCTCTATGTATAGTGTATAGTGTCCATGTATAGTGGATTCTACCACTTGACTTTGGAGCCATGCATCAGCCTCTGTTTCTCTCCCACTGCCCAAATGCTCCAAAGGAGAGAGTTGCTTGCACGTTGTAGTGAAGCTGCCTGCAAAACTTAAAATATCTCAGTCACTAGGAAATGATTTCCTGAACTTTTAGAAAGTCATTTGTTTTGCAGTCTGTTAACAAAGTACTACCAGCATATCCTGGCTTTGGTGTTTGCCCTCCATGAAATCAGTGAGAATCCCAAAATCTTGCCCAACATCTCGCTTGGGTTCCAGATCTACGACAGCTATTTTGATGCAAAGATGACTTACCGGAACACTCTGGACCTGCTCTTCAAATCACAACAGTGTGTTCCCAACTATAAATGTGGCAGGAAAAATCTGATGGGAATCATTGGAGGACTTAGCTATGAGATCTCCTACTACATGGCTGATGTCATCACTCTTTACAAGATTCCACAAGTAAGATCGGTGGATGGGTTTCCTGGCTATAACCTACTATATATATAAAAATAACCTACTTATAACCTACTTATATATATATAAATTTCAGAAGATTGTAGAAAAAGAGCACGAGTGTCTCAAAATCTGTGTACTCTTTCTTAAAACACGTAAAAGTTATTTCAGGTTTTTAAACTGAAGTTTATTATTTTAAAATTGTAAAACAATGTTCTTTTTTAATTGCTGTTTTGTGGTACTGTAGTCTGAATGTGTTTTCCTGCTCCATATTTTACTTTAAAGGTAGCCACTGCAGGTGCTCTTTAGCTGTTAATTTATTGACAGATAATGTATTGTCTGTTGTAGCTACTGAGATTTGGGGTGGCTTTTCCCATCTCAAGCCTCCAACTAGCTTTAGTGAAGCTCTTAAAGTTAATCTTTCCTAAGAAAGAGCACTGCTTTGGGGAAAGTAACTTGGTGTTGTGGTTTGTGAGCTGGATGTAGATCTGGGAGATCACAGTTCAAATCTCTACTCAGCTATGAAGCTTCCTGGGTCACCTGGAGACACTCACTAACACTTGGCCTCGCCTACCTCAAAAGGCTGTTGTGAGGCAAAAGGGAGGTGAACTATGTACACTAATCTGAGCTCACCGAAGGAAGGAGTTGTATACAAATGTGAAAAAGAAATAACTTGGAAGCATAGAGGAAGATTGCAGGAAGGAAGATTACAGAAGATTAAAGACCTTGTTCTTCTTCTCAAATTCTATCTCATTCATTGTACAAGTGACGCTCCATTGTGGGGAAGTATTCTTTCCCTTCTCCCTTTAGAAAGAGCTCCCACCACATATGAGTTGTACAATGCACTCTCAGAACAAAGTGGATTTAGTTAACAAAGTTAACTTTGTTAACAAAGTAACATTCCCAGACTGTGGGTTAAGGTCCACTTTCAGAGCGGAGTTTTGATAGATTGCCAAACAATGATGGAAAGATCAGATAAACAATTTCAAAGCTACTCAAAAATCAAATAACTGCTAATTGTTGTACAGGGAGCTGAGCTCCTAAAGTTTGCAAGGGTGTGTAAATATTGGAAATTAAATGTTTTAGGGTCTTTTTCTTTATAACCAACCAACCAACCAACCAACCAACCAACCAACCAACCAACCAACCAAATAAATAAATAAATAAATAAATAAATAAATAAATAAATAAATAAATAAATAAATAAAATTCTTGATTTTTTTAAAAAAATCTGGGAAACCTAGCCGGGTCCTAGTAAATTCCCTGACCTGGGAACCCAATGTGGCCCTCAACAAATCTCCATGTAGCCCTTGGCAAGATCTCTCTGTTGGGCTACTGGCAAGTACCCCGCCGAAGTGAGGGGAGCTCTACTTCCTGAATCCCTGGATGGTTTTCTGAGGTATATGAAAGTGCATATGAACTTGTTTAAAGATCACCTTCAGTATGCTTCTTGGAAAGTATTTATAAACTGATTTGAATTAATTCACGCATGTAAATATGCATTTTTGTAAATTATTTTTTCTGGCCCCCAACATAGAGATATAGAGATGATACGGCCCTCCTCCCAAAAGGTTTGGACATCCCTGCAGACTTTACACCCAATACACTTTACACCCAATTCCTGCATTTGAGTTCATGCTGGATTAGAGTTACATGGAAATAAAAAATATGTTCTCTGTAATGCAGCTAATACTGCTAATGTTTCTTAATTCTCTTTAAAGTTTTCATACGGCTCATTTCATGCTGCAGGAAATGATCAAGCTGGATCCCCTTCCTTTTACCGCATGGTCCCCAATGAAGACCTCCAGTATTTGGGAATTGTTCAGCTCCTTCTTCATTTTCAGTGGAAATGGGTGGGGCTGGTCATCATAGATGATAATGGTGGAGACAGTTTCTTCCAGTCCTTGAAACCGATGCTTTCTCAGAACGAAATATGTTCAGCTTTTATAAACAGACCTCCAAAACATTTTAATTTTCATAGCTTACATGAATATGGCAAATATCTTTCAAATAGCGTCTCTGTATTCATGGAGAGCATAGCCATTGCAGTTGTTGTACATGGAGAAACCGTGACATTTTTGTGGTTGATGGGCTTTGTATGGGGGGCAATAGAAAGAGCATTTCCCATCGATAAGAAGAAGATGTCTGGAAAGGTATGGATTACAACAGCACAGATTGATTTCACCTTATCTCTCATCCTACGGAACTGGGACTTAGAAAGGTTCCACAGTGCTATTTCCTTTGCAATTCAGTCAAATGAACCTGTAGGTTTCCAAAACTATCTTCGTGACTTAGACCCATTTGAGAGGAAAGGTGATGGTTTTATCCTGAATTTCTGGGAACAAGCATTTGAGTGTGCCCTGCCAAATAATGAGACATCCACAAATGAGCTTGAAACATGCACTGGGAAGGAAAGTCTGGAGAGGATTCCTGGGACTTATTTTGAAATGCGCATGACCGGCCATAGCTGCAGTATTTATAATGCTGTCTATGCTGTAGCACATGCTTTGCAGCTCATGTACTCTGACCGATACGACCACAGATATTTGAAAGACAAGGGCAGACATGCTCTCACCAATGTGGAACCGTGGCAGGTAACATCTCACTGATAAATTTGTACCATGATGACCTGGAATGATAAAGTGCTGTCATGTGCATGATTAGTATTCCCCTAAAAGCTATACTGCTGTACAATCGTAGTTCCCAAACAAGTGGGTCACAACCCACCCGGAGAACTGAGAGCAGGGCATTTTAAGGGGAGTAGCCCTACTCCTAGTAAGTACCCAAAAAATTTTTTCATCCCTGACAGCATCACAATTACATTGCTGGTGATTACATTGCTGCCTTCACCCCCCTTACAACTACTACCCAGTTGCTTCCCTCTTACGCAAGACATGAATGCCACCAGGTCACAAAAGTTGTGGCATCATTTTATCTTTAAAAGGTTGTTTCATCTGACAGTTTCAACAAATTATCGATTGCTAATATCCTATATCTATATTTATCACAGTCTTTTTCACTGTGAAACAAGTGCATCCATCAGTTCATTCTTTTCTAAGAGGACACTATTCAAATCCACCTAGGAAAGGTCTCTGAAACATTACGGTGAGGAGATTGCCATAATCTCATGATTTTTTCTCTTTCCTCCTAGCTCCATGCATTGTTTCGAAGGCTCTCTTTCAACAACAGTGCGGGAGATAAAGTTTCATTTAACGAACAGGGAGAATTAGCAAGTGGATTTGATATTACAAATGTGATTTTTTTGCCCAATAAATCCTTTCTGAGGACCAAACTGGGAAGGCTGGAGCCTCAGGCTCCTCCAGGCAAAGTGTTCACCATCAATGAAGACAGAATTGAATGGCACAGGGACTTGGCTCAGGTAGGAACACATTTACATTATATCTCAAATGATAATTTCATTATCCAGTGAAAAGCGTTATCTGATAAACTTTATGTACCAATTTAAACTCTAATTCAAACTTCCTTTATGTGAAAGGGCAAAGAGAAGGTAGAATGAGGGGACGGACTGTACAACGAGAAGCTAGGAGAGGGAGTTCTATCCCCTGAAAGGTTTGAGAGCCTGGCATGGGGTCTCCAAATTTGCACCAGCAATTTGCCCAGTACAGGTTCAAGGAGTCTCACTGAGCTGGCTAATGCTTTACTTTGGGGCAAGGGATTGAATGTCCTATTCCTCTGAGGTAGTGGCATACTATGTTTATAGCAAGAGGTGTCCTATGTAATGGGCGCATATATGCTCGTGTGCACAAGTGCACCCACCCACCTGGCACTCCCTCCCGCCAGCACCGTTCTATGCCAGTCAGAGAATTCTCCCCAGCTCTCTCAGAAAGGTGCTTGTGTGAAGAATGCAGCTGGTCCAGAAGTCATGTACATGACTTAGGCTGCAATCCTAAAGTCACTTTCCTGGGAGTAAGACCCATTGAACACAATGCGGCTTACATTTGAGTAGACATGGTTAGGATTGCAGCCTTACCTGCTGAGTGGCATGTGTGAGTTTCGCAGTTGGCCAAAGAAACCCTCTGGCTGGCTGTGGAGGGTGCATGTACAGCCGAAGGTGAGCCAAGAAGGTTTCTCCAGTTGTGAAGACCCTGTGTGCGTGATTGCCATGGGCGCCCTGTGCCATTGGTGTGCCCCTGCCTAGAGGATCCCTCCAAACCACTTGGATTCAGCATAGATATGAGAGCAGCCATTTGGAACCTCCTCTACTATGTATAGAAATGGAATGTAAATATATCTTCACCATCCATACAGTTGGAGTTATTCTGTGTCACTAATCTGTTGCTTCCATAGTAGGCTGATGTGCACAGTAACCTTTCCCAATAATACACTTAATGAGAACTGCTTTTTTCAAGTAAAGGTGCCTCCTTTATCGTTATGTAATGACTACTGCTATCCCGGTTATAGCAGGAAAAAGAAGGAGGGGAAGACGTTTTGCTGCTATGACTGTGTTCCATGTTCAGAAATGATGGTCTCAAGCAAGAGAGGTAAAAGTTCTGTTATAAAATATTGCTCTAATTGAACAGGCAGAAAAAATTCCATTTGTTCCCTTGAACTGTTATTCCAAATAAAATTATGTTTGAAATCATGAGAGTTTATATGATATCTTATCTGAGGATATTCTCTATCTCTGCACTTAAGAGTCTCGAGGGAGGGGGGAATCAGCAGCAGGGAGTTAAGGACCCCATGGTGATGAAAAAGACCCCACACCAGTGGGCGCCAAGTGCCTTGGTTGGCTTTCAGCCACATTTGCTGATCCAGTGCTTCTGAGGGGTGAGGACATTCAGATATTGTAGTGCCCACCATTGAGAGTGTAATAAAAGCCCTGTTCTCCCAACCCATATTTTCCTGTATTTTCGGCACATTTAGGGTACAATCCTAACTACAGTAATTTAGACTGGCACAACACATCCGCTCCGCATTCCCATGGTGGTATGTCCATGCACTGCCCAACCCCCGTCAGGAATGGTGCAGAAGAGAGTTATAACACTTTTGGAATACCCCCAGGCCAGCACAGGACTTGTGCCAGGACCTATGCTGGCCTAAGTGGGGTTTAGGATTGTAGCCTAGAAGCTGCACATGCAACCTTTTGATTATGAATGTGCAGACTGCACACTTCTACCTTCATCAGTATGAAGAGCAATCCAGGATATGCATGTAAGTGACTGAACAGTCAAATATTACGTCAAGCAGTGGGTTTGAGTGAACCAGGAGGGTTCCACAAAATGGTAATTCAGTGACATCATCAAAGTTATGACATCATCAAAATTAAACTCCAGCCCACCTGATGTGTTCTGTGTACTCTGCCGAGTTTGCCTAAGTGGCCCAGTCATTTGGAGTTCAGAGAGGGGCAAGCTGTTCAGTAGCGTAGCTAGATGGAGGTCACAGAACTAAGTTATGGGGCTGCCTGAACATGCCTTGGAAACAGTCCTTCTTCCCTCGTCTTTGGAAACATCCTGGTTGGAGAGAATCCATTTACCTCTTGCTGACAAATGCAAATAAAATGTATTCCTGGGAAGGTGTCTGGATGGAATTGCAGAATCATAAGGAGAAATCAAGGAAGATGTAAGTTGCAAATTTTGAGTTGCACATTTGAGAAGTCAAAGAATATTTGAGTTTCAAATTTTACACGGCTATTTCAGTTATTTGAATAATACCACAAAGATCACCTCCCTTCTCCAGCCCTTAGAAACCTGGCTTTTTATCACCCAAGACCACAAAGGTTCAATGGACCTTGAGGCCAACAAATGGAGCCTGTATGACCCTGGACTATAGTTTGGTACATATAATGAATAGATGTTGAGAAATGAATAAATATTGTGAAATTATGAATTTTGAGTATAATTTTAGCTGGCAAAATATTGAACTTATGAATCCCATTTTTTCCTCACCTAAGACCGCCAAGGTCCAAAGGACCTTTCTGTGAAATAACCAATGAAAAGTCCACTGGACCATGCAGGATTAGATGGTTCAATTTCAATTTACAGAAAAAAAAAAAACTATGAATTCAAAACATTCATGCTTCTGGATGTTTCACTGTCTAATTAGCAGTAAAGAGTCATAAGAGGTTGTCAAATAATAATAATAGATTCCATAAAAAAAATGACTTCTGAAAATTTCCAATGGACCACCTTGGACATCTACAGGTCAGACAACAAAAGGTTCTTGGGTCAGCTATTGGTCAAAGTGGCAAGCAGTGGAGAAGAGGAAACCTAGATGTCTTTGTTATCGAGATGTTGCATGCTTTAATAGACATGTTTTTCCACTTTCAGACATGGATAGCTGTAGCCCTTGCTCTGAAGATCACTATCCAAATGAGGCTCAAGATACATGTATTCCAAAGATCCCAAGCTTTCTCTCATTTAAAGAACCACTGGGCATTTGTCTGACTTCTCTGGCTCTTTCCTTTTCTCTCACCACAGTTCTGGTCTTGGCAACCTTCATCAAGCACAGGGACACTCCTATAGTCAAAGCCAACAACCGTAGTCTCACCTACGTTCTCCTCGTCTCCCTCCTTTTTTGCTTCTTCTGTTCACTGCTGTTCATCGGAGAGCCTGCGGAGGTGACCTGCCTCCTTCGCCAAACAACATTCGGCATCATCTTCTCTGTTGCTATTTCTTCTGTGTTGGCCAAAACCATCACTGCGGTTGTGGCTTTCGTGGCCTCCAAGCCAGGTAGTGTTTTCCAGAAATGGGTGGGGAAAAGGTTGGCACACCTTATTGTTTGGTCTTTCTCCCTAGTTCAAGTAAATGTTTGTGTCGTCTGGTTGGGTGTTTCTCCCCCATTCCCAGACATGGACATCCACTCTTTGTCCAGAGAAATCATAGTGAAATGTAATGAAGGTTCAACTGTGATGTTCTACTCTGTCCTGGGCTACATGGGCTTCCTGGCCTCTCTCAGCTTCAGTGTGGCTTTCCTGGCAAGGAAGTTACCGGATGCCTTCAACGAGGCCAAGTTCATCACCTTCAGCATGCTGGTCTTCTGCAGTGTGTGGCTCTCCTTTGTGCCAACCTACCTGAGCACCAAAGGGAAACACATGGTGGCCGTGGAGATTTTATCCATCCTGGCCTCCAGTGCTGGGTTACTGGGCTGCATCTTTAGTCCCAAATGCTATGTCATTATACTGAGGCCTCATCTGAATAAGCGGGATCAGCTCGTAAGGAGGAAGACAAATGATCACAAGTAAAGGGATCAAATATAAAGTTGGAACTTGGAGGATCTGATTCATGTATTTTCTATCCTCACATGCTCTGAAGAATCCTGTCAATTACAATGTGTATGCAGAAGGAATCCAGTGTAATATGTGATGATGCATGTGTGGCATTAAGTAACTAAGAATGAAATTCTAGTTGTATTATGAGCCATTATTTTCAAACTCATACAAAGTGTGATAGTTGTATTTTTATTGGCTTTATTTTTATGTTGAAGTAGATAATGGTTAATAAATACTGTGCAATTTTAAAGCCCTGAAAAATTTTCCCCTTCCCTGTAGAAAATGTCAAAGTTCAAGGTCGTGAATCTCATTTTTCATGATAAGTGAAATATGCGTATGTTCAGTGTGCTATATTTTGGATAGGAACAACATCCCAAAATTCTGTTTTCATGAACTTTTATTATAATACTAGCGAACAGCGTACCCTCGTTGCGGGAGTAACATTTACCCATGTGCCCTCCCCCCACAGTACAGCAACACTTCATGCGCATCATCACCCCACGTGCAACTTTCCCCCATGCACAACTTCCCCCATGCGCAACTTCCCACCATGCGCAATTTCCCCATATGCATCATCCCCAATGTGCAACTTCTCCGATATGCAACTTCCCCCATGCGCATCATCCCCCAATGCGCATCATCCCCCATGCGCAACTTCTCCCATGCACAACTTCCCCCCATGCGCAACTCCCCCATGCGCAAATTCCCCCATGCACAACTTTCCCCCATGCACAACTTCCCCCATGCGCAAATTCCCACATGTGTGACTTCCCCTATGCGCAACTTCCCCATGCACAACTCCCCTATGCGCAACACCCCCATGCACATCATCCCTATGCACAACTTTCCCCGATGCACAACTTTCCCCCATGCACTTCATCCCCCCATGCACACCATCCCATATGTGCAACTCCCCCATGCGCAAATTTCCCCATGCACAAATTTCCCCCATGCGCATCATCCCCATGCACAACTTCCCCATGTGCAACTTCCCCTATGCGCAACTTCCCCCATGCGCAACTTTCCACATGCACAGTTTTTCCCATGCGCAACTTTCCCCATGTACAGAATCCTCACCAGTACAACCTCTTCCTCTGAACAACACCCCTACCCCAGTGCACCGGGCACCGACGACCAAATTGACTGGATGTTGGTCAGTCTCACATGTTAAGTATAGGACAGAAACACGTTGCCCCCTTTTCAGCCCCTGAAGGGTTAAATTTCTCCAGATGGTTCTTGGTGGGGTTCAGGTGACAGAAGGAACTCCCAGAATTCCCTGCTTCAGGCCCAGCAGTTGGGGCGGAATGTTGAGGAGTCAGCAATTCTCAATGCAAAGTATAGGGAGGAAAACCCGTTGTGCCCCTTTTCACCCCCTTCCGGTTGGAATTTCCAAAAACTGGTTCTTAGTGCACCCCTCAGTCACGGAAGGAACACCCACCCCAAACTTCACACTTTAGGCCCAGCGGTTTTGGCAGGGCGGTGATGAGTCAGTCAGTGAGTCAGTCAGTCAGTGAGTCAGTCAGTCAGTGACTTTTCTCTTTTATAGAATCATAGAATCATAGAGTTGGACATAGGTACATAGGTAGTACATAGGTACCTAGTAGGTCATCTAGTCCAACCCCCTGCCTGCAGCAGGAAATCCCCCTAGAGCATCCCCAACAGGTGCTTGTCGAGCCTCTGCTTGAAGATCCCCAGTGAGGGAGAGTCCACCACCTCCCTTGGCAATCTGTTCCATTGCCGAACCGCCCGAACCGTCAGGAATTTTTTCCGGACATCCAACCGGAATCTCCTCTCTTGCAGTTTGTACCCATTGGTTCTAGTTCTGCTTTCAGAAGCAGCTATGAACAAATGAGCCCCTTCCTCCCCACCCCCTCGTCTCTCCTCCTGTTCCTTTGGGCATATCTAAAGAAGCTCTTTTTGTCATCCTTGATTCCCCTGGCCAGCCTCAGCTCATACTGATCTTTAGCATCCCTGACCCCCTCCCTTCAGGACCGGGCTGCCTGCCTGTACTCCTCTCTGGTGATCTGTCCAGTCTTCCACTCCCTATACTTCTCTTTCTTTAACTTCAGCTGATCCCCAAGTTGCTTGTGGAGCCAACCTGGTTTTTTCAGGTTTTTTCCCCCTTTCTTTTCCATGGGAATTGTTACTGACTGTGCTTGTAGAAGCTGCCTCTTAAGGAGCTCCCACCCACCTTGGGCCCCTTTCCCCATTAGATCATCAACCCATGGGATCCCACCTATGACTCCTCTAAGCCTGTTGAAATCAGCTTTCCTGAAATCCACAGTATAAGTTTCACTGTGCACTCTTTTTATTTCCCACATTATTCTAAATTCCAGCAGCTCATGATCGCTTTCCCCTAAAGTTCCCACCACGTTGACCCGGTCAATCAGTTCTTCACGATTAGTTAAGATCAGGTCAAGGATGGCCCTCCCCTCGTTGTTTCCTCCACCTTCTGGACCATGAAGTTATCTTCCAGGCCCATCAGGAATTTATTGGAGTTTCCATGTTTGGCTGAGTGTGACTCCCAGCAAATGTCCGGATAGTTAAAGTCCCCCATTACTACTACCTCATATTTCCTTGCATATTATGCATATATGTATAATAGAAGAATAAAGTAAAAGAGCTATTATCTTGCTTCTTTGACAATCACTGTACACCAAGAGAATGTCTTAACTTCTGCACCAGCATAAGGTGGGCAAAGTAATCCGTTGGCCAAAGTCAACAGCTGAGCATCAAAGTGCACATTCAGATCCCAACTGAAAATATGCTTCTTTAAGGTGAGCATAACTCCTTGCAGGACAGGATTTTCTATTGGTGCCCTCCATCACTAAGCAACTAATCAAGATTAATGTAGGACATGACAAAATAAAAACTAAAAATAAACTCATGTATATTGTTTTCATGTGATTGATTTAAATACTATGCTATTATTAAACTCCAAACTATTATATATACTGTAAGTTATTAATTACAAGATTGGTATATGCTACCTGATCACAAGGAAAAGGAGGACAAGGAATATTTTTCCATGGACTGAGAAAGAGGACATGTCCTGGAAAAGAGGACATATAGTCACATGTGCTTGCAGTTCCTACTGCTCTGCCCTCCATAATTATGCAAAGGGGAGCAGATGAGGCTGCATTAAAGATTAGCTGATCAATTGTGTGACAGAGGGTTGGATCCTCAGTTCAAGTATTTGGCCTTTCTGCCCTGGGAACAGAGGTCCTTCATCTCAATCCATATATATGTTGTGCCTCATTATCAACTGTGTGCCATTCCTGAACCCCACATGAGTAAATAATAATAAAAATGGTTACCAAATCAGCTGAAAAATAAGATTAAGACTACAATCCAGAGTAACTACGGGAGCATGTAAGAGACAGTATGTGCATCCGTAGTTACTGCACCACGTAGTGAAAACCTATGGGAAATTTATATTGCAATCCAGAATAAATTGTTCTTACTCCGGTGCAAGGACTCCCCATAGTTACTCTGGATTGCACCCTTTGTACACACTTCCAGGTTTCTTGCTCCTCCTTGGGTGGCCATTGTCACTCCAGAATGCATTGGTAAAACTTTATATCTCATTCAGCCACTTGATGGGCTGAATACAGGAATTTAATAAAATGAAGTTGTATGTATGTAGGAAATGGGATTCTGGTGCTTTTTCTTCCTTGTTAACAGGGCATTTAAAGGTGGATCTCAGTATCAGCAGGATGTCAGAACAGTGGATAACAAACCAGAGGATTCCAAAGTCCCACTTATAATAGCCACATTACTGGCCTGGTCCATGGCCTCCTGGTAGCCACTTAGCACCAAGTACATATGTATTCATTGTGTTTTATAACCAAGAAAGCAGCATACAATATTTGTAGGGGAATTAGGCACTGCCTCTCTTTGGTTATATGGACCTCAGGCTATAAGGACCTTTGGTTATAAGGACCTATTAAATCAAACAGCATCACTTCAGATAACCTTTATAAAAGGATGAGCTTTAGAAGGTATATTTTAGCAAACTTTATTAAGAACAATCACAGCTTCATCTGGATAAAGATGAAGGTGATGTGCGATAGGAAAGAACGAGGTGGTTTTCAATTGCCAAACTTGAGACTGTATAATGACGCTGTTTGTTTATCATGGCTTGGAGAATGGATAAAATTGGAAGATGGGAAACTTCTCAGTTTAGATGGTCATGATACATGCTCATCTGATGTATGGAAAGATAAAGATGGATGGAATTTTTATGCATCATTATATAAGGAGGAGTATTTATAAGGTTTGGGAGAAGTATAAAAAAAATTAGGTGAAAAAAATCGCTATAGATAGTACCGGCAGAACTCACAATTAAAGCAACATCAGTCTCACGAGGCAAAGATTGGCTACAATACAGGGATCTACTGGAGAAGAAGGAAGAGAATGTAGAAGAGAAAGGAAGATTTAAGTTATAAATATGATTGGTTTAGTTACAGACAGATAAAAGAGTTATTTGAGAAGGATAGGAGAGACTATCGTTTTAGGGTTGTAAATACAGAATTAGAAACAATGTTGCTTGAAGAAAAGAAAAAACAAATCTTGAAAATTTATAAGTTGTTAAATCAAGAATACACTTTAGATGAATTGGTGAAAGTACAAATGGTTAAATGGGCAATAAATGTAAATAGAGAAATAATGATGTCCTCGTGGGAATTTTTATGGAAGAAATCTTGGAAAATTTCAATGTATAATAATATTAATGAAAATTGCTACAAAATGATGTACAGATGGTACTTAACTCCTAAAAAATTATCAAAGATAAATAATAAATAATAATAAAAAATTATCAAACAAATGTTGGAAATGAAAAGAACAAGAAGGTTCTTTTTATCACGTGTGGTGGACACGTTAGAAAGCAAAAACCTTCTGGGCAGGGATACATGAGGAAATGCAGAAAGTATTAGGCTATACTTTAGATAGAAACCTGGAATTATTTTTAGTAGGATTAAAGTTAGAAACAATGAAGGTCAATGATAGAACATTGGTATGGTATATGATAATAGCAGCAAGGCTGGTATACGCAAGACACTGGAAAGAAGAGAAAACTCCAGGAAAAGAAGAATGGGTACAAAAAATGGTTTACATGATGGAAATGGATAGATTGACAAAAAGCCTAAAGGAAGAAATGGTAGAGAAATTCCAAATGGATTGGCAAAAGTTTAAAACCTATTTAGAGAAAAAGAAGGATATAAGGAGTTTTGTTGTTTAGGAATAAGAAGGAATATGGTAATGCAGAGGCAAAAGGAGAGTTGCTGGAGGAATTCTCAAAATGAAGATATAAAGTCTGGAAATTAAGGGCACAATCCAGAGCAAGTTCAGCCTGCTCTGCCCTAACTGCTCTCTCCTAACTATTCTGTATCTAGAGCAGAAAGTTATGCTGCATCCAGAGAGTCAGAAAGCCTGGGCTGCCCTAGCTGCTCCAGAGCATGCTAAGTCAGTGACAGCTGGGGAGGGCTTGCTCCTGAGTAGACCCCCCTCAGATCACACTGAAGAAGGAACAGCTGTGGTGCCTACATTATAAGGAAGCCCAGCAGTTCCTGACAACCAGTTACAGCTGCAGTCCTTCTAGTGCAAGATGGATGCTTGGAGTGGCCTGCTGTATCCTGAGGTTAGTGGGCTGCCATAGTTGTGCCATATCCTGAGGTTGAGAGGCAGGGGTTGCAGCTAGGCTGGCCAAGAACTCAGATTTTTGGTCAACACTACCATTCTTACTCAGGCCTTATCATGGACCCCTATGGGTCTACTCATTATTATACCTGCTCCTGAGGTGGTATATCTCTGAGGAACTGGAAGAGGGCATTTCTGCCTTGAAACAGGCTTTGGATACAGAGTAACTGCTCTGCCCTAGGCAATGCTCAACATGCCCTCAGCATGCCTCTCCTGAACTGCTTAGGGCAGAGCAGTTAGGGCAGAGCAGGTCCACCTCTCTTAGGGCACCCTATGTTGCCTAAGCCTCTTCCAGAGTAACTGGGCTGGAGCGTCTTGCGATTGCTCCACCCTAGTGATAGATAGGGCAACCCAAGGGCTCTTATGTGGACAGATTAGTTGCTCTGGATTGTGCTGTAAAGCACTGAAGTAATAGGAAATGAGAGATGTATGGTGATATAATATGTATATGACTTCTCTGTCTCTATGTTAAATTTTGTGTGTGTGTGTGTGTGTTAAAATTTTGAATAAAATTGTTGTGACAAAAAAGAACAATCACAGCAAGATTAAACAAAATAACAATTAAATACAATAAAAAAGTGTCTGTGTGTGTGAGAGAGAGACAGACAGATAGACAGACAGACAGAAAGACAGACAGATAGATTGATAGGAAAATGATCTGCATCATTTCTGTTTATACAGTTCCATTTTGATTCCAGATCCATGCATTGCTCCAAAGGATCTCTTTCAACAACAGTGCTGGGGAAGAAGTTGCCCTGAATGAACATGGAGAATTATCAGCCGGATTTGATATCACCAACTTGGTCACCTTTCCCAATAACTCCTACGTCAGAGTCACGGTGGGGCAGCTGGATCCTCAGGCTCCTCCAAGCAAAGCATTCAAGATACACGAGGACAAAATCCAGTGGCCCAGAAACTTGAGTGAGGTGCGGAAATCACGATCTTCCCAAAGACAGACTTCATGGTTAAATGGAATTGATCTAAGTTTTAAGGAAGCAAAGCTAGTGGGAAGCATGTCAATGACATATATTGGATTCAAAGATCAACCTTATAAAAAAAGCAGGCCTCCGTCAGTCTTGAAAGACTATGGTATTGTGCTCGGTGCTGCATATGCTGCATGCGAAGCCTGGAAGCCTGAGTTAGATTGTTACAGAGTATAGGCTGTTACCCAAATCCCCCCTCTCTACGCCACTGAATTAGTCCATTGGAATGGCAGAGCCAATACGATTGGATCCAGCTGGCATTGCAGAGCTGGGCTAAGGACAGGAGCTCACCCTGTCTTGTGATGCTGACCTGGGTCTCGAACCCTGGCCTGCTGGTTAACAGGCACAGTGTCTTAACCACTTGCGCCACCCACAACCCTCTTATAAGTCATTATGTTATAGCAATGATTTTCAACCAGTGTGCCATGGCACACTGGTGTGCCGTGGATAGTCCTCAGGAGTGCCATGGAAATTAATTAATAGGAAAATTGTCATTAATTAATAGGAAAGTTGTCTGTAATTAATAGGAAAATTGGGGGATTTGAACAGCCTGGTGTGCTTAGTCAATGGTAAAAGCAACTGATGATGTGCCTTGACAATTTCAGTGCCTTGCTGGTGTGCCATGAGATGAAAAAATGAAAATCACTGTATTATAGTATTCAGCCAGAGTAACAGCTCAGTTGAATGGGGAAATAGGATAGTCTGCAGGAAATAAATAAAATTTTCCCTTAGATCATCTGTGGGACCTGCAGAAGATGAGGTTATTTTTCCTGTTATCCTGTTAGCATGTTGATGGGGTATTATCCTTTGTCAGGAAAAATAACCTCACCTTTTACAGGTCCCTATCTATAGGACTTTGGCCATTTTTCTGGTGTAAATCTGAGGGGATCCAGGAAATATCAGATTGGAAGATGGGGGATAGGAGCCAGCAAAAGCAATTTATAGCACATCTACGTATCCCATCCTCAATAGGAACCCCGCCCGCACTCTCTGCCCCATTCCTCTCCATGCCCCCCTTCCTTGCCTAACTGCTATGAATGGTACCATAGGATTAAGTTTACCAAAGACTTTGTAAAAAAGGTAAGGCTTTAAGGGGGGATATTTACTACACACCTTCTCAATTCTGAATCTTCCCTCATTACAAGTACAGGATCCTCCGACATCACTTTGTAATGACAAATGTCAACCTGGTTTGAAGAAGAAGAAGAAGAAGAAGAAGAAGAAGAAGGAAAGAAAGACATAAATTTTGCTGTTATGATTGCATTCCATGTCCAGAAGGGAAGGTCTCAGAGCTAAAAGGTCAGCAGAATGTACTATGTAAACCTTTTTGTGAATGACACTTGTTGAAAAGTTCTATCTATCTATCTATCTATCTATCTATCTATCTATCTATCTATCTATCTATCTATCTATCTATCGCTGCAATCCTAAAGACACTTTCTTGGGAGTAAGACTCATTGAACATAATGGGGCTTACTTCTGAGTAGACATGGGTTTGTGCTATTTGTCTGTCTGTCTGTCTGTCTAACTATGTATCTAACTATCTGTCTGTCTGTCTGTCTGACTGACTGACTGTCTGTAGCTAGATCTAGATATATCTATCTATATAATCTATCTATACACACAGACACAGACACACCACTTTTGGTGTGTGTGTGTGTGTGTATACACACACACACACACACACACACACACACACACACACACACAGTTTATATAATTAAGAAAAGCAGGCCTCCGTCAGCCTTGTAAGACTATGGTAAAGTGCTCGGCGCTGCGTACACTGCATGCGAAGCATGAAAGCCTGGGTTGGATTGTTATGGAGGATAGGCTGTTACCCAAGCAGCAAATCCCCCCTCTCCACGCCACTGAATTAGTCCAATGGAAAGGCAGAGCCAATACAATTGGATCCAGCTGGCATCGCAGAGCTGGGCTAAGGACAGGAGCTCGCCCTGTCTTGTGGGGCTGACCCGGGTCTTGAACCCTGGCCTGCTGGTTAACAGGCACAGTGTCTTAACTACTCGTGCCACCCACAGCCCATATAATTATAAATTTAAATAAATAAAGATAGATATAGATATAGATATTCTCAGTAATAATATAAACTTTATAAATAATATCTTCTTATAAATAAAAGGCAAATTCTGTCTGTCATTCCATCCTAAACCCCTCTACCTCTACCTGTACCTAATAAGTATACATAGGCTTATTATACCTATTTGGAATCAGGATAATCCTGGGATTGGGATTGACACAACATATCGCAGCCCTCACACTCAACCGAACCCCACACACCATACACACAATGCCACACTCAACACACACAAACTATATAATCCACTATTTCATGCACACACACACATGCACACAACGTAGCCCAACCCCCACACACAACCCAATCCCACACTCCACACACATAAATCTGCACAGAGTGCAGTTTTTTTAAGCTAGTGAGTTTATAAATAATATCATCTGTATTTCACTTTTCCAAATAATCAAAATCGCATATATCATCAGTTACACAAAATTCTCTGTACATGGCATGAGGTTCATATTTCTAAAGTGTACATTGGCCATATTCCTAATTTGATATCTCCCTTACAAGGAGACTCAACAGTTTGGTCTGTTCTTAAAACTGATCTCAACACCATTCTTCCCCATATGGGGCATAAAGCAGAAAATGCTTCCTCCACTCCTTCTGTGAATTTCCTGGGAATAATTGTTTAATTATATTCTTGTTTTTTAGATATGGATTACTGTGTCCCTTGCCAGGGTGACCACTACCCAAACAAGCAACAAAATCAATGTATTCCCAAAACTCCGAGCTTCCTCTCTTTCCAGGAACCTTTGGGCATCGCATTAACTTCTTTGACTCTGTTCTTCTCCATAATCACAGCTCTGGTGTTGGGAATCTTCATCAAGCAAAGGGACACCCCCATCGTCAAGGCCAACAACCGCAGCCTCACCTACCTTCTCCTGGTCTCTCTCCTCCTTTGCTTCCTCTGTTCTTTGCTCTTCATTGGAAAGCCTAATAAGGTGATCTGCCTCCTGCGACAAACAGCTTTTGGCATCATCTTCTCCATGGCCATTTCCTCTGTTTTGGCCAAGACCATCACTGTGGTTGTGGCTTTCATGGCGACCAAGCCAGGAAACATTTTCCGCAAATGGGTGGGAACAAGATTGGCACTTGTCGTTGTCTTGTCCTGTTCCTTTATTCAGGTCAACATCTGCGCTCTTTGGCTGGCAACTTCTCCCCCATTCCCAGATATAGATATATTCCCAGTCTCTGAAAAAATAGTTCTAATATGTAATGAGGGATCGGTGACCATGTTTTACTCTGTTCTGGGCTACATGGGCTTCCTGGCACTCACTTGCTTCACTGTGGCCTTCCTAGCCAGGAATTTGCCAGACAGTTTCAACGAGGCCAAGTTCATCACCTTCAGCATGCTGGTCTTCTGCAGTGTGTGGCTGTCCTTTGTGCCAACCTACCTGAGCACAAGGGGGAAAGACATGGTGGCCGTGGAGGTCTTCTCCATCCTGGCCTCCAGTGCTGGGCTGCTGGGCTGCATCTTTTCTCCCAAATGCTACATCATTATAGTGAGACCTGAATTGAACAAAAAGGATCACCTCAGAAAGTGTTAATGTTTCCAAAGATCAGTTCAAATGTTCTAATATTATTTGTGTTTCGACCTAGGAGTCTTTGAAATGAGTCAAAGATTCATGTTTGATTTAAAAATACCATTTATTATGCTGAAAGATCCCATCATATAACCTCAAATCTCTGAGCAAATTCATTGTTATGTCTATGTAGAATGAAGTCTTATAGCAGTGATTTTCAATTTTTTTCATCTCATGGCATACTTAAGAAGGCACAGAAATTGTCAAGACACACCAACAAACACCATCAATTGTTTTTTACCATTGACAAGGCACACCAGACTCTTCAAATCCCCCAATTTTCCTATTAATGAATTTCAATCCCCAAATTTCTGTGGCACACCTGAGGACTATCACCGGCACAGTACCACACCACACTGGTTGAAAATCACTGCCTTATAGTATTTGACTGATGTAAATAAAATGCAATCAATAGCAGACTAGGGTTTAGTCTTGATTTCTATTGTGGATATCTGTGAATATGTTTCTCAAGGTGCAATCCTAACCTCTTGAGGCCTGCATAACTCACATGACATATCTCCTTGCAGTGATGTGAAGAGGATGCTCTGACCACTCCTTGGGATTTTAGGCAAGGTTAAAGACATATGCCAGTCTCCCCACACCACCAAAGGGAGTTATGCCAGTGAGTAATGCAGTTTAGGTTAAGATTGCACCCCCAGTGTCTAAAAATACCCATTCCATTTCCTACCAGTTTGAATAAAGCAGTTTAGGATTGCAGCCACAGGCAGATTTCTTGGGTTTCCTTAAGAAAGTTGAAAGGTTTTGGAGTTATAATGTTTTGGAGTTCAGGAAAGGAAAAAAATAGGGGAGAAAGATGAGAAAAAAATAGGGGAGAAAGAAAAAATAGGGGAGAAAGATTTAAGTCAGGGAAGGAACCCCCAAAATGGGAATTGTCAACGGGATTTGAATTGATTCAATGGGAACTGAATCATGAAATAGATGTCAAAACTAAGGGAAAGGAGCAAATTATGAGTGATGCAATGAAAGCTTCACATAGCTGCCATGCAAGGTTTTTTCCTGGGGCATCTTGTAAACACTTAAAATATCTGCCGTCAGTGAGGACGTGTCAAAGTCAATTCCTCCAATAACTCCTATGAGATTGCTGCCTACGCCATATTTGTAGTTGGGGACAAACCACAGGGGGGCAAGAGCCTACTCTCTCCTACTCTGGCGTGGGGGATCTTCCAAAAAGCCTGCCATTAGCGAGCCTGCAGCAGCAGGAGGTCCCCAGAACAATGAGGACCGGTACGCTCTCCTCTCCCGGCGAGGGGGGGGGCTGAGAAGGCAGAGACCAGCCCCATTGCGCTCTCCCAGCCTCTCCCAGCCGGGGGGGGGGGGGGCACTGAGAGCCCCATCCTATGCAGGTCTACTCAGAAGTAAGTCCCAATATAGCCAAAGGGACTTACTCCCAGGCCAGTGTGGAGAGAGCCTCAGAGCAGCTTCAGAGCCCCATCCTATGCAGGTCTACTCTGAAGTTAGTCCCAGTATAGTCAATGGGACTTACTCCCAGGCCAGAGTGGAGAGGACTGCAGCCTCAGTCAGAGCCCCATCCTATGCAGGTCTACTCAGAAGTTAGTCCCAGTATAGTCAATGGGACTTACTCCCAGGCCAGTGTGGAGGAGACTGCAGCCTTAGAGCCCCATCCTATGCTGGTCTACTCTGAAGTAAGTAATTTTATTTATTGATTTATTATTTTTAATTTTAAAATTAAAAACCTCCCTGGCCACACCCCCTGACCCTGACCCCGCCCCTGACCCCGCCCACTTCCAGAGAACCGGTTCTTGGCCCAGGCTGGGCCCATCACTGGGACAAACTGGTGTGATCAGAAGAGCAGGTCCAGAGTGGAACGGTAGGTCATCCTTGCATTGGTGTAGCTGTTGTAAATGTGGAACCCAAGGGTGGTGTTTGGCAAGATCCTGGGATTCATGTTGATCTCATGGATGGCAAATGCCAAGACAAGCATATGTTGGTAGAATTTCGTCACTACACTGCAAATAAAGTCACTTGCTATTTCATGGTAATGTTCAAGACTACATGATATCACGGCACTACAGAAGTGGCCCTGCCAACCACCAGTTTGAAAGTATGTAAATGCAAGTAGATAAATAGGTACCACCTCTGTGGGAAGGTAAAAACAGTGCTGTGTGCATGTTTGGCAGTCATGCTGGCCCCATGACATTGAAAATGTCTTTTGACAACACTGGCGTGGAAATGGGGATGAGCACCACACCCTACAGTTGTCATGACTAGCAGTATAACCTGCGTGGGATACCTTTACCTTTGTAGCCAAAAAACCAGCAGGGGCTAAAAAGCAGGCCTCTGTCAGTCTTGAAAGACTATGGTATTGTGCTCAGCACTGCATATACTGCATGCGAAGCATGAAAGCCTGGGTTGGATTGTTATGGAGGATAGGCTGTTACCCACGCAGCAAATCCCCCATCTCCATACCACTGAAGTAGTCCAATGGAAAGGCCGATACGATTGGATCCAGCTGGCGTCGCAGAGCTAGGCTAAGGACAGGAGCTCACCCTGCCTTGTGGGGCCGACCAGGGTCTCAAACCCTGGCCTGTTGGTTAATAAGCACAGTGACTTAACCACTTGTGCCACCCACGGGTTTGGGTGTTCACATATTAGCATGCTCACTAGCTGCATTGTTGTCTGCTGTATGGGAAGAAATCCATCATTGTGTTGACATGATCCCATACCAAGTGATGCAAATGCTAGTATCCCAAATGGTATGTAATGTGTCTTCCTTCTAAATTAGCAGGATGTCAATAAGTGAAATTTTCTGGCTTGGGATTTTTTAATAGTTACTAGGTTCTTTTTCTGCACACCTTTTATAAGGTCTTTAACTTGGGTTTTTACTGTTTTTTATATGGTTCTAATTGTGTTTTTCTGTTCTGTTTTGACAGTCTCTGCATAAGACCCAGGGATTACATTAGAGCAGTGTTTCTCAACATTTGTCCTCAATGTACCACTTCACATGGTCCACCTATTTGAAGTCATGGCCAATTATTCTAGGTTGAGAGGCTAGATGTGATGTAACAAACACCATTAAGAGGCTCAGTATGGATGGGAGGGTTTTTCAAGATCACAAGAGCATTTTTGGAGCCTCCGACTGCTGTTTGTTGTGTTGTGTTGCATCCCTCACTGTCCAGGGTCACACAAATACTATGAGACATCACCTCAAGTACCATTGGTGATATCCATACCACTGGTTGAGAAACACTGGAATAGAGCATGATAATTTTTGATCACGTATACCACCCTTCCCTCTTCTTTCCTTATACAAAAACTTACCTTATACAACATACCGTTTACAAAACAAACAAAAACACACACCAAAAAAAAAACTGAGTAACCAAAACATTATAAAGCAATGAATTGAAAATAGAAAAGGAATAATAATGAAAATGGCTCAGCAAAATAGGGACATAATCAAAATCTTGTGCAATCAACAACATTGTTAACCAAGCATCACTGGCATCACCAAGCATCACTTGGTTATCCTTGATAACCAAGGATATCACTGGCAAAGGTGCAATCCTGACTTTAGGCCATATAGAAAGGTCCCACTAAGCTGGCCTAAGTGGGCAATATCCTGACCTGACAGGCCAATCTACAAGTCTAGAAAGACTCTAGGCTGGCCTATCTGCTGCTAGAGGCAGCAGCACAAGGTGGTATGCTCACTGGGTTGGTATAGTTGTGTCATATCCTGAGATGGGCTGTTGTATTTGTGCTGTATCCTGAGGTTGACGGACATGGGTTGCACTTAGGTTGGCCTTGGACTCAGAATATTTTGCCATCACTTGTCATTATCAGGGTAATGATAATTTTTGCCTGCTCTTGGGGTGGCAAAAGTCAGAGGAGCTGTGAGGTGGGATGTCGGTCCTGGAAACAACATCTGGGTACAGCCTAACTGCACTGTTCTAGGCAATGCTCAACATGCTCTCAACATGCTTCTGCTGAGTTGGCTAGGCCTGCACTGCTAGGTCAGCCTAAGTCAACCTGTCTTGGGCTGGCCTAAGCCTTTCTGGTGTAGTTAGGCTGGCCTATCTTAGAATTAGGCCAACCCAGTGATAGATAGGCTAGCCTAAGAGCACTTCAGGATTGCAGTGTTAGGATGCAACCCTAATCAATTTTCGAGCATTGGCATAGCTGTGGTAGTAAGATATGTGCTCCATCCTGCAGTTAGGAGAGCACTTGTTGTCTCCTAGTGGTAAGGCAATGTTTGTTCTCTTACCTTAGAGTTGCATTGCCCTAACTTCACAGCTAGAAAGTTGGTTAGGATTGTACCTGTGAGTTTTAAACCAGTTGGGATGACTGTATCTAAATGTCTGCCCACACCTATACTGCGATTCCCCCAAATGATTGACAGTGGACCTTGTGACTAATTCAAAGAACTTCTGAGAAAAAAAGTAAATTAAGAAACACAGGACAATTATTATTTCAAGTCTTTCTCCTTATTAATTGTTCTCTTTTGTTCAAATCAGGTCTCAGAACAATAATATAGCATTTGGGGGCAAAGATGAAGCCCAGTAACGCAGCACTCGAGGCCAAAATTGAGAAGATCTCCATGGCCACCATGTATTTTCCTTTGGTGCTCAGGTACGTTGGCACAAAAGACAGCCACACACTGCAGAAGACCAGCATGCTGAAGGTGATAAACTTAGCTTCGTTGAAACTGTCTGGCAACTTTCTAGCTAGGAAAGCCACAGTAAAGCTGACAGAGGCCAAAAATCCCATGTAACCCAAGACACAGTAAAAAATAGTGACCGACCCTTCGTTACACTGCATTATAATTTGTGTAGACAGTGACAGCATGTCCAACTCTGGAAATGGGGGTGTAGTAGCCAGCCACACAGCACAAATGCCAATTTGAACAAGGGAGCAGGACAAGACAACTGAGTGGGTCAACCTTTTCCCCACCCATTTCCGGAAATTATTTTCTGGTCTGGTTGCCATGAAAGCTACAACCACCGTGATGGTCTTGGCCAAAACAGTAGAAATGGCCATGGAGAAGATGATGCCAAAAGCTATTTGTCGCAGGAGGCAGGTCACTTTATTAGGCTTTCCAATGAAGAGCAAAGAACAGAGGAAACAAAGGAGGAGAGAAGTGAGGAGAACATAGGAGAGGCTGCGGTTGTTGGCTTTGACGATGGGAGTGTCCTTTTGCTTAATAAAAATGGTGATCACCAGAACTGTGATTGCAACAAAGACAAGAGCCAAGACTGCTAAGGTGATGCCCAAAGGTTCCGCAAAAGACAGGAAAGTTGGCGTCTTGGGAATGCACCCATCTTGAAGCTTGTTTGGATAGTGCTGGTCCTGACAAGTGACACAGTTATCCATGTCTGAAAAAGAAATATTTTCTTATTTATAGCTCAAATGTATTTTCTCAGAAAAAAAAAAACATCCCCCCCCCCCCCGGGAAACAGGTAAATGTAGCAGTTCAGGACTGTAATCCTAAATACCGGTACATTTTCCTGAGAGTAAGACAATGGGTAACACAATGTGGTTAAGTAACACAATGGGGTTTCTTAGACATGGTCAGGTTTGTGCTCTAAAAGCTCTAAATCTATTAAATGGGAAAGTTTCCAAGTTCATCCCATTTTGAGATTTGACCTCATTGGTTTGCAATAGTGAAAACTGTCATTTTCAATATGATATATATTCTACCCCTCCTATTTTTTCATGATTCCTTTACGATGATTCTGTCTTGGTGCCCAAAGCAGAGGGGACTTTGTGTAATTTCATTTCAGAATCTTTCCCTAACTGCAGTTTCCATTATTTTGCTGATACACATTCTTTGCAGTTTGCCTTAAAGTGCAACTCTAGTACTTTGCTATAACATATCGTTAAATTTTGCAACAACCTTTTTTTTCACAGTATTTAAATATTCTAGACAATCAAGATCACATGAATATCTTGGAACATTTACCCTCCAAATCATACTTTCCACTAACAATTGCACATACTGTCTTACAGTGCTATCCTAAGCTTGTCTACTCAAAAGCAAATCCCATTGTGTTCAATTGTACTTATTCCCAGGAAAGTGTAGTTAGGATTGCAGCCTTATCCCCAATCCTATGGGTGCTGTGTGTGACCAAAATTAATGTTCTGGCACAGGGTGACCAGATGCCCAAACCCCCAAAAGAGAACAAGGTCCCCAAATTTCCTGACATCCAAGCAAAATGCCTGACATGTTCAAAAAATGTAGAACACCCAATAAAATGTAAGACAAATGTAGGACATATTACAATAAAGGCTAAAAACACTCGTATTGCTTTCCTGTACTTCATTTCAACACTATATTACTTCTTTTTAAATTGAAAACCTCTTTGCAAGACCTGTTTTCACCAACAATGCACATATAAGTGGCTCAAAGCAGACATGATCCAGGCTGGCTCAAGTGTGGCTCACATCCAGTATGTTACACAGCAAACCACTGCCAAAAGAAGCAATTGATCCTGTGCCGGTGGCCGATCAACAGCCCCCCCAAATTCAGCTTTAGAAGTTGGAGCGCTGCATGTGCATACTGGATTTGGGAGAGGGTGGAAGAAGACTCGTGTGAGCAGGAAGGTGAAGTAGGGAAGTATCAGCATCAGCAATGCCACAGGTATCTGCCCTCATTCCCAGTCTTGAACCCAGGTCCACTCAAACTTGTAACAGTGAAATTCCCTGCACATATTTTTGTCATTCCCATGAGGTTCTGAGGGTAAATGCTCAGGAAAGGGAACAAATGTTATCTTATTTTGAAGAGACCTCTGTGACTCCCCCCAGCCCAGAATGTAGTGCATACTCCGATGATGTGATTGCATTTATGGGGTGAGTTTCAGTAGGACAGGGCTACTCACGTGTCACAAGCTAAATATTTCTTAAAAGTATATTCCTCTTACCTTTCAAATTTGAGATCTTCCCTTCTGGACACGAAGCACAATTATAGCAGCAAAATTTCTCCCCCTCCTTTTTTTCCTTGCTGAAACCAGGCTCACATTTGTCATTACAAAGAGATATGGGAGGCACCTATACTTGGCACAAGAATGAAGAAATTGTTGGGGAAAGGTTGTTGAAAGGTGATCTACTAATGAATCTGGCACAGCGACATCAGCTCATTCTGTGTGGGGTTATTGACAAACCCCATTTGGAGGGTGTCAATATGCACTGTTGACTGACTTTTTAAATCATTTCCCACCTACAATAACAGATCACAAAACAGCTAGTAGCTGGTAAGAATACATCTACCTTAAAGCTACTCCACATCAGAGTTAACACCCCAATTCTACTTGAATCCTCAGTGATGTGGTGGCATAGGCTGAAAAAATCCTGCGGTGGGTTTTGGGATGCAAAAAATCTCCTTAGGGCTAAGGGGATATAAGATGCTCCATTGACACTGCTGATGCAAATTAGTACTTATGCATGCAGGTGGTTAAGGCATGGGAAGTGGTCCACTCATCCCCACTCCTGTTGCCACTCTGTTCCACCATGTCCAATACCCTCTTCACCTTCTCCTTCTCCTGGCACTGGAGTTGGCTGTTCCAAAAAGCCTCCATCATTTCACTAAGATGCATGGAAACCTTTCTACCAGCATGCCATTCACTTTATTACATTTTTGTGACATTAGGCTCCGGTGTTATACTATAGATACACATACTCAGGATGGACCATATTTAAACATTATTAAACATTAAACATTATTAAACTCATGAGCATCTCAATCCTAATTTGCATTGCACAAGTTTGGGGTTAAATATGTCTCAGCCTGTGACAGTGGGAATCATTTCCCCTTACCCCGATAGAACTGTGCCACCCCAATGGATTACTTGGATCTACCCTGCAGGGCTGTTGCCAGAAGGGGAGTGAAACACTAAGTTTTGCAGGGAGCCTCACTGCAGAGTGCAAGGGCTCTCCTTCCCCACTGATCCATTCCAGGCGGGGGAAATATCCTGGAATGACTCCGAGCATCCTCAACCTGGAATGGCTCAGAGGGGGAAGAGATCCCTGGCACTGAGCCATTCTGGGATGCTTCCCCCTCCTGGAATGGGCTCAGACGGGAGGAGGTCCCTTGCGCATTGTGGGAGGATCCTGCAAAAGCCCCCCTTCTGGCTACAGCCCTGCTACCCCATCTAAAGAAGTGGTAGGAATCCAAACAGCCTGGAGCTGCTCCAGGCTGCCCAGAAAGGGTGCTAGATTTCAGCTTAAGGGACCTGTGTCAGCCCAAGGAATACTGAGGATTGTGCTCTACATCTAATGCCAACTGTTTGTTGTCTGACCATGGATTTTAAGAAGGGCAGTAAAGTGATGACTGGACCTTGCTCAAGTTCCTGGGCCACTGGAGTTTGTCCTCATGTATCTTCAGTATTTTGCTTGGAGGAGCCTGATGATCCAGCCGCCCCACTGCGACTCTGACATAGGAGTTATTGGGGAAGGTAACCAAGTTGGTGATATCAAATCCGGCTGATAATTCTCCATGTTCATTTAGTGAAACTTCTTCTCCAGCACTGTTATTAAAAGAGATCCAGCGGAGCAATGAGTGCAGCTGGGTGGAAACAGAACAGGAATCAGTAGGCAATGTGTAAAGTTCAGGCATCTTTTAGTATTATTAAGAATATATATTGTATTTCAACAAGAATAGTTCACAGAGCAGTTTATATAGTGAAATTAATGAATAAATGTTTCCCTTTCCCTATCATAATCTAAAAACAATGCAGATTCCTATACATGTTGACAGCCATGTTCATTCTCAAACTGCCAGATCAGTACAATTTCATTTCATCAGTGAGAAGACTTTGGGTGCAATATTAACCACACTTTCCTGAGAGTAAGTACTAGTGAACAGAGAGGGACTGAGGCTACAAAAACTCGATGGGACCTTTTACACAGACATAGTTATCGTGCCACCTATAGGAAACCTATGGAAAATGCATAGAGCAATCCAGAGTAAGTGCCTTTTACATCTTCCCGTAGTTACTCAGGATTGTAGTGAGTTCTGCGTAGCCATGCTTAGGGTTGCACTGATTACCTGCCAGGGTTCCACATTTTGAGGTTCCAGTCTGCCCCCATGCCCCATGGCTCTGTGTCTTGATAAGTGCATCTTGTGGAAGGCATGTGCTAGAGCATAGGCAGCATTATAGATGCTGTAGCTGTGGCCAGTCACGCTCATTTCAAAAAAAGGCGCAGTAAGGGTTTCTAGCTTCTCCTGCCCGGAGCATCTTAAATCATCATCTGTTGGGTCTCCAAAATTTTGAACAAGACAATCAAATGCTTGTTCCCAGAAATCCTTGATAAAACCATTTCCTTTGGCCTCATAGGGTGTTATATTCCAAAGAAACTCTCGGAAACCTGGAAGCTCCTTTGAGGAAATTGTGAAGGAAAGAGCACCATGGAATGCTTGCATATCAAAATTTTTTAGGAAAATACTTAATGTAAAATCAATTTGAGCTGTTGTAATCCACACTTTCCCTGTAGACTCCTCTTTCAGTGGAGAATCAGTAACAGAGAATATCCTTTTTCTCAATATAATGCTTGCCAATCTTCTTATGCATACATTTTCTCCATATATGACAACTGCTGTGGCTTTACTCTCCAGGAAAGCTGGGATGTCATTCAGCAAGTTATTGACTGCATCAGCTCCACTAGCGTAGCGATAATTTTTTGTCACAATCTCTGTGAAGGCTGAACACATTTTGTTTTCATAAAGCAGTAACTCCATGGTCCTCAGGAAACTGTCTCCTGCCTCATCATCCTGAGTGATAAGTCCTACCCATTTCCATCCAAAGTGAACAAGTAACTGGATGATACCCAAGTACTGAAGGGTCTCACCAGGGACCATGCGGTAAAAAGAAGAGAGATGAGTTCCTTCAATCACTTTTGTTTCAAATGAGCCATAAGAAAACTGAAAAACCAGGGAAAATATTATTTTATTTGTTAATGGAGTGGGAGTTAAGATTTTGGGCCCAATAAGAGCACAATCCTAACCATGTCTACTCAAAAATCAATGGAACTTACTTCCAGGAAAGTAAGTATTCACTGTATTCAATGGAACTTATTCCACTGTATTCAATGGAACTTACTCCCAGGAAAGTGTCTTTAGGATTACAGCCTTAGGGCACAATCCAGAGCAGCTACAGGGAGTTCTTGCTCCGGTGTAAGAACAACTTGCTTTGGATTGCAATATAAATTTCCCATAGGTTTTCATTAGGTGGTACAGTAACTACAGATAAACAAAATGTCTCTTACATGCTCCCATAGTTGCTCTGGATTGTACCATTAGAGTACAATCCTAACCATGTCTACTCAAAAGTAAGCCCCAATGTATTTAATGGGTCTTACTCTCGTGAAAGTGTCCTTAGGATTGCAGCCCCTCTGCCACATATAGATGCAGCAGCAACCACTGCATCCTGGTAGAGCCAACCTTCAGTGAAGCACAGCTGTGCATGGATCAAAGCCTAATGTATTTGCATGCATGTTTTTATGTTTGTGTATGTGTGTTTTCGGTCCAGGAGTCTATGTTACTTTAAATGCAATGCAGCAGATTCCAATTCTCTCTCTCTCTCTCTCTCTCTCTCTCTCTCTCTCTCTCTCTCTCTGGGCGCAATCCAGAGTAACCAAGGGGAGTCCTTGCTCCGGTGTAAGATCAATTTGCTCTGGATTGCAATATGAATTTTACATAGGTTTTCACTAAGTGGTGCAGTAACTATGGGTACACATAATGTCTTTTACATGTTCCCGTAGTTACTCTGGATTGTAGGGTCTCTCTCTCTCTCTCTCTCTCTCTCTCTCTCTCTCTCTCTCTCTCTCTCTCTCTCTCTCTCTGCATGTGTGTGTTACTGTCCAACTTCGCTTTGTTCCTGTGCCAAATATAAAAATAAAATCAAAAAGATGAGGAGAGTAATGATACAGTAGATGGGCACATAACCACAATACACAGATCTTACCTGAGGCATCTTGTAAAGGCTTAAAATATTTTCCATTAGTGAGGAGACATCAGAGTCAAGTCCACCAATGACTCCTATTAGATTATTCTTGAAGACACAGCTGTAGTTGGGGACAAATCTATGTGATCTGAAGAGCAGGTCCAGAGTGGCACGGTAGGTCATCCTTGCATTGGTGTAACTATCATAAATATGAAACCCGAGTGTGGCATTTGGCAAAATCTTTAGATCCTCGTTGATTTCATGGATGGCAAATGCCAAGGCCAGGATGTGCTGGAAGAACTTTGTCACCATGCTGCAAGTAAAGTGATTCACTGTCATAGCAGAGAATTCATGAATGCATGAAGAGGTCCATCTATTGTAATTAGAGGAAACAATCCAGATGAAATAGTCAATACTGAGATGCAGTGGACCCTATGGGGTCACGTCGTCACCAGTGATGGGCTTCAAAGAAATTAACAACCGGTTCTCTGCCCATCTGGCAGCCACTTTTAAATGGCTATTTAAAAACTTTATATGTCCTATCTCTTGTTAACAACCGGTTCTATAGAGTAGGTGCGAATCGGCTGGAGCCCACCATTGGTCGTCACTCAGTTTTGCTGGATTTGTATATACTTTATGTATGGTGGAATAACTCAATATTCTGTTTTGCTTATTTCTATAACCTAAAGGAGCAAATATACTGTAAATATATATGAGTATTAATGGGTTAAAAACTTTTCTGAATTTAGCTTTTATTTCTACATAAATCTTCAACAATTTTAGTAATATTATTGTGATTGTTTCAACACGTACAAGAATGTAAAATGCATAACACTGTTAATAGAATGGTGCTAATACATGGTAATAAGTACAGGTAATAAATAGATAAATGAATGAATGAAAGGAAGGAAGGAGTCTACAGACGTCCATATGAAAGAGAGGATATTATTGCAAAGAGGGACACTTCCCTTGCAAAACAGACTGAAAAGCCATTAGGTGGGATGCTGTAGATCTGGCTTTCTGCAGCAAACATGATGTTGGACTAGATAATCTACACCCTCCATGTCATACCCTATCTTTGTTCATTTCATATTTTTAATAATCCTTACAATGGTGTTTTAGATGCCTCTTGAGAAGGGTGTTTGTTGAATAAAATGTTGGAAAAGGGATAAAGAATATGTGATGCCATCCCACCAATAACTATTTCTCGTGGCTGGAACCATTCATGTGGGATGCGTACAGGATCATTTCCAGTGCACTTAATAGTGTGTGTCCTACACACTATGTGTGGGAGCAGCAGAATCTGTAGCATCAGTGTTGACAACATCGGGATGATGGCTCACATTGCCAAAATACGAAAGATACACACTGACAATCTCCTATAGGGATCCAAAAGCAAGTCTTGGTAACTAAACAAGAGGCATTGTTTTTTATGCCTGACTTACACAAAAAAGAGTAAACTGCTCTAGAGCCCACCTACCTCTAGTATCTGGGGTTTTCATAAACATTCCTGATTGTATTGTAGAATTCATTTTTTCTACCTTTCTAAAAGCCTCTGAAGGATTACCATAGTAAATTATAGGTTTGCCTAATTGCAGGCAAGGCGATTGTGCCTTCATAAATCATGGGTTTCTTTTGGCACCAGTTCTTGATAACATGTTTGCCAGACTTTGCCGTAACTTTCAGCTTCTGTTGATGGTGGGTCTGTAAGAGTTCAAAGTCCAGAATATTCAAGGAAACAGAATTAGAAATCTGTAAATGTACTGTCTGCCTACCTGTCCAACAATCTCCCAGTCCGAGCTGGCCAGTATGATCTCTTATGTGATACTGGAAAAGAGTGGCATAGCTAACGAAACACCTTTTACAATTTTTTAAAAAAATTAACACCTGCATTCGACAAAATAAAAATCAAATATGCCCAAGACGTTAACACAAAATTAAATTTAACATCCTGGGGCTGTTTAACACTCCTTGCAAAAGAGAGGTGGCCTGTAGGGAGGGGACCAGATTGGGGGAGAAGTGAGACTGAGCTGGGCAACATAGGCCAATTCTGAATTCCCCCACTCATCAGGCGGGTCAGAGTTAACACTTGCCCCCAAATCCAGAATAACTAAGAGAGTTTATGTGCACCCATAGTTACTGCACCATCTAGTGAAAACTTATGAGAAATACATATTGGAATCCAGAGTAAGTTGTTCTTACACTGGAGCAAGGACTCCCCGTAGTTACTCTGGATTTTGCCATAGGCTGCTTGTTACTAGGCACTAGCCCTACAATCCAAAATAAATATGGGAGCACATAAGAGACATTACGTGCACCCGTAGTTGCAGCACCACCTACTGAAAATCTATGGGAAATTCATATTGCAATCCAGAGCAAATTGTTCTTACACCGGAGCAAGGACTCCCTGTAGTTACTCTGGATTGTGCTCTAAGTTACACTAGGCTCAAAATTACACTAGCTCTACAATCCAGAGTAACTACGGGAGCACGTAAGAGACTTTACATGCACCCGTAGTTACTGCAGCACCTAGTGAAAACCTATGGGAAATTCATAATGCAATCCAGAGCAAATTGTTCTTACACCAGAGCAAGGACTCCCCGTAGTTACTCAGGATTGCGCCCTAGGTCAAAGTTACACTAGGCTGCTTGATTTTACCGGTGCATATTAAGATGGCTGCTACACTACGGGCAAAATCCATAACAGTTATGGGTCCACGTAGTTACGTCATCCTATAGTGTTATCTTATGGAAAGTCATTTTAACTGCTCTGTAGCAAAGGGCTTAATTTCACTTTAGAATCTAGGCCTATATGGGGGAAAGTTTAATAATTCCCCTTAATCCAGGTTGCACATCGTACACAGTACTGAATTCAGAGAGGCCTGTCTATTCCAGAACAGGATAGGGGAGGGTTTTTATTTATTTGCTTATTTATTTTTAATTATAAGTGTTTAATTATGCCTTTAATTTAATTATGAGTGTTAAAAATAAGTGTTTATTTGCTTATTTATTTTTAATTATATAGGTGTTACAGAATTGTGTTAGTTAACTCTTACAGTGGTGGTTCCCACAGCACTCTGTTTTAGGAGCATATCTATAGTTTTACAATAGTTTTTCCTGTAGAGTTGTAGGCATGTTCCATACAGCAGAAACATGCCAGGAAAACTGATCATCTTCAAATTTTCTTACTTGGGTACTTTTAACATGTTGGAAAAACATTTTCAGATGCAGTTATCTGCTGGCCACTGAGTAATTTCATCGTCTTCCAGAAGTAAAAGAACCAGTGAACTATATTATGGATGTTCTAAACCTTTCTGGCTATGAGATTCTCCTGTTTGTTCAAATTAAATTTAGCATTTGGGGGAAAAGTTACAGCCCAGTAGCCCAGTACTAGAAGCCAAGATGGAGAAGATCTCCACAGCCATCATGTATTTCCCTTTGGTGCTCACATAAGCTGGCACTTATGAAACTTGCTTGCCAGTTCCTTGGCTGCAAAGACTGCAGTGAACCTGACTGTGGCCAGAAGATCCATGGCACCCATATAGCTCAGAACACAGTAAAACATGATGACTGAACATTCATTACATTGCACTGTGATTTTTCTAGTCACAGAGTACGTATCCATATCTGGAAAGGTACCCACCCAAAATCTATATATATAAAAGAGAAAAGTCACTGACTGACTCAGTGACTCTCTCACTGACTCACTCACTCACTGATCAATGTCCAGCCAAAACTGGTGGGCCTTGAAGCCCACCTAGAAGCCAAAACTGGTGGGCCTTTTGGAAATTCCAGCCAGAAGGGGGTGAAATGGGGCAGAACATGTTTTCCTCCCTATATTTTGCATTGAAGAATTGGTGACTGATGGATGCTCTGCCCCAACCCCCAGACCTTGAAGCATGAAATTCTTATCGTTCTGTCACATCAACACCCATCAAGAACCGATGTGGAGAAAGTTAACCCTTAAGAGGCTGAAAAAGGGTGCAACATGTTTTTGTTCTATATTTAACATGGATGATTGATATCCAGCCAATTTAGTGCTCAGTGCCTGGTGCATTGTGGGGATGTTTTTTGGAGGGAAGGGTTGCACTGGGGAGGATGTTGCACATGGGGGGTGATGTGTGTGGGAGATTGATGTACATGAGGAATTGATGCTCATGGGGGACTGATGTGCATGGGGGAATGATGTGCATAGAGGACTGATGTGCATGGTGTGATGTTGAGCATAGGTGATGTTGCACATGGGGATTGATGCACAAGGGTGGTTGATGCACATGGGGAGAAGTTGTGTATGGGGGATGTTGCACATGGGGGATGTTGCACATGGGGGATGTTGCACATAGGTGGATGCACATGGGGCATTTATGTGCATGGGGTATTGATGCGAATGGGGGATGTGGCGCATAGAGGGTTGATGTGCATGGGGCATTGATGCACATGGGGTATTAATGCACATGGGGAGAAGATGCTCATAGGGGGTTGATGCGCATGGGGATGATGCACATGGGAGATTGATGCGCATGGGGAGATGTTGTGCATGGGGGGTTGTTGCACATTGGAGGATGATGTGCATAGGGGGCTGATGAGCATGGGGAATGATGCGCATGGGGAGCTGACGCTCATGGGGAGCTCAAGGGGGAAATACATGGTGGACATGGAGATCTTCTCCATCCTCACCTCCAGTGCAGGTCTACTGGGCTGCATCTTTTCTCCCAAATGCTATATTATTGTTTTGAGTCCATACTTGAAGAAAAAGGAGCAGCTAATGAGAAAAATGCATTAAAATATTAATTGTTCAGTTTATATTATGAAAATTTCTTTAATGGAAAATGTTGTGAAATGCATCCGTTCTCCATGCAAATCCCATCATCTATATATATAAAAGAGAAAAGTCACTCACTGACTGACTCACTGACTCACTCACTAACTGACTCATCACTGCCCTGCCAAAACCGCCAGCCCTAGAAGTGTGAAATTTAGGGTGGGTGTTCCTTCCGTGACGGAGGGGTGCACTAAGAACTGGTTTTCAGAAATTCCAATGGGAAGGGGGTGAAGAGGGGCACAACGCGTTTTCCTCCCTATTCTTTGCATTGAGAATTGCTGACTCAGCAACATTCCTCCCCAAATGCTGGGCCTGAAGCATGGAATTCTGGGAGTTCCTTCTGTCACCTGAACACCCACCAAGAACCATCTGGAGAAATTAACCCTTCAGGGGCTGAAAAGGGGGCAACGTGTTTCTCTCCTATACTTAACATGGGAGACTGAACAACATCCAGCCAATTTGGTGCTCAGATCCTGGTGCACTGGGGGATGTTGTTCGGAGGAAGAAGTTGCACTGGCGAGAATGCTGCGCATGGGGGGAAGTTGCACATGGAGGAAAGTTGTGCATGGAGGAAAGTTGCGCATGGGAGGATGCTGCGCATGGGGGAAAGTTGTTCATGGGGGAATTTGTGCATGGAGGAAGTTTCGCATGGGAGTGATGCACATGGGGAAAGTTGTGCATGGAGGAAAGTTGCGCATGGGGGAAAGTTGTGCATGGGGGAATTTGTGCATGGAGGAAGTTTCGCATGGGAGTGATGCACATGGGGAAAGTTGTGCATGGAGGAAAGTTGCGCATGGGGGAAAGTTGTGCATGGGGGAATTTGTGCATGGAGGAAGTTTCGCATGGGAGTGATGCACATGGGGAAAGTTGTGCATGGGAGGATGATGCGCATGGGGGATTGATGCGCTTGGGGGAAATGATGCACATGGGGAATGATGCGCATGGGGGGATGATGCGCATGGGGAAGTTGCACATGGGGAAAAGTTGCACATTGGCGGATGATGTGCATGGGTGGAAGTTGCGCATGGGTGGAAGTTGCGCCTGGGGGGATGATGCACATTGGGGATGATGCACATGGGGGAAGTTGTGCATGGGGGGAAATTGCACATGGGGGTTGATGTGCATGGCAGAAGTTGCACATGGGGGAAGTTGAGCATGGGGGAAGTTGCGCATGGGGGAAAGTTGCGCATGGGTAAAGTTGCACATGGGGAAAAGTTGCGCATGGGGATGATGCGCATCGGCGGATGATGCGCATGGGGGAAAGTTGTGCATGAGGGGAAGTTGCGCATGGGGGGATGATGCGCATGGGGGAAGTGGCACATGGGGTTTTTCTGCACCATGGGGGATGGCATAGGGGAAAATGTTACACCTGCAACGCGGGTACACTTTTCGCTAGTATTATTATAAATCCAAGCAAATCAAGTCATGATATGTGTAGAACAAAACTTCTGGCTGTATGACTAATGTAGAGTGTTCTGTGTACGTTAGACTTTTTATTTTGCCTTGTTCCTTCATGTAGCTTAGTGTTAACATATTTGGAAGGAGTATACATATATAAAGCTTTCCACTGGGTTGAATTCTTTATCTTTTGACTGAACTATTTCAATAAAATAAAAGGATCTGGTTATCTTTGAGTATGAAGTCATTTTAGATCATCACAGTACTGTGATGTAACAAGTGTCACAGGAACAGCCACCAAATAGAGCACATTCATGAACAACAATTGTCAATTGCAGTCTGATTGCTGTTGTCTTAGCTTTTTCTTTTTCAATGGGAAATGCTTGGCTCATGTGTTTAAGATGCTAACAGTTTGGTTGGAAAGAAAAAAATAAGCTTTCCAATGAAAGGAGCTATTTTGGAATGTGATCATTTTCGGTGATAGGAAACAAAAATAGACAGCAAAGCACATTAAAAATTACACATCATACGCCAAAGGTGTTTATTGATATTTTTATTATTTTACTTACTCATGAAATGTAGCACAACAAACAAACAAATGAGTATATTGGACAGGATTGTTTTATTTTTTTTCTATGTTTACTGGTATGCATCATTCCCCCCAAGAAAGAGTGTTTTATTTTGCTTTCTGCTCAGCTGAGAACTGCTCAGCATGCAACAAAGCGGCTCTGGGCTGACTGTGGGAAGGCTAAATGTTAAGCCCTACCCCATATCATCTGAAAAACAACACATCCCCAAGGAGTGGGGGAAACTTGTATTCATGCTGTGAGCTAAACACAATTTCAGAACCCAATGATTATCTGTTGAACACTGGCACAGGACCCAATCCTTAAGCCTGTAGGGCCCACCGTATGCTGTGGACTTTTGCTGTGGCATATGCTGTGGGCATAAAGGTGCCATGTGGCATGCTTTCAACAAAAGCATTGGAGGGAGAGTGGGAACTGGGCCAGCACCAGTAGAAGCTGGGCCTCAGCACCATGTGGACAGCAAACCATTGTGCTTTCAGCACCGACCAGACTTTAGACTTCTTGAGGTGGAGGCAACATGTGGATGGAACAGGATGGAAGGGATGGAGGGAGGAAAGGGGGCCTGAGAGGGGGACGTATACAGTGGCAGCCTCTGCAGCCACATCTTAACCCCCTTCCAGAGTCAGCCAATCAGACATGAAACTTGGGTATATAGCCAAGGAGATCAACTATTGGCAGTACTTTGTTACCCAGGGGAAGAAAATGTTTCCTTCCCCAAGAGAACACAGCCATAGCTCTGGTGTCCACAAGAAGCAGCAGTCACTATTTTTTGTGACGTTGTAGCCCTGGGTGCTGAGACATTGGTTATCTTCCATAGTTTTCCAAAACAGGATCCAGACACTGGATAACTTGGATCCAGACATGCTATAATTTTCTGGTTATGAGCTGCTCACGTTTGTTCAGATCAGGTCTCAGCAAGATAATGTAGCATTTGGGGGCAAAGATACAGCCCAATAGCCCTGCACTGGAGGCCAAGATAGCGAAGATTTCCACAGCCACCATGGCTTTTCCTTTGGTGCTCAAGTAGGTTGGCACAAAAGACAGCCAAACACTGCAAAAGACCAACATGCTAAAGGTGATGAACTTGGCCTCATTGAAAGTGTCTGGCAACTTCCTGGCCAAGGAAGCTACATTGAAGCTGACTATGGCCAGAAGGCCCATGTAGCTCAGGTCACAGTAAAACATGACGACAGATCCTTCATTACATTTCACTATTATTTCTCCATAAAGAGAATGCATATCCAAATCTGGGAATGGGGATGCAGTACCTAACCAAAGTATAGAGATGCATAATTGAACAAAGGAACAAGACAAAATAATGGCATAGGCCAATTTTTTCCCCACCCATTTTTGGAAAATGCTTCCAGGTCTGGAAGCCATGAAAACTACAACAACTGTAATGGTTTTGGCCAAAACAGAGGAAACTGCAACGGAGAAGATGAAGCCGAAAGCTGTTTGCCGCAGGAGGCAAGTGACCTTACTCGGCTCTCCAATGAATAGCAAGGAACACAGAAAGCAATGAAGGAGGGAGATGAGGAGAAGGTAGGTGAGGCTGGAGTTGTTGGCTTTGACAATGGGAGTGTCTCGTTTCTTGATGAAGAGTCCAAGCACCAGAGATGTGATCAGAGACAGGAAAAGAGCCAAAGCAGCTAAACTGATACCCAAAGATTCTTTGAAAGACAGGAAGTTTGGCTTCTTTGGAATGCATTTATCATGTTGCTTGTTTGGATAATGATCATCCTGGCATGTGACACAGTAATCCATATCTGCAATATCAATAATTTCTTATTTATAGATAAAATAAATCTTCTTACAAATAAGAAACATAATTTCAAGAAACCTGCCAGGAAATTCTTTGCATAGAACTATGGCCCAACCTTCACTATATTGAAAATTAAACTAAGTTCAAGGAAGAACCTATGCCTGGGAACCATCGTCCATGTGAAACATGGAAAACTTTGAATAGTTTATGAACAGGGGTGTCACAATGTAGGAAGAACTTAAAGACTTGGGGTTACCTCATAGGAGACAGAATATAGGAGTTCTGAACATTTATTAATGTGCAGCAACTTTGACGAACTTTGTACAGTGGAAGATTTGTTTCTGGCCAATAACGGCATCCAGACTGCAATTTTCTGGACCTCAAAAAGCAATAAAATCTGATGATGTTCTGGACACAGAAGATAAATGTAATAAATAAGAATCAACTGAACTGTAATGTTCTAACAATTATCCATTTGTCCACTACTAAAATTGGATGCATGTTGTATAAAAGTCATATGTGTTATTCGTATGTTCCTACCCTTCTGGCTTGTGATCACCCCTTCTGGACATGAAGTACAACCATAACAGCAAAATTTCTCCCCTTCCTTCTTTTCCCTGCTGGAACCAGGTGGGCAGTTGGCATTACACAGCGATAAAGGAGGCACCTATCTTTGAACACAGGAAGAAGTCAATGTTTGGCTTAGTGGAAAAATTCAGGAAAATACTATTTTATTGAGCTACAAATAAAACATATCTATCTGACAAAATGAGGCGCTCACAGTCATCATCACTGATCTGTTTCATTCAGAGGGATGAATGCTTCCTGTTCTATCCAACCATTTATGACATCAAGCAGGTATCTTTTATATACAGTGGTGCCTCACATAACAAATGCCTTGCATAACAAGTGATCCATGTAACAAACAAAAATTTCTCTAGGATTCTGCTTCATCTAACAAGTTGTGCTTCATGTAACAAGCACACTCGTTGGCAATTGGGGCAGACGTGCTGGCAGGCAGGCCTTTTAAAAAGCATCAGGGCTGCCTAACACACCTGCCCATAGCGAAAGGAACACTTACGCACTGTTCCTCCTGTGGCTGGGCATCCACTGGGCAGAGGGAGAGAACAGCAGCGGAGAAGAGGGAAGCAGCTCAGGGCTAGCCAGAGGTAGGTGCTGAGCAGGGGAGAGAGAAGCTCAGGGTGAAGAGAAGGAGAAAGTGGGGAGACACTTGGAAAGTGTCTTTGACTGCATCCTCATTATCATGTCTACCCAAAAGTAAGCCCCATTGTGTTACTCCCAGGAAAGTGTCTTTAGGATCGCAGCTTAAGTAGACTTCATAGGATCATGCATGTTTTCAATTCAATTCCAGTGTTTTGTCATTATTTTAACATACAGTTAATATTTTTTGGGTTGTGGAACCAATATTAATATTTTTTGGGTTGTGGAACCAATCGTCTGAATTACCATTATTTCCTATGGGAAAATCCACTTCACGTAAAGAGCATTTCACGTAACAAGCATGCCTCTGGACAGAATGAAACTTGTTATGTGATTGACTCCAAGGGCAGTGCTCATCCCCACTGCAAGGCTAAAGAGCCTTGTCCAAGGATGTCTCCATGTTATGTGGCTGGCATGACAAAATTTGAAATGGGCACTGACTGCTGTTACCTTCCCATTGAAGTGGCACCTATTTATGTACTTGCATTTACATGGTTTCAAACTGCAAGTCTGGCAGGAGCTGGGCTTGTGATGGCTGCTCACTTCATTGTGCAGTACAGTGGTTTATGAACATAATTCGTTCTAGAAGCATGCTTGTAATCCAAAATGCTTGTAATCCAACTGGATATCCCCATAGGAAATAATGGAAACTCAGACGATTGGTTCCACCGTCCAAAAATATTAACTGTATATAAAAATGATTACAAAACACTGTAATAAAGAAAATAGTGCGCAGTACTGAACTGTACTGTACATTTGAAAACCTTCATGGATGGTGTGAGGGAGACAAAAGAGAGAAGGGATGAATTTCACTATCACTAACAGAGTCAGTGCTCTCCATTGGCTCAACAGAATCTTTGCCTCTTTGTGCAGCTTTAACATTCCCCTGCTGCTGATGGGGAGCAGCACTGGAACATTGATCAGGCACACCTTCCATACTGCCACACACAGATCCCACACACAAAAACACCCACACACACCTTCCACACTGCCAACAGATCCCACATACACCTGGCTCAGGTAGCTTCTCCCTCTCCTTGCCCCCCGTGAGTTCTCTGGCCACGGAAGCCTGTTCCAAACTTCCTCAGAAGTGCTCTTCTTCCAAGACAGTGCTATTAAACCAAGTCAAAATTCCTGAGAAAATTTTGCTTTTAATCCAAAACACTCTTAATCCAAGTCGCTCTTAAACCAAGGTACAATGTACTCAAGTAGTCAATGCCAACGAATTACATATATTATCATTTCATGAAGGGCTTTGTTTTCTTTCAAATCCCATGCTTTCTCTTTTCCTTGAATGACACTGGAGGGACAATGTGGTTATTTTCCTACCTGAGTCAGGTCTTTATGCCACCGAATTCTGTCCTCGTCAATGGTGAACCTTTTGCCTGGCGTGGCTTCTGGATCCAGACTTCCCACTTTGACTCTGACATAAGACTGATTTGGGAATGTGACTAAGTTTGTGATATCAAATCCAGCAGATAATTCTCTATTTTCATTCAGTGTAACCTCTTCTCCAGCACTGTTGTTGAATGAGGTTCTTTGAAGCAAGGGTTGGAGCTGGGTGGAAAGAGAAGGAGAATCAAAGTCACTCTGAAATACCTCAGTGTCCTTATGGAGATAGATTGGTGAACAGTGTGGATTGAAATATATTGGGTCCCCATTGTCAGGTTCAGCATCCATGGATTTTATTCAATGTAGATGCTGTTCCCACGGCTGGAGGCACCAAAAACCTCCCGGACATGACCAGAAAGCTATTTAAATTGTATCCCCTGCATATGGATCATCTGCATATGGGTCCTCAACTGCCCCACTCAACTTCCCTTTTGCCACCTCTGTCCTCATTTGGCCCCCTATCCTCTTCCAGTCTGGCTTGTTATCTGTCCCAGAGACCGTTGGAAATGACAGTTGAACTGAGAATAGAACCCTCAACCTTCTCTGCTTCAAAAACACATGGGAATAGAACCCTCAGCCTGTTTGATTGACATGGAACATGCAGACACCTCACACATAGGTCAACGCTTTCATGTAGATAAACTGTTTTTATAATAAAATGCTGATTCCGTTGGTTTATCTGCAGCTTTAGGTGACAAATGCTGCAAGATAATGACAAATTATGAATCAGGAAAGGGAAGGAAATTAATGTTGGGGGATAAATTAGGTTATAAACATAGGGCACAATCCAGAGTAACTATGGGAGCACGTAAGAGACAAAGTTACTGCACCACCTCGTGAAAACCTATGGGAAATTCATATTGCAATCCAGAGTAACTTGTTCTTACTCCAGAGCAAGGACTCTCCGTAGTTACTCTGGATTTCACCCATAGTTCCATCCATCCATATATGATAATGAAAAGAAGGAAGTGAAGGTGAGGAATGAGGGCAGAGGAGGAGGATTCTGCACAGATACTTTTGTATTCAGTGGTTTACTAATGACTACATGCAGTCATGGAGTAGACATTACCTGCCAGGGTTCCATGTTCCAAAGTGCCAGCCTGCCTCCATTCTCCTTTGCTCTGTATTGGAATGCAGGTGAATACCTGGCTTGTAAGGCATGTGCCAGAGCAAAGACAGCATTATAAACAGCGTAGCTGTGGCCAGTCATGCGCATTTCAAAGAAAGAACCAGGAAGGCTCTCAAGTCTTTCCTCTCCTGTACATGTTTCGAAATCGTCTCTTGGCACAGCAGGATCTAGTAAGTAACAGTCAAATGCTTGCTCCCAGAAATCCTTGATAAAGCCATCGGCTGTTGTCCCATAAGGGTTTCTATCCTCAAGAAACTCTTGGAAGCCCAGAATCTCCTTTGTGGGACTTGCAAAGGAAATTGCACCATCAAATGTCTGTATATCAAATATTTTTAGAAAAACAGTTAATGTGAAATCAATTTGGGCTGTTGTGATCCACACCTTTCCTACAGAGGTCTTCTCCTCAGATAAGTTTGAGAAATCAGAGAAAGAATTCAACGTTCTTCTCAATATAATGCTTGCCAGTCTCCTAATGCATAAACTTTCTCCGTATATCACAATTGCATTGGCATTGCTTTCCAAGATTTGTGGAATGTCATTTAGATACCTATTGAGAAGATCAGCCATGCCATTGTAACGGTGAATTTTTTGCACCCTCTCTATGAAAGCTGAACAGATTCCATACTGGGAAAGAAGCAATTCCATTGTCAGCACGAAACGTTGACCGGCATCATCATCTTGAGTGATAAGACCTATCCATATCCATCCAAAATACAGAAGTAACTGGATGATTCCTAAATACTGAGGGGTCTCGCTGGGAACCATGCGGTAAAAAGAAGGGAGACGGGTTCCATCATTTGTGGGTGACTCAAATGAACCATAGGAAAACTAAAAATATATACAGACATTTCAGATTGGGAACAATATTACTTCCTTTCGTACCTTATTTATTAACTCCATTTTCTCCAAAAAAAAAAAAAAAATTCTCAGAGTGCCTTATATATCACTATGGGCAAAATCCAGAGTAAGTATGGGGAGTCCTTGCTCTGGTATAAGAACAACTTACTCTGGATTACAACATAAATTTCCCATAGGTTTTCACTAGGTGGTGCAGTAACTACGGGTACACATAAAGTCTCTTACGTGCTCCTGTAGTTGCTCTGGATTTGGGGGCTAGAAACAGAAATTTTTTTATGCAGTTGTAATGCAGCTCTGAGGTACACATATATTCTCTTACCTTGAAAAAGGATCAGTGACCCACCTACTCCCTGAATGATTCTCCTTATTAATACCGAAAGAGTACGTCATACAGACACTGGATATCAGAAACTAATGCAGTAAATCAGCATCAATTTTTTCCAGCCCATATATTCACAGATTTACTGCTGAATCCAAAATATACCCCATGACAACTTTACATATTTCTCCCCCTTCTCTTTTCAGTTGCATTTTCCCATTTTTTTCTGAATAATAAAAAATAGACGAAAAAGAGGAGATTGAATTATGAACATGGTTTGAAAATTCTATAACAGCCATACATGCATCTTACCTGTGGAATCTTATAAAGACTTAAGACGTCTGCCAATAATGAGGAGGTATCAGAGTCAAGTCCTCCAATAACTCCCATTAGATTGTTCTTGATGCCGCATTTGTAATTGGGAATAAACCGCGGTGATCGGAAGAGCAGGTCCAGAATGGTCCGATAGGTCATCCTTGCATTGGTGTAGCTGTCATGAATGTGGAACCCGAGTGTGACATTTGGCAGGAGCTTGGGATTCTCATTTATTTCATGGATGGCAAATGCCAACGCTAGGACATGTTGGTAAAACTTGGCCACCACACTGCAAATCAAATGGCTTGTTGTTTTATGGGTGTACACAAAAGTGCATGAAACTGTTAACATTATAGGACATGGCTGAAAATGGCATCAGTGATGGGATTCAAAGAAATTAACAACCGGTTCTATGCCCACCTGGCAGCCACTTTTAAATGGCTATTTTTAAACTTTATATGTCCTGTCTCTCATTAACAACCGGTTCTATGGAGTAGGTGCGAACCTGCTGGAGCCCACCACTGGATGGCATTATCCAGTAATGAGAGTCAGGACTGATGGCTTCTGTGGATATGTTATGCTACTGGAACAATTTTCCACCAGTATAATGTGCTTTGTGGCTTTTGCAAGTGTTACTTTGCAAGAATGCACAGTCTGGCCATGCATGGGGTAAGAGGGAGGTTGAAAGGAGGTGGAATGGAGTTAGGTGGAATGGTAAGATAAAGGGCAGATCAGCACCAGGAAAGGGTAGATGTGGTGACAGTACCACCTGGTAGATTTGGCGACAGTACCATTTGGTGACAGTACCACCTCTTCCCAAGCCTTGACTGCTTTCATGGTAGAAGCATGGTGAAAACCTTGTTGGCATAGTTCCAAGTCAGGGTGACCATATGTCATAACTGAAAAAGAAGACACAGCTCCCCAAAATATAGGACACCAAAGAAAAATGTAGGATATGACAAAATAAAAGTTATAAACATTCATCTTTTTTGCTTTCATGTGGTTAATTTACACACTTCATTGTTTATTATTAAACTTAAAGCTATTGAATGTAACTTATTATGTAAAATGTATTAATTACAAGAAGAGTGCATGCCACCAGCTCACAAGGAAAAGGAGGATAATGTAGATTTTTTTCCAGGACACAAGGCTAAAAAGTGGTTATGTCCTGGAAAGAAGAGAATATATGGCAGGGTGACCAGACGCCCAAACCTCAAAAGGAGGAGAAGGTCTTGGATCACTCTCAGCCTGGCCTTTCCGGCGGACAATGGCACATTTCCCTACTCATGAGTAAAGCCATAATATTTGGCACTTTCAATTTCCCATAGAGCTCAATGCATATTTTTAATGTTTAGGTTTTCAGCCATAACTTTTGATAGGAAGGAGATACAATGATGCCTCACGTAACAAATTTAATTCGTTCTGGAGGAATGTTTGTTACGTGAAACGTTCTATACGTGAAGTGGATTTTCCCATAGGAAATAATGGAAACTCAGACAATTGGTTCCACAACCCCCAAAATATTCATATAAAAATATTAACTGGATGTAAAAATGATGACAGAAAAAGAAGACATGGATTGAATTCAAAACATGCATTCAGTGTGCATGATCTTATAGAGTCTACTTAGGCTGCAGTCCTAAAGACACTTTCCTGGGAGTAAGACCCATTTAACACAATGGGGCTTACTTCTGGGTAGACATGGTTAGGAGGCTGCAATCCAAGACACCTTCAAAGTGTCTCCCCACTTTCTCCTTCTCTCCATCCTGAGCCTCTCTCTCTCCCTTGCTCCCTTCCGGCTAGCCCTGAACTGCTTCCCTCCTGCTCTTCTCTCCATCTGCCCAGCGTATACCCAGCCACTGGAAGAACAGCATGGAAGTGTAGCTTTCACTATGGGCAGGTGCACTAGGCAGCCCTGACGCTTTTTAAACAGGCTGCCAGCCAGAGCATCTGCCCCAACTGCCAACGAATGTGTCCTTTATGAGAAGCACAGTTTGTTACATGAAGCAGAATCCTAGAGAAATTTATGTTTATTACATGAAACACCACTGTATTTCAAAACTGATTTTTGCATTGGATTATTCAATACAAATCCAATGATATACGACATGATAGGGTAATACACACCATGCAAAGTTCCAAAATGAAGCCAAAATTAAACACTTTTGGAGGACACCCGGACAGGTAACTAAAAAGAGGACAAATCCTGAAATTTCGGGTCATATGATCACCCTGATATAAGGTCATTTTTGTCCATGTTGACGTGTGGCAGCAACATGGGCTTACTTTGCTGAGAATCATAGGAATAAAAGCTGTTAATGAAGATGAGAGGCATGAAGGTATTATGATAGCCAAGGAACCAGTTGGAATGAATAGCAATCCAATGCAACCATCCAAAGAGTCTGAAGTCTTCCAAACATTTGATCAATAGAATAACATCAACAGCTCACTTCATATGGGAGACAAAAAAGAAGGGATTCCTTACAATGGGATGTTAAATGATTCCTGCATAGGATGTTTATTGAACAACACTTCAGGGAAAAGATAAAGACTGTAAGTGGCCATTCCACCAATGAGGATTTTCCCTGGCTGGTACCATTCCTGGGGAATGTCCAAGGGCTCATTTCCAATGCATTTTGGAATGTACTCTTTGCACGCCACGTGTGACAAAAGCAGGAGTAACAGCAGTAGTAGTAGCAGCAACAACATTTTAGGGTGGCACTTTGCCAGATGACACACTTTCCTTTAGAGGTGCACTCTCCTTTTTCTCTACAGCAACATTGCTGGCATTGTGATTTTTAAAAGCCAGGCGAGATGGAACAAGACTTTGCTAGTCCACTACACTAAGAATACCAAGCTGACTTATCTTAAACTCTGTCCCAAAAGGAAAGTTTGGGTCTCAATTATTTGAAGGCCAATAGATGCAAGAAAAAGTCCTTTCAGTTTAACAAAATCCTATCAGTCTCTGATTTTATTTAGCTGTCAGTAGCACTCATGGGAGTCTGGACTGATACACTGTACATCATGTTTCTTTTTTCTTTTTTCTTTTTTCTGCCTTCTTGAAAGTCACTGAGGAGTTGGCCAGGTAAACACAATATTATTGGGATAATTACAGGGGAGGTGATTACATCTAAATCATGCCTAGTTCCCCAAGTGTCATCAGCTGCTGAACTGGTGAAGCAAACATGTTTGTCAGATGTCACTACAACGTTCATCTGCTTTCAGATTGAGCATAACCCACAGTGATCACTAAGATGCAATCAAGGGACCAGTCCATCCAGGCTATTTTTTCCATGTTCAGAGAGCAGCTAAAGGCCAATCTTAATTTCTCCCAGTGCTAGCATTGAGATCCAGTGCCAACCAGTCAGGGTTGTACATATGTTATAAAGTATGTTTAATATGCCGTAAATCATGCAACAGAAATGCAAGGAGCACCAGAGCTGGGTCCAGCATTCACAATAAAGTTCACCACCATCCAGAGGTGTAAGGTGTCCGGGCAGGAGTCCTTCTCTGCTGGATCCTATATCCCCATGCTCTGTATCAAACCCAACACAGAGATCTTCCTGCAACATAGCCAGCACAGGGACAATTCTAAATAATTGAGGACAGTAAAACTCACCCATCACTGTTCCCTGTGGTGTGGGAAAGCTGGTGCATGTCTGTGCAATGGCCTAATTATCCCAGGAGTGGCATAGAAGTGCCTTATGACTTTTCCTACACTACTAAGGGCACAAACTAGAGTAACTACGGGAGCATGTAAGAGACATTACGTGCACCCATAGTTATTGCACACCTAGTGAAAAGCTATGGGAAGTTCATATTGCAATCCAGAGTAACTTGTTCTTACTCCAGAGCAAGGACTCTCCGTAGGTACTCTGGATTTCACCCTAAGCCAGCATGGGACTTGTGCTGGGATTTCTGCTGGCCAAAATGGGGGTTAGAGTTCTAGTCTGAGACTGGAAGAGACCCATTGCAAACTCTGTACCAATTCTCAAAAGAAGAGTACCATTTCACACTGATAATGGGAGATAAGGTGATTCCTGGTGAGACTGCTGGATACAGTGATTGCCATTTGGTAACACTTCATGCAGTGGCACAGGCAGCTGCCATTAGGATTGGATTCACCACTTAAAAAGCCAGTAAAATAAACACCCTTCAAAACATCAGATCAAAAATATTTTTGTTTAGATTTCCAGAGTGAAAGGATCTTTCATATCTTTCTCCTTAGTAATTTTTCTCTTTTGTTCATATCAGGCCTCAGGATAATGATGTAGCATTTGGGAGAAAAGATGCAGCCCAGCAGCCCAGCACTTGAGGCCAAGATGGAGAAGACCTCCACGGCCACCATGTGTTTCCCTTTGGTGCTCAAATAGGTTGGCACAAAGGACAGCCACACAGTGCAGAAGACCAGCATGCTGAAGGTGATGAACTTGGCCTCGTTGAAACTGTCTGGCAATTTCCTGGCTAGGAAGGCAACAGTGAAGCTGACTGTGGCCAGGAAGCCCATGTAGCCCAGAACACAGTAAAACATGGTCACCGATCCCTCATTACATATTAGAACTATTTTTTCAGGGACTGAGAATATATCTATATCTGGGAACGGGGGAGAAGTTGCCAGCCAAAGAGCGCAGATGTTGACCTGAATAAAGGAACAGGACAAGACAATGACAAGTGCCAATCTTGTTCCCACCCATTTGCGGAAAATGTTTCCTGGCTTGGTCGCCATGAAAGCCACAACCACAGTGATGGTCTTGGCCAGAACAGAAGAAATGGCCATGGAGAAGATGATACCAAAAGCTTTTTGTCGCAGGAGGCAGGTCGCCTTATTAGGCTTTCCAATGAAGAGCAAAGAACAGAGGAAGCAAAGGAGGAGAGAGACCAGGAGAAGGTAGGTGAGGCTGCGGTTGTTGGCCTTGACGATGGGGGTGTCCCTTTGCTTGATGAAGATTCCCAACACCAGAGCTGTGATTATGGAGAAGAACAGAGTCAAGGTAGTTAATGTGATGCCCAAAGGTTCCTGGAAAGAGAGGAAGCTCGGAGTTTTGGGAATACATTGATTTTGTTGCTTGTTTGGGTAGTGGTCACCCTGGCAAGGGACACAGTAATCCATATCTAAAAAACAAGAATATAATTAAACAATTATTCCCAGGAAATTCACAGAAGGAGTGGAGGAAGCATTTTCTGCTTTATGCCCCATATGGGGAAGATTGATGTTGAGTTCAGTTTTAAGAACAGGCCAAACTTTTGAGTCTCCTTGTAAGGGAGATATCAAATTAGGAATATGGCCAATGTACACTTTAGAAATATGAACCTCATGCCATCTACAGAGAATTTTGTACAACTGATGGTACATGTGATTTTGATTATTTGGAAAAGTGAAATACAGTTTATATTATTTATAAACTTACTAACTTAAAAAAAGCTGCACTCTGTGCAGATTTGTGTGTGTGGAGTGTGGGATTGGGTTGTGTGTGGGGGTTGGGCTACGTTGTGTGTTGATTAGGTTTTTTTGTGTGTGTGGAGTTGGGTTGTGTGTGGAGGTTGGGATACGTTGTGTCAATCCCAGGATCATCCTGATTCCAAACAGTTATAATAAGTCTATGTAGAGGTGGTGTGGGCAGAGGCAGAGGGGTTTAGGATGGAGAGACAGACAGAATTTGCCTTATATTTATAAGAAGATATTATTTATAAAGTTATATATATATAATGAATATATATAATGAATAAAGTTATTTATATATATATATATATATATATATATATATATATATATATATATATATATATATAATGAATATATATGTATATATATATATTCACAAAGAGGTTTACATAGTACATTCTGCCTACCTTTTAGCTCTGAGACCTTCCCTTCTGGACATGGAACACAATCATAACAGCAAAATTCAGGTCTTTCTATCTTCTTCTTCATGAAACCAGGTTGACATTTGTCATTACAAAGTGATCTTGGAGGAACCTGTACTTGTAATGAGGGAAGATTCAGAATTGAGAAGGTGCTTAGAAAATGTAAGTAAAACCTTACTTAAAATGTAGGTAAAACCTCGCAAAGTCTTTGGTAAACTTAATCTTTTCGTACTATTCATGTTGGTAGGCCAGGATGAGGGGCATGGATAGGAATGGGGCAGAGAGTGTGTGTGTGGGGGGGGGGGGGTTTCCTATTGAGGATGGGATGTGCAGATGTGATATCAATGGCTTTTGCTGGCTCCTGTCCCCCATCTTCCAACCTGATATTTCCTGGATCCCCTCAGATTTACACCAGAAAAATGGCAAAAGTCCCAATGATATGGACCTGTAAAAGGCGAGGTTATTTTTCCTGACAAAGGATAATACCCCTTTAACATGCTAACCGGATAACAGGAAAAATAACCTCACCTTTTGCAGATCCCACAGATGAGGGGAAATTTTATTTACCTCGTGCAGCAGTGATGGGATTCAAAGAAATTAACAACCGGTTCTATGCCCATCTGTCAGCCACTTTTAAATGGCTATTTTTAAACTTTTTGTTCTATGTCTCATTAACAAGCGGTTGTATAGAGTAGGTGCAAGCCTGCTGGAGCCACCATTGTCCTGCAGGCTATCCTATCAGTGTAGCTGTTACAGTGGCTGAATGCTATAACACTGTGATTTTCAGTCTTTTTCATCTCATGGCACACCAACAAGGCACTGAAATTGTCGAGGCACACCATCAGTTGTTTTTACCATTGACAAGGCACACCAGGCTATTCAAATCCCCCACTTTTCCTATTAATTAATGACACTCCCCAAACTTCCATGGCACACCTGAGGACTATCCACGGCACACCAGTGTGCCACTGGTTGAAAATCACTGCTATAACATAATGACTTATAAGATTGATCTTTGAATCCAAGATATATCATTGACATGTTTCCCAAGTTTACCTAGACTTCACCCTTGCCCCCCCTTGAGGCTCTCCCTTCTACATCCATAACTAGATTTCAGTACCCTGAAGGCAGAGAACTGTATTTTCATTTTATTTAAATATGTTCTGCTTGGAGCTTGGTGGGTTTCTTGTTGCTAACATTGCTTTTTGCTACTTAGGTACTCAATTGCTGTATAATTAGTTTCTTCTTTCGAACGGTAATGCTCCGTTTGGCAACTCTTTCCATCACCCAGATAATCTCAAGCTTATTTAAAGATTCTGTGGAGAAGAACTAGCTTTGCTTCTTAACTAGCCCTACAATCCAGAGTAACTACGGGAGCACGTAAGAGACATTACGTGCACCCGTAGTTAGTGCACCACCTAATGAAAACCTATGAGAAATTCATATTGCAATCCAGAGCAAATTGTTCTTACACCGGAGCAAGGACTCCCTGTAGTTACTCTGGATTGTGCCCTTAGACCATGAAATCTGTCTTTGGGAAGATCATGATTTCCGCACCTCACTCAAGTTTCTGGGCCACTGGATTTTGTCCTCGTGTATCTTGAATGCTTTGCTTGGAGGAGCCTGAGGATCCAGCTGCCCCACCGTGACTCTAACGTAGGAATTATTGGGAAAGGTGACCAAGTTGGTGATATCAAATCCGGCTGATAATTCTCCATGTTCATTCAGGGCAACTTCTTCCCCAGCACTGTTGTTGAAAGAGATCCTTTGGAGCAATGCATGGATCTGGAATCAAAATTGAACTTTCAGGGGTGTCACTAGGGTTTGCGTCACCCAGTGTGGGACGCCAGCGCATCGCCCCCATACAGTGAGCAGGGCTACAATCTGGGTGGATGTGGTTATGTGCAATTGCTCCACCTCCATTTGTTTTTGGCTACACATTAGAATAAATACATTTCAAAGTGGTTTGTTCCATTACATTCTGCTGTAAATTACGCATCCAATGGTATATAATATGATGGGATTATTCCTAAAAACCATGATGTTTGGCCATTTTGCTCACTTGTGGTGTCACCCACTGAAGAGTGCCACATTTCTAACAACATTGCAGGTCTCAAATCTTCTGGCATGGGACCCACTTTGTAAGGGACAAGGAAGCACCAGAAGTGATGTCATGGCTGGAAGTGACATCATCAAGCAAATTAAAACAAATAAATTATTGTAAATACATTAGAGTAAATCAAGTGAACAATTTCAACCCAACACCCACCCACCCCCCAAAAAAAAATCTGTAGGATTTTGACCAGATGTTATAACCATAAGTCATAATTGGATAAAGGAGAACCCCCCTCCAATGTCGGACACCCAAGAAAAGTGTAGAGGATAACAAAATAAAAGCTCAAAACCTTCATGTAGTTTGCTTCCATATGCTTAAAAACCAAAAGTGCAATCCTAAGCATGTCTACTCAAAGGTAAGTCTCATTGAGTTCAATAACATTTACTCCCAGAATTGTGTGGTTAGGATTGCAGGATTGCAGTCTAAATTACTGAATATTACATTTATATATAATTTAATACTTATAATTTAATACTTATAATTTTGAATTCCGAGCAGGCTCTAGGCAGACAGACCATATAACCAAAAAAGAGTATATGTCACCTCCAAAATACCAGAGACATCACAATTGTTCATGTGTGAGTTAAAAACACTCATACATACATACATAGATACATACATACATATATACATACAGCTTTCAAGAGGTTAATTATAGTGAGAGGTTAATCTCTCACTATAGGTTAATCTCTCACTATATTGATGTTAAATTTAAAAACATTAAATATAACTTATTGCCTCTAATTTATGAATTACAATCACACTACATAATGCCTGTTCACAAGGAAAAGGAGGAAAATGATTTTTTTTGCAAGACACAAGGCTAAAAAAGAATAAATGTCCTGGAAAAGAGGATATTGATTAAAAAAAATTAAAAAATCCTTAAAACCCCCAGAGGGAGGAGGACAAGAAAAGAGTACTTGGCTAGAGGGGAAGAGAAGTTAGGACTTACTATCACCCAGCTTTACAAATAATTATTTTTTAAATTCCCACTACCTGCTGAGCCACTGTTGGATCTGCCTTCTGGAGGACTTTTCAGGGGATTGTGGGGACTATAGATCCTGGCCTCAGCCTGGCCTCTCCAGCACAACGTGTGATCATGCAAATTAGTCGCATCTGCAAATTTTGCTGCTTATGGGACTTTTTTTGTTTTTTGACCATAACTTTGGCTAGGAAAGTGCTATGTCAAAACGGATTGCTGCATTGGACTAGCTTTTCAATACAAACCGAATGATATATGGCATGAGGGGTAGCACACACCTTTGCATACTTCCTTTTTGGAGGCCACACTGCGCGTCACAGCCCAGGAGCATAACCTGGTGCAGGCCACACAACCCACACCATCCTGGTGATGTCACTGGGCACTCTATAAACTGAAATGATGCAGATCAGTTTCATGCTTGCCTGCTTGCCTGCCTGCCTTGCTTGCCTGCCTCTCTCTCTCTCTCTCTCCTCTCTCTCTCTCTCTCTCTCTGACTTTTTAAACTGCCTTTCCTCCAAGGTATTAAAGTTCTTCCCTTCCACTGGTATGCCTGCATCACAACTGTAGCTAAGAAGAATCAAATCAGGCAAAAGAAAAACCAAGAGTCACTACATTGCTTCTTTCTTATCCTGTTTTATATAACAAATGGTAGAAGCTCAGAACAGCAATAAAGAAGCATTATTGGCAGTAGTAAAACAGCTTCAACTACATTTCCTTGAGAAAAAAAATTCAAAAATAATATAGTTGTGGATTAGTATCTTCTGGGATTTTTCTGGGAGTACCCAGTTCCAGCACCTTTTCCCACCTTCTCCCCAGCAACTAATCTATATATATAAAAGAGAAAAGTCACTGACTGACTGACTGACTCACTCACTCACTCACTCATCACCACCCTGCCAAAACTGCTGGGCCTAGAAGCATGAAATTCGGGCTGGGTATTCCTTCCGTGACTGAGGGGTGCACTAAGAACCGGTTTTCGGAAATTCCAACCGGAAGGGGGTGAAAAGGGGCGCAACGCGTTTTCCTCCCTATTCTTTGCATTGAGAATTGCTGACTCAGCAACATTCTGCCCCAACTGCTGGGCCTGAAGCATGGAATTCTGGGAGTTCCTTCTGTCACCTGAACACCCACCAAGAACCATCTGGAGAAACTTAACCCTTCAGGGGCTGAAAAGGGGGCAACGTGTTTCTGTCCTACACTTAACATGGGAGACTGAGCAACATCCAGCCAATTTGGGGCTCAGTGCTGGGTGAACTGGGGGATGTTTTTTGGCGGAAGAGGTTGCACTGGCGAGGTTGCTGCGCATGGGGGGAAGTTGCGCATGTTGGAAAGTTGCGCATGGGAGGATGATGTGCATGGGAGGAAGTTGTTCATGGGGAAAGTTGTGCATGGAGGAAGTTTCGCATGGGGGACTGATGCACATGGGGAAAGTTGTGCATGGGAGGATGATGCACATGGGAGGAAAGTTGCACATGGGGGAAGTTGCGCATGGGTGGAAGTTGCGCATGGGTGGAAGTTGCGCATGGGGGAATGATGTGCATGGGGGAAAGTTGCGCATGGGGGAAATTTGAGCATGGGGAAGTTGCGCATGGGGGAAAGTTGCGCATCAGCGGATGATGCGCATGGGGGAAAGTTGCGCTTGGGGGAAGTTGCACATGGGGAAGTTGAGCATGGGGGGAAGTTGATCATGGGGGAAGTTGAGCATGGGGGGAAGTTGAGCATGGGGGAAGGTGCTCATGGGGGGATGGTGTACATGGGGACAGTTGCACATGGGGATGGTGAGCATGGGGATATGATGTGCATGGGGGAGTTGCCCATGGGGGGAAGTTGCGCATAGGAAAAGTTGTGCATAGGGGGATGATGCAGATGGGGGATGATGCGGATGGGGGGAAGTTGTGCATGGGGGGAAGTTGCACATGGGGGGAAGTTGCGCTGTGGGGTGATGTCATATGGGGAAATTTTACTCCCGCAACGCGGGTACGCTTTTTGCTAGTTAATAACATATGGGGATGAACTGTAGTAAGTACCAACACTTTTTTCCATATAAAAAAGAGAAATAATTTTCTATAGACAGAGAGGTAGCAATCTGGTGGTCAATAGTATGGCAACCATATGTTCTTTCATAGCCTAACTCATGACCATCATACTTTGCCTGTGAGGTCAGCGTTCAACACTATTGTTCCATCAATCCTCTATTCTAAATTGATCCACCTTAATGTATCTGCTCCTATCTGTCAGTGGATACTTAGCTTTCTGACAGACAGGAAGCAGCAGGTGAGGTTGGGGAAAATTACATCTAGTACTCGAACTATCAGCACAGGAGCTCCTCAAGGATGTGTGCTCTCCCCATTGCTCTTCTCCCTTTATACAAACGACTGCACCTCTTCGGACCCCTCTGTTAAAATTTTGAAGTTTGCAGATGACACAACGGTCATTGGCCTTATCCGTGATGGTGATGAATCTGCATACAGACGGGAGGTTGAACAACTGGTTCTGTGGTGCAGTAGGAACCACCTGGAGCTTAATTCACAAAAAACTGTGGAAATGATGGTAGATTTTAGGAAGCACCCCCCTATGCTACTTCCACTTTCCATCTGTGGTAATGTGGTTTCAGTGGTGGAGTCCTTCAAGTTCTTGGGCTTGAAGTCTCCCAAGACCTGAAATGGTCAACTAACATCAGCAGCATCATTAAAAAGGCTCATCAGAGGATGTTCTTCTTGCACCAACTGAGGAAATTCAATCTGCCACAAGAGCTGATGACCCTGTTTTATAGGGGAATTATTGAATCTGTTCTCTGCAGTTCCATCACTGTCTGGTTTGGCACAGCATCCAAACTGGACAAGAAAAAACTACAAAGAACTATTATTATGGCAGAGAAAATAATTGGAGACAGTCTGCCCTCTATGGAGGATCTATATATTGCTCGGGTCAAGAAGAGAGCCGTGAGTATTGCTGCAGACCCTCTTCACCCTGGACACATTTTGTTTGAGCTTCTTCCCTCTGGACGCCGATATAGGACTCTGTACACTAAGACAACTAGGCACAAGGACAGTTTTTTTTCCTTGTGCCATTAAATTGCTGAACCATCAACTATGCTGAGGGACTATTGGAAAAGTAGTGTTTTATTTGATTGTATGCTCTGTATGTATTGTTTGTTATTTGTGAGTTGGTGTTTGTATGTCTGCAGCCGTTGCCGAAGCCAAATTCCGGGTATGGAGTTCATACTTGGCCAATCAATCAATCAATCAATCAATCAATCAATCAATCAATCAATCAATCAATTACCTGCCAGGGTTCCACTTTTTCAGGTTTCAGTCTGTCTTCATATTTCGTGGCTCTGTGCCTAAGTCTCAATGAATGCATGATGTGCAAGGCATGCGCCAGAGCAAAAGCAGCATTGTAGACACTGTAGCTGTGGCCAGTCATGCTCATTTCAAAAAAAGGAGCAGCGAGGGTCTCTAGCCTCTCCTGCCCTGAACATCTTAGATCTTCATCTATGGGTTCTTCAGAGTTTGGAAGGAGACAGTCAAATGTTTGCTCCCAGAAATCCTTGATAAAACCATCACCGTTGGGCTCATAAGGGTTTCTAGTCTGAAGAAACTGTTGGAAACCAAGAACCTCCCTGGAATGAATTGTGAAGGAAAGAGCACCATGGAAGGTCTGCATGTCAAAAAGTGTTAGGAAAATGTTTAATGTGAAATCAATTTGGGCTGTTGTAATCCATACCTTTCCTGGAGGGTCCTTGCTCCCTAATGGAGAATCTCCTACAGACAAAAAATTGTTCCTCAGGACAAGTGCTGCAAATGCTCTAATGATCATACTTTCTCCAAATACTACCACAGCGTTGGCATTACTCCTCATGTAAAAAGAGGCGTAATTGAGAGCAGTACTGATTATTTCAGCCATGCTTTTGACACGATGATTTTTGATGACACGTTCTGTGAAGGCTGAACACATTCCATTCCGGGAAAGCAATGACTCCATGGTTCTCAAGAAATTGTCTCCTGCAACATCATCCAGGGTGACGAGCCCTACCCATTTCCATTCAAAATGAAGGAGCAGATGGATGATCCCTAAATACTGAAGGGCCTCATTGGGGACCATGTGGTAATAAGAGGGGATCTGGGTTTGTGTGTCAAATGAGCCATATGAAAGCTGGAGGAAAAAATGAACGGATATTTGAGAGAGGGAATAGGAAGAATACACAGTCAAACCTTGGATTGACAGTAACTTGGATTGAGAGCAGTTTGCAACACAAGCAAATTTATAAATAAGTTTATAAGAGTTTATAAACTCTAATAAAATTTGTCTTGCTCTTGAAGTGATGTCTTACAATACAATTGAAGTAAGTCCCAATGAGGTTATGGCCGGTTTCAGCCCTCTGCCAGAACCTTTTCATCCTCTCCTAAGAGACCAGCCTTTGCATGCCTTCTCTGAAGTAAGGCTATTACTGTCAATGTAGCTCCCTCCTATGTACAGTAAGGGAGATAATGGAAAGGAGCCTGAGAGACTTACCCCCCAAATCCAGAGTAACTACATGAGCACATAAGAGACTTTGTGTGCACCCGTAGTTACTGCAGCACCTAGTGAAAACCTATGGGAAATTCATATTGCAATCCAGAGTAAGTTGTTCTTACACCGGAGCAAGGACTCTCCATAGTTACTCTGGATTTTGCCCCAGCCTTGTATGTCTACTCTAGAGTAAGCCCTATTATAATCAGTGGGGCTCATTCCTGTATAAGGGGGCAGATTGCAGCCTGAGAGACCTGAGAGAATATGGCAGCAATCTTAAAGACACTTTCCTGAGATTAAGACCCACTGAACACAATGGGACTTACTTTTGAGTAGGCATATTCATAGGGCTGTGGGTGGCCCAAGTTGTTAAGACACTGTTCCTGTTGACCAGCAGGCCAGGGTTTGAGACTTGGGTTGGTCCCCACAAGACAGGGTGAGCTCCTCTCCTTAGCCCAGTTCTGCGACGCAGCTGGAACCAGTCATATCGGCTCTGCTGTTCCATTGGACTATTTCAGTGGTTTGGAGAGGGGGATTTGCTGCTTGGGTAACAGCCTAATCGCCATATAGCATAAATATGCATATAGCATCAAGCACAATACCATAGTCTTTTGAGACTGATGGATGCCAATACTATATTCTTAATTAACATTTGACATGTGGACTGTAAGCAAACCTACTATATGCTGCACAAGTGATGGCTAGAACAACTTGAGTAAGGAAACAGAGTAACATTTAGAGATGAGAAGGTATTGGCTTACTGGGATACTATGTCTGATGGGAACAGTTCTGAAATAGCATCTTCTCAGAATCAGATCTCTCAGGAGATGTCCCTTGCATGACCGGGGTCAGGGTTTGGGTGACCATATGGAATGGAGGACAGAGTGCCTCTGCATAGAATATTGCATAGAAGCAGGAATTTTGCAGGTGCTGCTGTTTAAACCTTTATATGATGAGCCAAACCTGCCTAAATGCTTAAAGGCAATGCTTAAAGGTAGAAGCAATCTGTACTCCTATATGGTCACCCTGGGTGCACTGTCAATCACTACCCATGAGGTCAAGATTAGAAGTCTGCACACTACAGGCTGGGGTTACACCCAGCTCACCGCTAGAGTATATGTCGGGTTGTCTCTGTTTCTAAACAGCTCTCTCTGTTTCTAAATCATGAATCAGCTACAAGAAGGGGAGATGAAAGCAAAGTATGACAAATGTAATGGAAAGTCCTATAGCCGAAACAGTGTGGATCTCACCTGTGGAAGCTTGTAAAGACTCAAAATATCTGCCATTAATGAGGATGCATCATAATCAAGGCCACCGATGACTCCTATGACATTGTTCTTGGTGCCACACTTGTAGTTGGGGACAAAGCTCTGTGTTTGGAACAGCAGGTCCATAGTGGTACGGTAGGTCATCCTTGCATTGGTGTAGCTGTCATAAATGTGGAACCCAAGCGTGGTATTGGATAAGATCTTGGGATTCTCATTGATCTCATGGATGGCAAATGCCAAGGCCAGGATATGCTGATAGAACTTTGTCACCACACTGCCAATAATATGATTTGTTATTAATTCATGTAGGCATGAAATTGTGTTAGTGCAGTTTTGGTCCAATATGACTGTCTGAGCGAACAACCTGGCACGGTAGTAATGACAAAATCTCATGGGAGACAAGGGAACTCTAACAACACTGACTTTGCGGAAATAGTTCTTATGTATCTGTACTCAGTTTTTGGACAGATGCTGGTGACCCAAGTCTTACACATTCTTTACTTGCACAAACTAAAAAAGAAACCACCATTTAAATTAACTCCTCTTATTTGCCCCAGAGTGTAGATGAGATGAAAGCATGCACTGACTGTTCTTTGTCATAGAATCATAGAATCCTAGAGTTGGAAGTCATGTAGTCCAACCCTCTGCCAGTAGCAGGAAATCCTCCTAGAGCATCTCTGACATGTGCTGGTGGAGTCTCTGCTTGAAGATCCCCAGTGAGGGAGAGTCCACCACCTCCCTTGGCAATCTGTTCCACTGCTGAACCGCCCTCACCGTCAGGATTTTTTTCTGGATGTCCAACCGGAATCTCCTTCCTTGGAGTTTGTACCTATTGGTTCTAGTTCTGCTTTCAGAGGCAGCTAAGAACAAATGACCCCCTTCCTCCCTATGACAGCCCTTCAGGTATCTGAAGAGGACAATCATGTCTCCCCTCAGCCTCCTGTTCTCCAGGCTGAGCATGCCAAGTTCCCCCAACCTTTCCTTTTAGGGCTTCTCTTCCACCCCCCTGTCTTTCATTACAGGATTTTACTTACTAATGAGAAAATATATTTTTTTTCTGATATAAGGTAGTTTTTATAGAACTTTCTCCTCATGAACTGACTCCAGAATGCAACTCCAGCATATGATGTGGTCTCGCTGTATATGCACATTCATGAATGGATTACACTTCTTTGAATTTCACTTTCGTCATTTTCAAAGTTTCTACTAAAATGATTTATAATTATTCTAGTTATAATTATGGATTTCATGAATTCTAAAATTATAATTCATTAATATTAATAATTATGGCTGCAATCCTCTACACACTTTCCTGAGAGTAAGTTCCACAGAACACAATAGGACTTATTTTTTAGTAGACATGATTAGAATTGCACCCTATAATTCTTTAATATGATAATTTTTATGGATAATAATTCAGAATAATAAATCTTGAAATAAGTATGTTGTTGATCAAGGTAACCTACAGACCCCTCTCTGTCTGATTCTATGCAAGATATCTAGCTAACGTCATAGGAGAAAGCCAGCAAACACATCCTTACTATGGAATTTTAAAGGTCTCCCGCGAAGGATGTTTGTCAAATACAAAGATGGGGAAGAAGTAAAGAAAATGGGATGCCATCCCACCAACAACAATGTCACCTGGCTGGAACCACTCTTGAGTAATACGTGGAGGCTCGTTCCCTGAGCACGTCCCCTGTGCTCCTTCCCAGGGAGCATACTCTCTGCACACCATGAAGGAGAGGAGGAGAAGCAGCATCTGCAGCATCAGCAATGTCACCATCAAGATCACAGTGGTCTCTGCAACACTGAAAACCTTCAACAGAGTTCCATGTGCCCTTTTATAAGCTTTTCATAAACATTTATAAGCTTTTTAAAGCTTGGGATTATTTTCCTTTTCTATCCTAGCACCATTTTGAAAACCACTGCTTTCTCAGCTGGGGCAATTTAATTACAGTGATGTTGGTAATTACAGGGGAGATCATTGCTCCTGTAATGGTGTTGATTTCAGAACTGATGGACCAAACATGTTTGCCAGATGTGTCCCAGCTTTTCATTGCTAACCGTCGCAGTGCATATGGAAAGTTTAGAAAGAATAAAGTTCAACAACTCATCTTCTCTCTTATGTGTTACCCATTCTTTTATTTTAAGGCTGCAGTCCTAAACACACTTTCCTGGGAGTAAGAAACAGTGTATTATCATATGTAATTTTAATGGTGTTTTATTGTTTTTTAATTGTTTGGCCGCCTTGAGTTCCCCCCTGTGGGGGAAGAAAGGCGGGATAAAAATTACTTAAATAAATAAATAAATAAGAACCATTGAGCACAGTGGGGCTTACTTCTGAGTAGACATGGTTAGGAATGCAGCCTAAGGTACTAAGGGAATCTGTTACAAGAAATGCTCTCTTACTATATTTGTCATTAATTTTATCATTTTACACATGAGGTTTCATCATTACAACATCAATCTCTTAGCAAGAATATGTTTCATTCCCATAAGCCTAAATTTTACAGGTCAAGCTGAAGGCCTAGTCAAGGCTTGACCCTTACTATAGCCCTCTGGGTATGTTAATCTAGTCTAGGTATCTCATTGTCTTGCTAATAGTCGGTACTCAGACAAGTGATCAATGCTCTTTTCCTATACTATAGTTTGGTTCCTCTCTAAATAGCCCAGGAAATATTCAAAGGATTAACCAAAAAACAACCAGTCAGTAGACAAGGGCCAAGATATGTATAAAAAGTTATAGTTTGGGCTCAGTAAGTGTGTGGAGTTGGTCCCCACCAAGGAGGAGACTATCTCTCTCTCACACCCCAAAGATGGCCAGACTAGAACATGAAAGGACGCACTTTCTGGACAGGTAATATGGCATCTTGACCCCCCTTTTTTCCTACTTTCCTGCTCTCTCCATATTGTTTTTAGTAGGTGAGCTAGCTAAGCATAAGAACTCAGTTGACTGATTGTATTCCATTGTTATTTTGTTTAATCTTGCTGTGATTGTTCTTAATAAATTTTGCTAAAATATACCTTCTAAAGCTCATCCTTCTACAAATGTTATCTGAAGTGACACTGTTTGATTTAATAGTCCAGCCTTAGGTCCTTATAACCAAAGAGAGGCAGTGCCTAATTCCCCTACAAATATTGTATGCTGCTTTCTTGGTTGCAAAACACAATGAATACATATGTACTTGGTGCTGAGTGGCTACCAGGGGGCCATGGACAAGGCTAGTAATGTGGCTACCATAGGTGGGACCTTGGAATCCTCTGGTTTGTTATCCACTGTTCTGACATCCTGCTGATACTGAGGTCCACCTTTAAATGCCTTGTTTACAAGGAAGAAAAAGCACCAGAGTCCCATTTCCTACATACATACAACTTCATTCTATTAAAAATTACTGTATTCACCCCATCAAGTGGCTGAATGAGATATAAAGTTTTTACCAATGCATTGTGTGGTGACAATAGAAGCGCAAGAAACCAGGAAGTGTGAACTTAAAGTAATTTTTCAGCTGATTTGGTAACCATTATTATTATTTTTTAATTTTTAATTATTTTTTAATTATTATTTCAAGAATGGCACCACAGTTGATAATGAGACACAACATATATATGGACTGAGAGGAAGGACGTCTGTTCCCAGGGCAGAAAGGCCAAATACTTGATGAACTGAGGAATCAACCCTCTTTGATTCAGCCTCACATGCCCTCTTGTCTTTAATTCAGCCTCACATGCTCCCCTTGGAATAATTATGGAGGACAGAGCAGTAGGTATTGCAAGCATGTATGACTATATGTCCTCTTTTCAAGGACATGTCCTTTTTCTCAGCCTTCTGTCCTGGAAAAATATTCCTTGTCCTCCTTTTTCTTATGAGCAGATAGCGTGAACCCTTCTTGTAATTAATAAATTACAGTATATATAATAGTTTAGAATTTAATAATTTTTAAAATCAATTTAAATCAATCACATGAAAACAATATACATGAGTTTATTTTTAATTTTTATTTTGTCATGTCCTACATTTATCTTGATTAGGTGCTGAGTGATCCTGTCCTACAAAATCCTGTCCTAGAAGGGGTTATGCTCACCTTAAAGAAGCATAGGCCTATATCCTAAAGTGATATTAATCCCCTTGCTACGGAGCAGTTAAGATGACTTTCCATAAGATAACACTAGAGGATGATGTAATTGAGTGGACCCATAACTGCTATGGATTTTACCCATATTCTCAGTTAGGATCTGGATATGCATTTCGATGCTCAGCTGTTGACTTTGACCAAAGGATTATTTTGCCCACCTTATGCTGGTGCAGAAGTCAAGCCATTCTCTTGGTGCACCCAATTGTCAAAGAAGCAAGATAATAGCCCTTTACTTTATTCTCTTTATTAGATGTTCCCTTTTATTCAGATCAGGTCTCAGCACAATCATGAAGCATTTGGGGGCAAAGGTAAAGCCCAATAACCCAGCACTGGAGGAGAAAAATGAGATCTCCACGGCCACCATGTATTTCCCTTTGGTGCTCAGGTAGGTTGGTATAAAAGACAGCCACACACTGCAAAAGACCAGCATGCTGAAGGTGATGAACTTGGCATCACTGAAACTATCTGGCAATTTCCCAGCTAGAAAAGCTACAGTGAAACATACCATGGCCAGGATCCCCATAAAACCCAGCACACAGTAGAACATAGTGGCTGACCTTTCGTTGCACTGCACTATAATTCCTCCTAACAGGGAGTGTATGTCCAAATCTGGGAATGGGGGTGAAGCACGCAACCAAATAGCACAAATACCAACTTGAAGAAGAGAGCAAGACAATAAAATAAATTAACCGTTTCCCCATCCATCTCTGGAAAACATTTTCTGGCATGGAGGCCATGAAAGCCACAACCACTGTGATGGTTTTGGCCAAAACAGAAGAAACAGCAATGGAGAAGATGATGCCAAAAGCTGTTTGTTTCAGGAGGCAGGTCACCTTATTGGGCTTTCCAATGAAGACCAAAGAACAGAGGAAAGAAAAGAGGAGAGAGACAAGGAGAATATAGGTGAGGCTGCGGTATTTTATTTACATCACTCAAATACTATAGGGTTTCATTCTACGTATACATAATTATCAATGAATTAGAGGATATATGATGCAATTTTTGAGCAGAATAAGCTGAGTCCTGAATCAAAACTGAATCTTTGACTCATTAAAAGACTCCTGGGTCAAAACACAAATAATATTAGAACACGTGAACTGATCCTTGGAAACATTAACACTTTCTGAGGTGCTCCCTTTTGTTCAAATCAGATCTCAACACAATAATGTAGCATTTGGGGAAAAAGATGCAGCCCAGCATCCCAGCACTGGAGGCCAAGATGGAGAAGATCTCCACGGCCACCATGTGTTTCCCTTTGGTGCTCAAATAGGTGGGCACAAAGGAGAGCCACACACTGCAAAAGACTAGCATGCTGAAGGTGATCAGCTTGGCCTCATTGAAAGTGTCTGGCAACTTCCTGGCTAAGAAGGCCACAGTAAAACTGACAATGGCCAATAAGCCCATGTAGCCCAGGACGGAGTAAAACATGGTGACTGACCCTTCGTTACATTCCACAATAATTTCTGCTGACAGCGAATGCATGTCCAAGGCTGGGAATGGGGGAGATGTGCTCAACCAAATTGTGCAAATGATCACTTGCACAAGGACACAAGAGGAGACAATGGCCTGGGCCAACCTCTTTCCCACCCATTTCCTAAACACATTTCCTGGCTTGGAGGCCATGAAAGCCAAGACCACTATAGCAGTTTTGGCCAAAACAGAGGAAACTGCAGCGGAGAAGATGATACTGAAAGCTGTTTGTCGGAGGAGGCAGGTCACCGAATTGGGCTCTCCAATGAAGAGCAAAGAGCAGAGGAAGGAAAGGAGGAGGGATACAAGGAGAAGGTAGCTGAGACTCCTGTTGTTGGCCTTGACAATGGGGGTGTCTTGCTCCTTAATGAATATTCCCAGCACCAGAACTGTGATCAGGGATAAGAAAAGTGCCAACGTAGCCAATCCTATTCCTAAAGGTTCTTCCAAAGAGAGGTAGTTTGCAATCTTGGGAATGCACTGATGTTGCCCTTTGTCTGGGTATTGATCTTCCTTGCAAGGGACACAGTAATTCATATCTGAAAATGAAACACACTGCAGTTTGAACTCACCTGTTCTCCACATACCACAAATCCACTGAACTAATGAGGTTTATTAAGACTTCTAAATGAATCCCAAGCCTTTTACCAAGAATTTGCAAATATTAAAATGGTGTTTCTGAATTGAAGAGCTGGAGGTCTGCAAATGGTAGTTAAACTCAGCATTAAATGGAGTAAAGTTAGTGTTGGCAATATTTTCTTGTTGTCTGACTATGGGTTCCTCAGCATTGGATGCCACACTCAAGAAGTCATTATATGTCTATATGTTCTCAATAATATTGGATAAACTCTTGCTGAAATTTGAGCAAGTATGTAAGTGTATCTTTAAAATTTCTTTGAATTTATCTTTGTATTGGTAAATTTCTGATACAAATATAAGAACAGCCTCTCTTTGATTATCCTCCAAATCATAAAACATACAGTCAGAATGTGCATATTTGAATTCATATTCCTTAAAATTAAACCACGCACCTTCCTGGTTTGAGATCATCCCTTCTGGACACCTAGTACAATTATAACAGCAAAATTTCTTCCCCTCTGTCTTCTTCTTGCTAGAGCCGGGATAGCAGGGCTCATTACACAGAGAGGAGGGAGGCACCTATTTAAAAAGGGAAATATATAGAATGCCTAGTCATGCAATGGAAGAAGAGGAATTCAGAGTAGGGTGCATGCCTTGCATTGAATACCTGCTCTTTCATTGGGTGACTAGGCAGTTTGTCCTGGGTAAGGTAGATATTCATTCTCACCTGAGTTAAATCTTTGTGCCAGTCTATTTTCTCCTCATTGATGCTGAATTTTATGCCTGTAAGAGGTTGGGGATCCAGTCTGCCCACTTTGACTCTCACATAGGAGTTATTTGGGAAAGTGATCAAGTTTGTAATATCAAATCCAGCTTCTAGTTCTCCATATTCGTTCAAGGCAACTTCTTCCCCAGCACTATTGTTGAAGGAAATTCTGTGAAGTAACGAGTAGAGCTAAGTGGAAAAAGAAGGAGAATCAACAACTGAGAATCAACAACTTTTTTAAAGATATATAATTATCAATGGCACTGATGATAACAAAATCTTTTTTGCTGTAAAGTTCTGGAGTCTTGACAACAGTAATTTGCTTCAACTAATGACTAAGACAAGCAGGATTCAACCTCAAATGGCCAAAATATTGTGGTATATACTGGTACTTATGATCTGTGGCATTGCTAACTACTAGGCCATTTAACCTGCTTTGGTGCAGTTTCTTTTATTTGGAAAATTAGAAATTTCTTTTATTTGAAATTAGAAATTCTTTGGAAATTCCAAATTTTATTTGGAAATTTGGAAATTAGCTGTGTTCTTTTCGCCAACAAGTGTGCGCAGTCTGCTTCCAAGTGAATAGTCAATTTTTTATGATGATAGCTTATGAGGGCCAGTTAGAAAAAAGAAAATATCTAGAATCAAGAACAAAAAAATTCTTTATCTAGCTTGTAATTAGAATGTGGATGTCCCTGCCATGGTATGTGGTGATAACCTCAGTCTATGTTTGGACAAATTTCTACTGGAAAATTGCTTACGAGTTAACATCATGGGTTACAAGCTATGATGGATTTGTGTGTCTGTGTGAGTGTACACACACGCACACACACACACACACACACACACACACACACACACACACACACACACACACTCAGGTACTGGAGAGTATACCTGAAATCAGGGGTTGTCTTGTGTTGTATGCTCCCTGAAGCATCTCACGGGCCACTGTGATATACAAAAAGCTGGACTAGATGAACCGTTGTCTCTGATCCAGAGGGCTCTTATGTTTTTTAGGCCAACCCCATAAGGAGATAGAAGAAAATCTGGCTTGCACCATTCACATCCAAGTGAGAAGCCTTTCTGGTTAACTTTACGTCTGACAAGCAACAACTTCACAGTATGCACCCCCAAGCCAAGAAGCCTCTAGAGATGAATTCTGACCCAATTCTAGTTCCCCAAGATGCATACCAATTCCATTTAACCCATACCTGCCAGTTGTAGCCACCTGGATAAAAGAACACCCAACCCTCTTGGAAGCCTGAAGTAGGAGACATTACCTGCCAGGGTTCGATGTTCAGAAGTAAAAGTCTTCTCCCCTCCTTCATTTTTCTGTGGTTGGACCTTGATGTGTAAAATGTATGTAAAGCATGTGCCATTGCAAATACAGCATTATAGACACTGTAGCTGTGGCCAGTCATGCTCATTTCAAATCGTGGTGAAGGACAGCTCTCCAACCTTTCCTCCCCAGAACATGGTAATCTATCATCTATGGCAGGCTCATCAGTATTTATCAAGTAACAATCAAATGTTTGCTCCCAGAAATCCTTCCTAAAACCATCTCCTTTGGCAGCAAAAGGGTTTAATTCCTGGAGGAACTTTTGGAAACCTGGGAGTTCCTTAGAGTGGATTGTGAAGGAAATAGCACCATGAAACTCCTTCATCTCAAAACCTTGTAGAAAAATAGTCAGCGTGAAATCGATTTGAGCTGTTGTGATCCAAACCTTCCCTGTAGCGTTAAGTGCCATCAGTGGACCACCTAACAGAGAAAATATATGCTTTCTATACATAATGCTTGCCAATCTTCTGATGCACACACTTTCACCATATACAACAATCGCACTTGCATTAGTTTCCAGGAAACGTGGAAGATCGTAGAAAAATTTATCAAGAAGTTCAGCAGAACCAACACAATTAAAATTTCTTTCCACCATTTCTGTGAAGGCTGAACACATTCCGTTCTGGGAAAGGAGCAAATCCATAGTCTTCAGGAAACGCTGGCCAGCATCATCGTTCTGAGTGATGAGCCCTACCCATTTCCATCCGAAATGGAGAAGAAGATGGATGATTCCTGAGTACTGAAGGGTCTCATTGGGCACCATGCGGTAAAAAGAAGGGCGGTTGGTTTGATCACTCGTTGCTGATTCAAATGAGCCATAGGAAAGCTGAAAAATCAAACACCAATATTTCAAAGAGGGGAGATATCTCAGAGTTAATTTATATGTTAGATATATTATGTTCTATGTTCTTCTAATGATGGAAATTATTTTTTAAAAAATAGGAACTGATCTGTTTTCACAAAGAGGTTCTTAATGTGGAAAGAATTGCATTTAATATTTGCATATCAGAAATTGGATAGGACAATACATCGAAGAAGTATTCAAGATTCATGCCTGATCTATCACTGGAAATATAAGTATGTTATATTAAATAGAACACTTCAGGTTCCACAATTGTCTGTACTTTCCCTCCCCTCTGTAGTACTTTCCTATATCTGAATCATAAAACAGATGCCAAGTAAAAGGGATGGAGTTTTGCAAAACCCCATTATGAGGGATGGAGTTGCAAAAATAGCCCAGAGATCTTACTTGTGGAATCTTGTAAAGTCTTAAAACATCTGCCATTAGTGAGGATGTATCAAAATCAAGTCCTCCAACAACTCCAATCAGCTTTTTCTGAATATCACAGTTGTAGTTGGGGACAAAGCTGCGTGAGCGGAAGAGCAGGTCCAGAGTGGTACGATATGTCATCCTTGCATTAGAGTAGCTGCCGTGTGTGTGGAACCCAAGTGTGATATTTGGCAAGATCCTGGAATTCTGGTTGATCTCGTGGATGGAAAATGCCAAGGCGAGGATGTGCTGGTAGAATTTTGTCACAACACTGAAAATAGAGCAATTGGATGTTTCAAGAGAGGACCTGAGTGTGAGAAACATGCTACAGTCTGGGTACTGGCTACTGAAATTGAGGGAACAGAGCCCAGGAATGGGAGAGTTTTTAGCAGTAGCACCAGCCAAATCCTAACCTCTTTCCTAAACATGATCCACCTTCATTGATCAATGTGAACTTGAACCAGAGATATTTCTGATTGCTCGTCCAGTTTGACCCATAGTGGCATTGGAACACTTGCTTCACCAGTAGGGCAGACCAGTAGGAATGAGCGTTCCTAACACATAACAGTCGTTATGAAAATTATAAAATATCTAAATTAGCAGCACAGATAGATCAAATATTAAGTAGAGTGTAAGGAAGAAGTCACTTAGAAAATTTAAGATATCACAAGATGGGATTCAGTATGGATAGTAATGACTCACATTCTTGAATAATTATAGAAAAGCTATTATAATAGGTTCTCAAAGGAACCAAAGTGTGAAATTACTGATTTGTATAGCTCCTATAAGAGGCTGCAATCCTAAAGACACTTTCCTGGGAATAAGACCCATTGAATACAATGGGGTTTACTTTTGAGTAGACATAGTTAGGATTGGACTCTAAGTCCTGCTTCTCACATCCTTTAGAATTATTTGAATAGGTCAAGAGGCACATCAATTTCATTTATAGATCTGGGCTTCCTGAATGTGATACAGTTCCTCATCAGAAGCTCCTGAGGAGGCTCTAGATCAGCGTTTCTCTAAGTGGGGGTTGGGACCCCTTTGGGGGTCATCTAGAGCTTTCCTGGGGGTTGTCTAAAGACCCTTGGTGCAGGGGGCCAGGTCAGGCTTGCCAGACTTCTGGCTGTAGCTGCGCGCACACTGGGGCTGACTGACAGCCTCAGGGCCCAATCCTATGCATGCCTACTCTGAAATAAATCCCATTATAGTCAGGGGGGTCTTTACTCCCATGTAAATGTGAATAGGATTGCAGCTTCAGGGCCCAGTCCTATGCATGTCTACTCTGAAATAAATCCCATTGTGTTCAGTGTGTGCATAGAACACACATTTCATTTGTAACCATGAAAATACATCCTGCATATCGGATATTTACATTACTATTCATAACAGTAGCAAAATTACAGTTATAAAGTAGCAACAAAAATAATTTTATGGTTGGGGGTCCCCACAACATGAGGAACTTATAAAGGGGTCACGGCATTAGGAAGATTGAGAACTACTGCTCTAGATGAAGGAATAAGAGGGCAAGTTATCTTATAGAAGTGGTGGAAGAACAAGAAAGCAATCTCTATTTTAAAAACATCAAAGCTGTTTGCAGCCAAGGAACATGGAATCAATCAAATAGCATCAGTGACTCACTTCATATGGGAAAAACAAGTAATTCCTTACAATGGGACATCAATGGACTCCTCGGAAGGGTGTCTGCTGAATAAAATATTGGGGGAAACATAAGTACTATGTGTGGCCATGCCACCAATGAGAATTTCCCCTGGATGGTACCAGTCTTGAGGGATTTCCAAGGGCTCATTTCCAGTGCACTTCACGGAGTGTTCTTTGCACACCATGTAAGGGAGGAGCAGAAGGAGAAGAAGGAGCATCAGCAACCACAGCATCAGTGGGATACACTCCTGGTGGCCAAGCTTTCTTCTTCTGTACCTCTCTAAAGCAACATTACTGGCATCAGCCTGATTTTAAAAGACAGATGGAAAGGCAAAGGACTTTAGCAGTCCACTTCTAACGTATGCTAAACCACCCCAGAATCCCTAAATCAAGTACTGGAGGCCAGCAAAGAAGCACTCAACTGAAGCCTGCTTTCAAAGCCCTTTTATCCTCCAGAATCTTCACTGTCAGGGCACTACGAAGGAGTTTATAACCATTTTGCTGTTCAGAACTGTCTTTGCCTTTGTTTTTTATTTTTTCCCTTCCTTCCTCAAAGTCCTTGAGGGATTAGCTAGATAAACAGACACATAGTAATTGTGATAATTAAAGGGGAGTTTGTACCATCTGCTATCAAGTGAGTTTCCTGATGGGGTCACCCATTACTGAACCGATGGAGCAAATATGTTTGTCAGCTGTCACTAGTAGTATCAGCTGCTGATTAGGGATGATGTATTCAGTATAACCCACAGTGACCTCCTAGGATTCAGTCAATGGAAATTGGATATCCTTAGAATTGAAAAACAAATCTGTTGATTGTGTTCCTGTGACAATGGCTAAAACTCCTGAACCCCACTGTTGGTGGGGACAAAAAAGTGGGGACAGAGCATCGGAGCAGAACAAAACAAAGTATATCATTTTGAACCCACCTTTTCTTCTGTTCCATGTATTAGTATGTTTATTCAACTACTACATGATATATTTTGTTTTGTTCTGCTCTGATTCTTTTTTGAGGTAGGCCTAATCTAAAGTTGTGGATTTTGCAACTTTTGAATATTTAACAGATTATGGGTACAATCCATAGCAGTTATGGGTCGACGCAGTCACGTCACCCTCAAGTGTTATTTTATGGAAAGTCATCTTAACTGCTCCGAAGCAAGGGGCTTAATTTCACTTTATGATTTAGGCCGATATCTGCTAACAGCATCAATATCACAGTAAAGTTTATATTACTTAGCTTGTCCTAATAGTAATCTTTCATGTTCAGTAAGAAAAATTTTGAGGTACTGTTGCTTCAACAAGATACGTGCAGAAAACAGTCAAAAATGGCATTTTCCCTGCATTTTGTGGCAACATAACAATGGAAAGCCTCAACACTCAATGGATACCAGTTAAATTTTTTAACCCGGTAGTATTATAATAAAAGTTTATGAAAATAGAATTTGGGATGTTGTTCCTATCCAAAATATAGCACACTGAACATACGCATATTTCACTTTTCATGAAAAATGAGATTCACGACTTGAACTTTGACATTTTCTGCAGGGAAGGGGAAAATTTTTCAGGGCTTCAAAATTGCACAGTATTTATTAACCATTATCTACTTCAACATAAAAATAAAGCCAATAAAAATACAACTATCACACTTTGTATGAGTTTCAACATAATGGCTCTTAACATAACTAGGATTTCATTCTTAGTTATTTAATGCCACACATGCATCATCACATATTACACTGGATTCCTTCTGCACACACATTGTAATTGACAGGATTCTTTAGAGCATGTGAGGATAGAAAATACATGAATCAGATCCTCCAAGTTCCAACTTTATATTTGATCCCTTTACTTGTGATCATTTGTCTTCCTCCTTACGAGCTGATCCCGCTTATTCAGATGAGGCCTCAGTATAATGACATAGCATTTGGGACTAAAGATGCAGCCCAGTAACCCAGCACTGGAGGCCAGGATGGATAAAATCTCCACGGCCACCATGTGTTTCCCTTTGGTGCTCAGGTAGGTTGGCACAAAGGAGAGCCACACACTGCAGAAGACCAGCATGCTGAAGGTGATGAACTTGGCCTCGTTGAAGGCATCTGGTAACTTCCTTGCCAGGAAAGCCACACTGAAGCTGAGAGAGGCCAGGAAGCCCATGTAGCCCAGGACAGAGTAGAACATCACAGTTGAACCTTCATTACATTTCACTATGATTTCTCTGGACAAAGAGTGGATGTCCATGTCTGGGAATGGGGGAGAAACACCCAACCAGACGACACAAACACTTACCTGAACTAGGGAGAAAGACCAAACAATAAGGTGTGCCAACCTTTTCCCCACCCATTTCTGGAAAACACTACCTGGCTTGGAGGCCACGAAAGCCACAACCACAGTGATGGTTTTGGCCAACACAGAAGAAATAGCAACAGAGAAGATGATGCCGAATGTTGTTTGGCGAAGGAGGCAGGTCACCTCCGCAGGCTCTCCGATGAACAGCAGTGAACAGAAGAAGCAAAAAAGGAGGGAGACGAGGAGAACGTAGGTGAGACTACGGTTGTTGGCTTTGACTATAGGAGTGTCCCTGTGCTTGATGAAGGTTGCCAAGACCAGAACTGTGGTGAGAGAAAAGGAAAGAGCCAGAGAAGTCAGACAAATGCCCAGTTGTTCTTTAAATGAGAGAAAGCTTGGGATCTTTGGAATACATGTATCTTGAGCCTCATTTGGATAGTGATCTTCAGAGCAAGGGGTACAGCTATCCATGTCTGAAAGTGGAAAAACATGTCTATTAAAGCATGCAACATCTCGATAACAAAGACATCTAGGTTTCCTCTTCTCCACTGCTTGCCACTTTGACCAATAGCTGACCCAAGAACCTTTTGTTGTCTGACCTGTAGATGTCCAAGGTGGTCCACTGGAAATTTTCAGAAGTCAATTTTTTTTATGGAATCTATTATTATTATTTGACAACATCTTATGACTCTTTACTGCTAATTAGACAGTTAAAAATCCAGAAGCATGAATGTTTTGAATTCATAGTTTTTTTTTCTGTAAATTGAAATTGAACCTTCTAATCCTGCATGGTCCAGTGGACTTTTCATTGGTTATTCCACAGAAAGGTCCATTGCACCTTGGCGGTCTTAGGTGAGGAAAAAATGGGATTCATAGTTTCAATATTTTGCCAGCTAAAATTATACTCAAAATTCATAATTTCACAATATTTATTCATTTCTCAACATCTATTCATTATATGTACCAAACTATAGTCCAGGGTCATACAGGCTGCATTTGTTGGCCTCAAGGTCCATTGAACCTTTGTGGTCTTAGGTGATAAAAAGCCAGGTTTCTAAGGGCTGGAGAAGGGAGGTGATCTTTGTGGTATTATTCAAATAACTGAAATAGCCGTGTAAAATTTGAAACTCAAATATTCTTTGACTTCTCAAATGTGCAACTCAAAATTTGCAACTTACATCTTCCTTGATTTCTCCTTATGATTCTGCAATTCCATCCAGACACCTTCCCAGGAATACATTTTATTTGCATTTGTCAGCAAGAGGTAAATGGATTCTCTCCAACCAGGATGTTTCCAAAGACGAGGGAAGAAGGACTGTTTCCAAAGCATGTTCAGGCAGCCCCATAACTTAGTTCTGTGACCTCCATCTAGCTACGCTACTGAACAGCTTGCCCCTCTCTGAACTCCAAATGACTGGGCCACTTAGGCAAACTCGGCAGAGTACACAGAACACATCAGGTGGGCTGGAGTTTAATTTTGATGATGTCATAACTTTGATGATGTCATTGAATTACCATTTTGTGGAACCCTCCTGGTTCACTCAAACCCACTGCTTGACTTAATATTTGACTGTTCAGTCACTTACATGCATATCCTGGATTGCTCTTCATACTGATGAAGGTAGAAGTGTGCAGTCTGCACATTCATAATCAAAAGGTTGCATGTGCGGCTTCTAGGCTACAATCCTAAACCCCACTTAGGCCAGCATAGGTCCTGGCACAAGTCCTGTGCTGGCCTGGGGGTGTTCCAAAAGTGTTATAAGGCTGCAATCCAGAGCAAATTCAGCCTGCTCTGACCTAACTGCACTCTGTTAACTATTCTGTATCCAGAGCAGAAAGTTATGCTGAATCCAGAGTGTCAGGAAGCCTGGGCTGCCCTAACTGCTCCAGAGCATGCTAAGTAATTGACACAAGGGGAAGACTTGCTCCTGAGGAGACCCCCCTCAGATCACACTGAACAAGGAACAGCTGTGGTGCCTACAGTGGTGACATGACTCTGCACATCACCTGGTGCGGAAGTCTGTGCGTCATCCCTGGGATGTGCGCCCCCCCCCCACCTGGACTGCACAGTCACCAAAGTTGGCGCCTGCGCAGTTGTTTCTGAAGCCAACTGGCTTCAGAAAGAGTACTGCGCAGGCACCATCTCTGACACCTGCGCAGTACTTTTCTGAAGCCTTTTGGCTTCGGGGGAGACTGTGCAGGCGTCAGAGTTGGTGCCTGTGCAGTACTCTTTCTGAAGCCATTCAGCTGCCGCTCCGCCTCCTGAGTGAGGCCGAATGGCTGTGCAGAGGCGCGGACTTTCTCTGCTCTAAGGAAGTCTCCTCTGAAGCTGTTCGCCATGCTCAGTGTGTTTCTGCCCAGTGCACCTCAGATGGCCGTTCAGGCCAGCTCCTCAGACAAGTGGCAGCTTCTGGCTGATTCTCCGCCTTGGAGCAGGCCTGAATGGGGGTGCTGACGCCCGGGGCCTGCCAAAGGACAGTCAAACTCCTCCGGCACATCACCCCATACGGAGCGCATCACCCAATGCAGCCCACACCAGCCGCACCAGTCTGGTGACGCCACTGGGTGCCTGCCTTATAAGGAGTCCCTGATGAGATGCCAGTACATTCTACAGTGAATACAAGGGGCTTCTTGGAGTGGCCTGCTGTATCCTGAGGTTTGTGGGCAGCCGTAGTTTGTTCCATATCCTGAGGTTGAGAGGAAGGGGTTGCACCTAGGCTGGCCAAGAACTCAGATTTTTGGTCAGCACTGCCATTCTTACTCGGGCCTTATCATAGACCCCTATGGGTCTACTCATTACTATACCTGCTCCTGAGATGGTATAACTCTGAGGGCTGGAAGAGGGCATTTCTGCCTTGGAAACAGGCTTTGGATACAGAGTAACTGCTCTGCCCTAGGCAATGCTAAACATGCCCTCAACTTGCCTCTCCTGAGCTGCTTAGGCTGCCCCAGTTAGGGCAGAGCAGGTCCACCTCTCTTAGGGCACCCTATCTTGCCTTGCTCTGCCCTAAGCCTCCTTCAGAGTAACTGGGCTGGAGCATCTTGCAGTTGCTCCAACCTAGTGTTAGATAGGGCAACCTAAGGGCTCTTATGTGGACAGATTAGTTGCTCTGGATTGGGCTGTAAGTCTCTTCTGCACCGTTCCTGACGGAGGTTTGGCCAGTGCATGGACATACCATCATGGCAATGCGGAGCGGATGTGTTGTGCCAGTCTAAATTACTGTAGTTAGGATTGTACCCTAAATGTGCCGAAAATACAGGAAAATATGGGTTGGGAGAACAGGGCTTTTATTACACTCTCAATGGTGGGCACTACAATATCTGAATGTCCTCACCCCTCAGAAGCACTGGATCAGCAAATGTGGCTGAAAGCCAACCACTTGAAAGCCAACCGCTTGGCGTCCACTGGTGTGGGGTCTTTTTCAGGAATGGAGTTCCTGCATCATCACCATGGGGTTTTTAACTCCCTGCTGCTGATTCCCCCCTCCCTCAAGACTCCTAAGTGCAGAGATAGAGAATATCCTCAAATAAGATACCATATAAACTCTCATGAACCCCTGCTAACTGGGCAAGAGACACTCTTTCAAGTGGGTGTTCCTCTTTTATCTAGCAGGGGGAGAGTAATTGGCCCTTCACACCCCAGCAATGTCTTCTCTAGTGGCTTCTGCTGGTGTTCTTTTTGCATTTTAGATTGTGAGCCCTTTTGGGACAAGCACCCATTAGCTATTAATTAGCTATTAATTTTTTTCATTTTCTTGTAAACCGCTTTGTGAACTTTTCAGTTGAAAAGCGGTATACAAATACTGTAGCTAGATAGATAGATTTCAAATGTAATTTTATTTGGAATAACAGTTCAAGGAAAGAAATGGAACTTTTTCTGCCTGTTCAATTAGAGCAATTTTTTATAACAGAACTTTTACCTCTCTTGCTTGAGACCATCATTTCTGAACATGGAACACAGTCATAGCAGCAAAACGTCTTCCCCTCCTTCTTTTTCCTGCTATAACCGGGATAGCAGTAGTCATTACATAACGATAAAGGAGGCACCTTTACTTGAAAAAAGCAGTTCTCATTAAGTGTATTATTGGGAAAGGTTACTGTGCACATCAGCCTACTATGGAAGCAACAGATTAGTGACACAGAATAACTCCAACTGTATGGATGGTGAAGATATATTTACATTCCATTTCTATACATAGTAGAGGAGGTTCCAAATGGCTGCTCTCATATCTATGCTGAATCCAAGTGGTTTGGAGGGATCCTCTAGGCAGGGGCACACCAATGGCACAGGGCGCCCATGGCAATCACGCACACAGGGTCTTCACAACTGGAGAAACCTTCTTGGCTCACCTTCGGCTGTACATGCACCCTCCACAGCCAGCCAGAGGGTTTCTTTGGCCAACTGCGAAACTCACACGTGCCGCTCAGCAGCTAAGGCTGCAATCCTAACCATGTCTACTCAAATGTAAGCCGCATTGTGTTCAATGGGTCTTACTCCCAGGAAAGTGACTTTAGGATTGCAGCCTAAGTCATGTACATGACTTCTGGACCAGCTGCATTCTTCACACATGCACCTTTCTGAGAGAGCTGGGGAGAATTCTCTGACTGGCATAGAAGGGTACTGGGGTGAGGTAGTGCCAGGTGGGTGGGTGCACTTGTGCACACGAGCATATATGCGCCCATTACATAGGACACCTCTTGCTATAAACATAGTATGCCACTACCTCAGAGGAATGGGACATTCAACCCCTTGCCCCAAAGTAAAGCATTAGCCAGCTCAATGAGACTCCTTGAATCTGTACTGGGCAAATTGCTGGTGCAAATTTGGAGACCCCATGCCAGGCTCTCAAACCTTTCAGGGGATAGAACTCCCTCTCCTAGCTTCTTGTTGTACAGTCCGTCCCCTCATTCTACCTTCTCTTTGCCCTTTCACATAAAGGAAATTTGAATTAGAGTTTAAATTGGTACATAAAGTTTATCAGATAACGCTTTTCACTGGATAATGAAATTATCATTTGAGATATAATGTAAATGTGTTCCTACCTGAGCCAAGTCCCTGTGCCATTCAATTCTGTCTTCATTGATGGTGAACACTTTGCCTGGAGGAGCCTGAGGCTCCAGCCTTCCCAGTTTGGTCCTCAGAAAGGATTTATTGGGCAAAAAAATCACATTTGTAATATCAAATCCACTTGCTAATTCTCCCTGTTCGTTAAATGAAACTTTATCTCCCGCACTGTTGTTGAAAGAGAGCCTTCGAAACAATGCATGGAGCTAGGAGGAAAGAGAAAAAATCATGAGATTATGGCAATCTTCTCACCGTAATGTTTCAGAGACCTTTCCTAGATGGATTTGAATAGTGTCCTCTTAGAAAAGAATAAACTGATGGATGCACTTGTTTCACAGTGAAAAAGACTGTGATAAATATAGATATAGGATATTAGCAATCGATAATTTGTTGAAACTGTCAGATGAAACAACCTTTTAAAGATAAAATGATGCTACAACTTTTGTGACCTGGTGGCATTCATGTCTTGCGTAAGAGGGAAGCAACTGGGTAGTAGTTGTAAGGGGGGTGAAGGCAGCAATGTAATCGCCAGCAATGTAATCGTGATGCTGTCAGGGATGAAAAAATTTTTTGGGTACTTACTAGGAGTAGGGCTACTCCCCTTAAAATGCCCTGCTCTCAGTTCTCCACGCGGGTTGTGACCCACTTGTTTGGGAACTACGATTGTACAGCAGTATAGCTTTTAGGGGAATACTAATCATGCACATGACAGCACTTTATCATTCCAGGTCATCATGGTACAAATTTATCAGTGAGATGTTACCTGCCACGGTTCCACATTGGTGAGAGCATGTCTGCCCTTGTCTTTCAGATATCTGTGGTTGTATTGGTCAGAGTACATGAGCTGCAAAGCATGTGCTACAGCATAGACAGCATTATAAATACTGTAGCTATGGCCGGTCATGCGCATTTCAAAGTAAGGCCCAGGAATCCTCTCCAGACTTTCCTTCCCAGTGCATGTTTCAAGCTCATTTGTGGATGTCTCATTATTTGGCAGGGCACACTCAAATGCTTGTTCCCAGAAATTCAAGATAAAACCAACACCTTTCCTCTCAAATGGGTCTAAGTCACGAAGATAGTTTTGGAAACCTACAGGTTCATTTGACTGAATTGCAAAGGAAATAGCACTGTGGAACTTTTCTATGTCCCAGTTCCGTTGAAATAAAGATAAGGTGAAATCAATCTGTGCTGTTGTAATCCATACCTTTCCAGACATCTTCTTCTTATCGATGGGAAATGCTCTTTCTATTGCCCCCCATACAAAGCCCATCAACCACAAAAATGTCACGGTTTCTCCATGTACAACAACTGCATTGGCTATGCTCTCCATGAATACAGAGACGCTATTTGAAAGATATTTGCCATATTCATGTAAGCTATGAAAATTAAAATGTTTTGGAGGTCTGTTTATAAAAGCTGAACATATTTCGTTCTGAGAAAGCATCGGTTTCAAGGACTGGAAGAAACTGTCTCCACCATTATCATCTATGATGACCAGCCCCACCCATTTCCACTGAAAATGAAGAAGGAGCTGAACAATTCCCAAATACTGGAGGTCTTCATTGGGGACCATGCGGTAAAGGGAAGGGGATCCAGCTTGATCATTTCCTGCAGCATGAAATGAGCCATATGAAAACTTTAAAAAGAATTAAGAAACATTAGCAATATTAGCTGCATTACAGAGAACGTATTTTTTATTTCCATGTAACTCTAATCCAGCATGAACTCAAATGCAGGGATTGGGTATAAAGTGTATTGGGTAGGAGTATAGAAATGATAAGGCCATATCATATGCAGGGATGTCCAAACATTTTGGGAGGAGGGCCATATCATCTCTATATCTCTATGCTGGGGGCCAGAAAAACAGAATTTACATAAATGAATACTTACACGAGTGAATAAATTCAAATCAGTTGATAAATACTTTCCAACAAACATACTGAAGGTGATCTTCAAACTAGTTCATAAGCACTTTCATACACATAGAAAACCTCCCCAACCCTCAGCATACTCTCCAGGATTTCTGGGAGTAGAGCTCCCCTCACTTCTGAAAGGTACTTGCCAGTAGCCCAACGGAGGGATCTTTCCAAGGGCCACTTGGAAGCTTGTTGAGGGCCACATTGGGTGCCTGGGTCAGGGATTGGACACTCCTGCTCTATTGGGACACAGCTATATTTTCCAGATTCTCAAAAAATATCATTTATTTATTTATTTATTTATTTGTTTGTTTGTTTGTTTGTTTGTTTGTTTGTTACCAGAGAAAGATCCTAAAGCATTTAATTTCCAATGCTTGCAAGCATTGCAAGTGCTTGCAACACACCCTTGCAAGCTTCAGGAGCTCAGACCCTTGTACAAAAATTAGTAGTTATTTGATTTTTGAGTAGCTTTGAAATTGTTTATCCGACATTTCCATCATTGTTTGGCAATCTATCAAAAATCCGCTCTCAAAGTGGACCTCAACCCACAGTCTGGGAATATTACTAGAAGTAACTTGTACAATGAATGAGATAGAATTTGAGAAGAAGAACAAGGTCTTTAATCTTCTGTAATCTTCCTTCCTGCAATCTTCCTCTATGTTTCCAAGTTATTTCTTTTTTCACATTTGTATACAACTCCTTCCTTCGGAGAGCTCAGATTAGTGTACATAGTTCACCTCCCTTTTGCCTCACAACAGCCTTTTGAGGTAGGCGAGGCCAAGTGTTAGTGAGTGTCTCCAGGTGACCCAGGAAGCTTCATAGCTGAGTAGAGATTTGAACTGTGATCTCCCAGATCTAAATCCAGCTCACAAACCACAACACCAAGTTACTTTCCCCAAAGCAGTGCTCTTTCTTAGGAAAGATTAACTTTAAGAGCTTCACTAAAGCTAGTTGGAGGCTTGAGATGGGAAAAGCCACCCCAAATCTCAGTAGCTACAACAGACAATACATTATCTGTCAATAAATTAACAGCTAAAGAGCACCTGCAGTGGCTACCTTTAAAGTAAAATATGGAGCAGGAAAACACATTCAGACTATAGTACCACAAAACAGCAATTAAAAAAGAACATTGTTTTTCAATTTTAAAATAATAAACTTCAGTTTAAAAACCTGAAATAACTTTTACGTGTTTTAAGAAAGAGTACACAGATTTTTGAGACACTCGTGCTCTTTTTCTACAATCTTCTGAAATTTATATATATATATAAGTAGGTTATAAGTAGGTTATTTTTATATATATAGTAGGATATAGCCAGGAAACCCATCCACCGATCTTACTTGTGGAATCTTGTAAAGAGTGATGACATCAGCCATGTAGTAGGAGATCTCATAGCTAAGTCCTCCAATGATTCCCATCAGATTTTTCCTGCCACATTTATAGTTGGGAACACACTGTTGTGATTTGAAGAGCAGGTCCAGAGTGTTCCGGTAAGTCATCTTTGCATCAAAATAGCTGTCGTAGATCTGGAACCCAAGCGAGATGTTGGGCAAGATTTTGGGATTCTCACTGATTTCATGGAGGGCAAACACCAAAGCCAGGATATGCTGGTAGTACTTTGTTAACAGACTGTAAAATAAATGACTTTCTAAAATCATTATTTCACAATAAACATAATTATACCAAAACTTGACACAACATTTATTCACTATATGTACATTATATGAACATTGTATGTACCTAACTATAGTACAGGGTCGCACGGGTCAAAATTGACCCGTGCAGACCTGTGCAGTCTGTGCAGGTGATAAAAATTGTACTAAAAATCATTATTTCACAATAAATATAATTATACCAAAACTTGACACAACATTTATTCATTATATGTACATTATATGTACATCATATGTTCATTGTATGTACCTAACTATAGTACAGGGGCCTATTGGACTCATGTTGCCTTTTACTGGTTATTCAATATTTTGCTAGCTAAAATTATACTAAAAATGATTATACTAATTATAATCACAACTATACTAAAACATGACACAACATTTATTCATTATATGTACATTATATGAACATTGTATGTACCTAACTATAGTACAGGGTCGCTTGGGTCAAAATTGACCCGTGCAGACCTGTGCAGTCTGTGCAGGTGATAAAAATTGTACTAAAAAATCATTATTTCACAATAAAAATAATTATACTAAAACTCGACAGAACATTTATTCATTATATGTATATTATAAGAGCATTGTATGTACCTAATATACCTAATTATAGTACAGGGCAGCATGGGTCACACTTGAGCGGTCTTACGGGGGGCAAAAATTTTTTGGTATTCCTAGGGTTAAAGTTCAGGAAATCATTTCCTAGTGACTGAGATTTATTTGTCATCTATATGGCTCCATTTTGCTCCCCACATCTGGAATGGAGCCAAAGCCAAAGGGGTGAGTCTCCCCCCAAGACTGAATGATCTACCCCTCTAGATACACCACTGGACAGAATTATCCCATTGTAGTCCATGAAAGAGCAATAGCAGCCATCCCACCTTCCTACACCTGAGGAAGTTCTCCTTATACCTGAGAAAACAAGTATATGGAGACACTTCTTGGGAGTGCTTCCTCAGGTAAACAGGTGGGATGGCTGATGTGCACTTCCAGGGAGTTTGTTGTGGTGTTTCTGCCTCAACTGCACCATCGCACATTCCTGAAAGGAAGAATGGTTAGTGTTACCAGATACAACATTTCACAGAATGGCTATACCTTTAACCACAGTACTCAGGAGGGTATTAAGGCAGGTGCAGCTTTTTAAACACTTCCATGTTGGGTGCAAATTCCTTCTTCTATGCAATTGTTAAAGGTGCAGCAATATAATTGCTGCTGTGATTCTTGAATTTCCTTCAGTTCTCCAACTCAAATGCAAATAGGAAAAAATATGGTTTCTTCTACATTACTGAAAACAGTTTTCCCCCTTTCAACAGCACATCCCATTGCCAGTAACAACCTTCCCTTTCACATCTCTCATCAAGAAATAAAAAGAAACTAAAATAGGGAAGATTGGTTATGCTAAGTTATGTGCTATAGCTAAGTTATATGACAATTAATGGGGATATATAAAAAATTTGAAAAAAATATTTTCTCACCCTCCTTGGGTGGTGTATGTATGTTATCCTCAATCTCGGGTCCTCTATCAGAGGCCTGGGAATTTGAGGGTTCTGCGCAGTATCTTAGCTGTTCCTAGCAATGCGCTTTTCTGGATCGAGTGTTCTGCTGTCCCTTCTGGAATCTGTTGGAGCCCTTCTTCCAGCTTGGGTGTCACAGCCCCTAGTGCTCCAACCACTATTGGGATCACACTCACCTTCACTTGCCACAGTCTTTCTAATTCCTCCTTCAAACCCTGATACTTTCCCACCTTTTCATACTCTTTTTTTCCTGATGTTGCTGTTGTTTGGTATCTCTACATCCATCACCTGGGCTGTCTTCTTATCTACCACCACAATGTCTGGCTGGTTAGCCAGTACCTTCTTGTCTGTCAGGATATGGAAGTCCCACAGGACCTTAGCCCTGTCATTCTCCACAACCTTCAGAGGGGTCTCCCATCTGGTCTTGGGAGGGGTTAGTCCATAGGCTGAGCAGATGTTCCTATACACGATGCCGGCTACTTGGTTGTGCCGTTCAATGTATGCTGTTCCTGCTTGCATCTTACACATGCATTCGGGCAGTGGGAGTAAAAAAGTGGCCGATGCATAGCTCCAAAGTGGAGTGGTAGAAACACTTTGACACTATACATAGAACGCAATCCTAACAATGTCTACTCAAATGTAAGCCCATTATATTCAATAGGTCTTACTCCCAAGAAAGTGTCTTTAGGATTGCAGCCTGAGAAAACTAAGGCTGCAGTTCTACCCAGATTTTCCAGGGGTTAAGCCCCAATGACTACAATAGGGCTTACTTCAGAGTAGGTATGCATAGGAAGCTGCAATCCTACTCTCTCAGTCTAGAAATCAACTTTGTTCTGAGAGTGCAATATACAACTCATATCAGGTCAGAGCTCATTCTACAAGGAGAAGGGAAAGAATACTTCCTCACATTGGAACGTCAATGAGCTCTTGAGACGGGTGTTGCTGAAAGTACACATCAGGCCACAAGAAATAGATATGAGATGCAATTTCACCAATGATGACTTCACCTGGTTGATACCATTCCTGGGGGATTTGAAGGGGATTGTTTCCAGTGCACTTTGCAGTCAAAGGTTTGCATGCTGTGTGGGAAAGAAACAGCAACAGCAGCACCATCATCAGCTTCGTTCTTCTGGTGAGAAAATGTCCCTCTAGAATTGGACTCATCCATCTCATTGCAAAGAAATTGATACTGTCAGCCTGGATGCAGCAATTGCCTTGGATGGTTGTCAGCACCCTCCTCCAAGAATGTTAATGGACACTTTGCAATCATAGGGCACAGTCCTGTCCTTGTCTACTTAGAAGTAAGTCCCATTGTGTTCAATGGGTCTTACTCCTAGGAAAGAGTGCTGAGGTTTGCAGCCATAAAAAGAGGGGTTTCACAGCCAGCCTTGAACTTACATTGCCTTGGGAAAAACCCCTACCAAATAAACAGAGGAAAATATCAGAGTTCAAACAGGAAGAGCCCTGCTGTTCACTCAGCTGAAATTTCAGCCATGAAGGTCAGAGTGGAGTTTTTATACAACCATCCCACATATGCCTATTGATTTTTTTTTCTAGTGTTGTTTGGAAACCACTAGCGGTTTGGCTAGTTAAAGTGATTTTGATAATTACATGGTTGATAACCACTCCACAACTCAGAACAGCTACTTGGAAAAAAAATTGTGAGATCTCACCTCAACCTTTCATGGTTGTCTCATGAGATGGCATCTGACTGATGAGCTCAGAGTGACTTGTGGCAACCCTGAGCATTTTATTTTTTACTGGACAGCACTTAAAGACTTAATGTTAAATCAGATCAGGACAGTGGCAACCCACCAGCAGCAGCATAGGAAGTGAGTGGCAGGGGGGAAGTATGCATGCACGCCATGATGGAAGGGGATGCTGTGAATGTGCATGTTCTCTGTGAATGTCAAACTGTGAACATGCATGTTCTCCAGCCACTTCCTGAATAAGGATGCAATCCTAACCAATTTAGGCCAGCATAATTCACCTGTGAATTATCAGGCTGTGGGTGGTGCAAGTGGCTAAGGCTGCAATCCAGAGCAAATTCAGCCTGCTCTGACCTAACTGCACTCTCCTAACTATTCTGTATCCAGAGCAGAAAGTTATGCTGAATCCAGAGAGTCAGGAAGCCTGGGCTGCCCTAACTGCTCCAGAGCATGCTAAGTAATTGACACAAGGGGAAGACTTGCTCCTGAGGAGACACCCCTTAGATCACACTGAACAAGGAACAGCTGTGGTGCCTACAGTGGTGACATGACTCTGCAGATCACCTGGTGCGGAAGTCTGTGCGTCATCCCTGGGATGCGCGCCCCCCCCCCCTAGACTGCACAGTCACCAAAGTTGGCGCCTGCGCAGTTGTTTCTGAAGCCAACTGGCTTCAGAAAGAGTACTGCGCAGGCACCATCTCTGACACCTGCGCAGTACTTTTCTGAAGACTTTTGGCTTCGGGGGAGACTGTGCAGGCGTCAGAGTTGGTGCCTGTGCAGTACTCTTTCTGAAGCCATTCGGCTGCCGCTCCGCCTCCTGAGTGAGGCCGAATGGCTGTGCAGAGGCGTGGACTTTCTCTACTCTAAGGAAGTCTCCTCTGAAGCTGTTCAGCATACTCAGCGTGTTTCTGCGCAGTCCACCTCAGATGGCCGTTCAGGCCAGCTCCTCAGACAAGTGGCAGCTTCTGGCTGCTGCTCCGCCTTGGAGCAGGCCTGAATGGGGGTGCTGACGCCCGGGGCCTGCCAAAGGACAGTCAAACTCCTCCGGCACATCACCCCATACGGAGCGCATCCCCAATGCAGCCCACACCAGCTGCACCAGTCTGGTGACACCACTGGGTGCCTGCCTTATAAGGAGTCCCTGATGAGATGCCAGTACATTCTAGAGTGAATACAAGGGGCTTCTTGGAGTGGCCTGCTGTATCCTGAGGTTTGTGGGCAGCCGTAGTTTGTTCCATACCCTGAGGTTGAGGGGAAGGGGTTGCAGCTAGGCTGGCCAAGAACTCAGATTTTTGGTCAGCACTGCCATTCTTACTCGGGCCTTATCATGGACCCCTATGGGTCTACTCATTACTATACCTGCTCCTGAGGTGGTATAACTCTGAGGTCTGGAAGAGGGCATTTCTGCCTTGGAAACAGGCTCTGGATGCAGAGTAACTGCTCTGCCCTAGGCAATGCTAAACCTGCCCTCAAATTGCCTCTCCTGAGCTGCTTAGGCTGCCCCAGTTAGGGCAGAGCAGGTCCACCTCTCTTAGGGCACCCTATCTTGCCTTGCTCTGCCCTAAGCCTCCTTCAGAGTAACTGGGCTGGAGCATCTTGCAGTTGCTCCAACCTAGTGTTAGATAGGGCAACCTAAGGGCTCTTATGTGGACAGATTAGTTGCTCTGGATTGGGCTGTAAGACACTGTGCTTGTTAACCAGCAGGCCAGGGATCGAAACCCGGGTCGGCCCCACAAGACAGGGTGAGCTTCTGTCCTTAGCCCAGCTCTGCAATGCCAGCTGGATCCAATCATATTGGCTCTGCCTTTCCATTGGACTAATTCAGTGGCGTGGAGAGGGGGGATTTGCTGCTTGAGTAAGTAAGAGCATATCCTCCATAACAATCCAACCCAGGCTTTCGTGCTTTGCATGCAGCGTATGCAGCGCCAAGCACAATACCATAGTCTTCCAAGACTGACGGAGGCCTGCTTTCTCCTGGCATATCTTTCCATATTTATCTGGCAAGGTCTCACCTGTGCACTGGCGGATCCCCTACAGGAGGTGAGCAGAATTGCCTTATGGCACTTTTGCGACACCAGCAGGTCAGCATAGGACTGATGCTCAGGAAGAATTGCTGGAGCACATGTGCACTCACAGAGGCACCCTCTCGGTTTGGCTGCTACACTCCTTCCTCCTACTTTGAAGATGAGAGTTTCCAAAATAGGAGGGAGGCATGTGGCACTCAGATCATGAAGCCAACAACCACTCTGAGAGAATCTGGAAGTGACATTACAACATTGTGTGACATCACATGATTGGGGACTACAGCCCTGGGCACAGTGATGGGATTCAAAGAAATTAACAACCGGTTCTATGCCCATCTGGCATCCACTTTTAAATGGCTATTTTTAAACTTTATATGTCCTGTCTCTCATTAACAACTGGTTCTGTAGAGTAGGTGCGAACCTGCTGGAGCCCACCACTGGCTTGGATGCTTAAAACTTAAGAAGCCAGGATTAATCCCCACCATCCCTACCCTGAGAAGGCTGCCAACTTTACACCCAACTCCTGCTCCTCTGCTTTGAGAATAGCTGGACAAAAGGCCTTAACAAAGCACACCATGATGTATAAATCCCCCAGTTTCCCTATTAATAAATGTCCCTCCCCAAATTCCTGCCTGAGGACTCTTTGTGGCACAACAGTGTGCCATAGCACACTGATTGAAAATCACTGCCTTATACCATGTTCCTATATTAATGTAGATGGGAAATAATTGTCACTTAGAGCAGTTGCTTCCCCAATTTCAAGAATCAGGACCCACCTGAATAATGTTTCCTTTTTCCAGTCATTCAGTCCTCAGTGACTATAATCAGTGGTGGGCACCAGCAGGTTCGGACCTACTCTATAGAACCGGTTCTTAACAAGAGATAGTACATATAAAGTTTAAAAATAGCCATTTAAAAGTGGCTGCCAGATGGACAGAGAACCGGTTCTTAATTTCTTTGAAGCCCATCACTGACTATAATGGTGACTGACCAGAAGTGCTTCACACCAATTGTTTTATCCTTTGTACAATCTAGTGTGCCTTGTCAGTTTGGCAATTTGCCAAAATCTTGGTCACGTCCAGGGTAACCATATAGAATGGAAGACAGAGTGCCTTTACCTTTAACCAATGCATAAAAGAGGGAATTGAGGCAGGTTTAGCTCATCATAGAAGGGTTTAAAAATCAGCATCTGCCTAAATTCCCTCTTCTATGTTCTCTCTTTCCTTGTAATCAGGCAGCATATAGCCTTCCAGTCATCTGAGAACCAATCGTCTGAGTTTATATTATTTCCTATGAAAAAAATCCGCCTTGGATTACAAGTGTTTGGGGTTACAAGCATGCTTCTGGAATGAGTTGTGCTTGTAAACTTAGGCACCACTGTATACCCAAAATGACCCCTGGTGGAGTAAAGCCTCTTGAAGCCACTGCCACATGCATACAACCTTAGCATACTACACAACAATGGTCTCAATATGTGTAGCTGGATCACTGGAAACTCATATGTCTGGGCCATTTGTGTCAACATCCGGATGGAATAAGGAATTTTATATTGGACAAAAGTCTCACCATTTCATTCAAACTTCCAGATGGTGCGGGTGATTGAAGAGATATTCTGCTAGGATAGGTTCTCCCCTGTTGGTCTTCTCTGACAAGGTTCTCCTACAGGCAGCCCAATCCAACTCTGCACTGGAACTAGGGTTGCCTTAATTCTCTTCCACAAAATTGGGACAGAACCCTCTGTCCCATTTGTCAGTATGTTTACACAGTCTCCCAAATTGGGACTGTCCCTGTTTCTCAGGACATGTGGTGACCCTAGCTGGAACACTCAGATCAACTGGCCTGTACCATGTCCAGTAAAAATTTGGTGGTGCCTGGAGTGCAACTATATTCCCTTTCTCCGAGTTGCACTCCAGGCACCACCAAATTTTTACTGGACATGGTACAGGCCAGTTGATCTGAGTATATATAATCCCCTTCAAAAAGAAGAGTAAACATGTGTTGTTTGTGTCACTCCTGGGGTGGAACAAGGGATTGAGCTGGAGAAAGACCATGTAAGGATTTCACTCTTATGGTCTGTAAAACCTAAAATCATTTTATGACAGCAGAACTTTTTTTGTTGGCAACAGCATGTCACAGCCATTAATGACTTGCTGCTCCCAAATGCAAGGGAGCTGATGGTACAAGTGGCTGTTACCTCCTTATATATGGCGATGGTTCATACTGGAGCAAATACACAGGTGGTGAGGAATAGGACAGGAAGGGAGGAACCAAGGTAAATTCAGAGACTAGAGGGGTAGATCTTTGCTGAGCTACATCTGCCCAGTAGCATCACCAGAGTGGTGCGGGTGGTGCGGTCCTAATCGGGTGACACGCCCAAGGGTAGTGACGCGCACTGGGGGACTTAAAAACGCACATAACTTTGTTATGGTGCATCCAACACCATCAAGTCAAATTTGTATCGAAGAGCAAAATCCAATGCAAAAATCGGTTTTGAAATAGCACCTTCCCATCAAAAGTTATGGCCAAAAACCTACAAATTCAAAATATGCATTACACGCTATGGAAAGCGAAAGTGACCCATATCGCAACTTTACGTGCAAGTAGGCAAACGTGTCATTTTCTGCCAGAAAGGCCAGGCTGAGAGGAATCTACGGACACCAAAATTGTCCCGATCCAATAAACACAGCCCCCACAAATCATCCCAGAGGGAGGGCCCTGATGATTGCATTGAAATTCATTGAAAATGGATGTGAACTGCACAGCTCTGTTAACTGGTGAGTAAGCAGGCATGTCTTGTCTGGAGTGGAAGGTCAGTCCAGGAGAGTACAAGACTTCCAAAATGGTCCAGATCAGGGATGTTTCAAGGGCATAAGAAAGGGGGCACCCTTGAAGGGGGTGGCAGCACATGAACTAAATGGCTAAAATCGTGGTTTTTAGAAATAATCCCATCATGTGATACACCTTTGAATGTGCAATTTACAGCAGGATGCAGTGAAACAAACTACTTTATTAAAAGGTATGGCTAGAAAAACCAGTGGAGTCAGGGCAATGGTACATAACCACACCCACCCTTAATATTGTTGCCTGCCCAATATATGGGGGTGACGTGCTGGCCTCCCGTACCTGGTGATGTGCACCCTAGTGACACCCCTTCACCTGCCTACATTCCCTCTTCCATGCAATGGTTAAAGGTACAGCCACTCTCTCCTCCATTCCATCTGGTCACCCTGCCCATAGGTGACCAGAAGGCCTACTGAGAGGATACATTTTTGGCCTTCTCTCCCTCCCCCAGCATATAGTGCATGCTCTGTTGGCAAAGGTGCATGTTGTGGAATGGCGGGGAATATAACTGGGTTATTAGAAAGTGACCACAATGCATTCAGGCTTTATGTGTTCTTCCTTGCTATATTTCCCCTTCTTTAGCAAGAGTCAAATATGTGCCGGACGCAGCATAGGCATACCACCACAAGGTAAGATTGCACTGCCCATTTTAGGGGTCAGCACATGAGTTAATCACTGAGTTATGGTCCTGCTAGGGAAAAACAAAGAATGAGGCAAGACTGCACAGACATGTTTGCATCAACAGATGTGGCCCTGCTTGAGCTGTACCAGGCACAGTACTGAGGATCTCCCCTATAATTATCTCCATAATGGTAATTAGTTATCTGTGCCAAAAACTCCAACAGCTTTCGAGAAGATACCCAAAAAACGAAACAAATCTGACATGATTAAATAAACACCTTTGTACCAATGATGCTGAAGATGAGTATGAGCAAGAGTCTGTTGGCTTAAACTGTGAAAGCCAATCCCCTTGAGTTCTACACCTTTGTGGCTCTTCATTGACATGCCAGGAATGCTTTGGAAATCCTCTAGACAGAGCAGAGAGATCCAAGCTGGTTATTCTGTTACGTGTAGGGAGACAGACAGGTTCATCTCCATTTGAAAGTTGTGCAACTTGATGATGAAATTTATCATCCTCCTGCTGATGCTTCACCCTCACATCGTGTGTGGAGTATATAATGTTCACTGCACGGGAGATCATCCCCTTCTGGTTCCACACGAGTGGTACCAACCAGGGGAGATCCTCATCGGTGGAATTATGTCTCACATTTATTGCATTTTACCAGAAATTTACTTTGACAAGCCCCCATCTCAGGAGTGGATTGACAGCCCAATGTAAAGAATTATTCCCAGTAAAGTTACTTTGAATGTTATTGATGTGATTCAGTAGACACTGTTGATGCTCAGATATGTTGCATGAATGAATAGTAGATGTTGGCCCTGCTAACTGGACAAGATGCACCCTTTCAAGCATCTTTTATTTAGCAGGGGTAGAGTACCTGGCCATTCTCACCCCAGGAATGTCTGTTCTAGTGGCTTCAGCTGTGTCCTTTTGCATTTTAGATTGTGACCCCTTTTTGGACATGGACCCATTAGCCATTAGTTTTTTTTCATTTTCTTGTAAAAAGCTTTGTGAACTTTTTAGTTGCAAAACAGTAGATAGATAGATAGATAGATAGATAGATAGATAGATAGATAGATAGATAGATAGATAGATAGATAGATAGATAGATAGATAGATAGATGTGGAGGGATGGACTTTGTTTTTTATCACTCATAATTTGAACTCATTTTGACTATAAGAAAAGTCTAAATGGGTGGGAGAACCTGCATAGGCAAGGGGTTCAGAGGATATCTAAATTTATAAATGTGCAATGGCAAAACATTAGTACTACATTATTTGTGATATGCTGCAGACCATATTGCTCTAATCTTAATTGCCCAAATATCTGCTAATAACTCTGCCACCCCTGACACTCCTTGTATGCATCTCCTTATGTATGGATCCTGTCCACTACCCCTAATTGACGCTAGTAACTTCCTATTCTTTCCCTAAATTCACCTTTTCCAGGAAGACTTTTGTTATTATCTCATAAGCTTTTGAAATGGCATACTGTCCAACGATATGAATACCTAATCTTCCACTGTTCATTGTAGTGTCCTTCTACTACCTTCCCTCCCTTCCATTTTATAATGCCAGACTTATTAGTAGAAACTTGCCTTCATGTTCTTTTCTGTGAACTGCCATGCAATAAATCCTACCAGTGGTGTAGCCAGAAGGGTGCAAAACATGCAAGAGAGGAGATTCCGGCTGGAAATCCGAAAAAAATTCCTGACTGTGAGGGCGGTTTGGCAGTGGAACAGATTGCCAAGGGCAATCTGTTCCACTGCCAAACCGCCAAACCACCAAACCGGTGGACTCTCCCTCACTGGGGATCTTCAAGCAGAGGCTCGATGAGCACCTGTTGGAGATGCTCTAGGGGGAATTCCTGCTGCAGGCAGGGGGTTGGACTAGATGACCTACTAGGTCCCTTCCAACTCTATGATTCTATGATTCTATGATTAGGTTTTACAGAGTGTATCACTGCAGTGTGCAAGCAGCCCCACCTCTTCCACTTCAGAACCATTCTGGATAGGGTGAGCAAAATGGAACATTCCCAGATCTACTGGTCTGGTTATCTTTAGGTTGTCACATGCCCTCTGCATGCCCTATGCATAAAAACACTGGATCCATCCTTGTTGTGCATATGCTTGCACACATATGATCTAAACAGTACATATGGCAGAAGCAAAGCCCGCTCCCCCCAAATACTATGATGCTGAACCAGAACAGACTAAACCATAGCTGCTATTTGCCTTGCAAAACTCAACAAGTCTGGACACATTTAATGGCATATATAGTTTGTTAAAACATGTCTGGTTGTCTTCACTTCTTACAGTCATTCATCTGTTTATGAACCAGACAGAACCAGTACTGGGTTCCAGATTATTTTACACACTGTTGTCTCTCATGAAAACTTCATGTAACTTCTGTCTGCAGAATGGTCACCAAATTCTATCAACACATCCTGGCCTTGGTGTTCGCAGTCCATGAAATCAATGAAGATCCCACAATTTTGCCTAATATAACTCTTGGGTTCCATATCTATGACAGCTACTATGATGCAAAATTGACTTATAGGACCACTCTGGACTTGCTCTTCAAATCCCATCAATTTGTCCCCAACTACAAATGTGGGACCCAGAAAAATCTCAAAGGAATAATTGGTGGTCTGAGTAGTGAGACCTCCTTGCACATGTCAGCCATCATAGACCTTTACAAGATTCCACAGGTAGATATAAAGATAACTTTGCTGCAAGACCCATCCAATTTCTCTTCTGATTTACCTATATATATTGTTTTCTGCTTTATTCTAGTTTTCATACGGCTCATTTGAAACAGAACTGCCTAGTCACAGGGGTGCCCTTTCCTTTTACCGCATGGTTGCCAATGAGGTCCTTCAATACCAGGGAATTGTCCAATTGCTTCTGCATTTTGGATGGAAATGGGTTGGGCTCATGACTTCTGATGATGATGGTGGAGAACGTTTCTTGAAGTCCTTTGAGCCAATGCTTTCCAAGAATGGGATTTGTTCAGCCTTCACTAATAAATCTCCAAACCACCTCCATTTCTTTCGCATTGGAGAGATGAATAATTACATTTCGGACAGTATTCCTGTTTTCAGGGACAGCAAAGCCAATGCAGTGGTGGTGTATGGAGGAGGTGCCACTGTTCGGTGGTTGGCCGCAATTCTATGGGGTGCAAATTCATTTCCTCTAACAGATCCTGGAAATAAAGATAAAGCAACTTCCAAGGTGTGGATTACAACAGCACAGCTTGATTATGCATTCTTGATTTTGCAAAGAAGCTGGAGCATCAATATGTTCCATGGGGCTATTTCCTTCTCAACTCATTCCGATGAGCTTATCGGTTTCCAAAAATTTCTTCAAACTATAAGCCCTTCCATGGCAAAAGAAAATGGTTTCATTATAGATTTCTGGGAACAAGCATTTGATTGTTTCATGCCCGACTCCAGTTCACTAACAAACCACAATGATACTTGCACAAGGAAGGAGAAGCTGGAAAACCTCCCCGGACCATTTTTTGAAATGAGCATGACTGGCCACAGCTATAGCATCTACAATGCTGTCTATGCTGTAGCACATGCCTTGGATGCCATATACTCATCTAGAATGACCAAAGGAAAAATGGATGATCAGGGCAAGCTAACCCTGCTGAACGTGCAGCCCTGGCAGGTAATGATTCCTAAAGGGTTGCATCTGTTTTGTAATGGGTGGTTGTTTGAAATATCAGTGACAATTTTTTTCTTCCTTCTCTCTCCGTCTAGCTCCATTCGTGGATTCAGAGTATTTCATTCAACAGCAGTGCTATGGATGTAGTTAGATTTAATAAACATGGTGAATTAGAAGTTGAATTTGATATTACAAACCTGGTCACTTTCCCAAATAACTGCTATGTGAGAGTGAAAGTGGGGAGACTGGATCCCCAGGCTCTTAAAGGCACAGGGTTCACCATTGATGAGGACAGGATCCAATGGCACAGAGAGTTAACTCAGGTGGGAAACTGCATTCCTTCTGATAGAATCTCATAATACCCACTGAAATGTGTGAGACACACATGCAGTCCTTAATGTAGCCATACCAGGGCGGCCTCTGCTGCATCTTGTATAGGAGTCTTGGCTGCTGGAGGTCTCCCGCTAAATATGGGCTAAAGACATATTAGTTCCTTTAACAAAAAGGAAGTACAGATATTGCTGGCACAATTCTGCGTTGAATGATACAAGGTTAGGGTTTGCATGGAAGGGGTTTGGATTTAGTGGACAGTGCCATCTCCCAACATGCATCCTCCCAGTCCCAATGCACCCCGACACTTTTCTGCTGCCATTCCAAGTATCTCCCATTTTAATCTGTGTCTGGTTTTTATTGCTTAATCCTTAAATGTACCATCTAACCCTTAAATGCCCATCTTAACCCTTAAATGCCCATCTAAAAATAGCCTAATTTGCATAAATTATAAATGTGGGCCCAATGGACCCGGTTGGTCATATAAGGATACGTGCAGAACCTTGCATTTCTCCCTGTTGAAATTCATTCTATTTGTTACAGCCCAGTATTCCAGTTTGTATAGGATCGTCCTGAAGGAACCCTAATATATTCAGTGGTGGGATTCAAATAAATCAACAACAGGTTCTATGTGCTAATAACCTAAATTAACAACAGGTTCTATGTCCCATTAGTAACCGGTTCTCAGAACCAGACACTCGTTAGCAAAGGGTTCTATACTGTAGAATCTATAGAACCTGTAGGAATCCCCTGAAGCCCACCACTGCTTATATTCCCTTTTCCTTTATATTCTGTTCTCAAATAGATACCCCCTTCATCTCTGTGTAATGAAAAATGTCCTTCGGGCTACAGAAGGAAAAAGAAAGAGGGGCAGAAATTTTGTTGCTACGATTGTGCTCCTTGTCCAGAAGGGATGATTTCAAACCAGAAGGGTAGGTAAAATGTTAGCAGCCATGGTGGTCATCAAGGATCCAGGAGGGCTGTGGTGGCGCAAGCCGTTAAGTCGCTGTGCCTGTTAACCAGCAGGCCAGGGTTCGAGACCCGGGTTGGCCCCACAAGACAGGGTGAGTTCCTGTCCTTAGCCCAGCTTTACGACGCCAGCTGGATCCAGTCATATAGGCTCTGCCTTTCCATTGGACTAATTCAGTGGCGTGGAGAGGGGGGATTTGCTACTTGGGTAACAGCCTATCCTCCATAACAATCCAACCCAGGCTTTCGTGCTTCGCATGCAGCGTATCCAGCGCCGAGCACGATACCATAATCTTCCAAGACTGAAGGAGGCCTGCTTTTTTGTGAGCTAAGAAGTGAATGCAGATATTTGCATGTTAAGAAATTTGCCAACTATTTGTTGGATCCATGCAAATTTCAGAGATATGTCAGTTTCCATTTACCATATTAACGCATGTTAATAAGACATTTCTTATTAAGAAATAATAATAGCTTCATTAAGATAGGGTGAGAAGCTTCTCTAGGGAAAATGCCACCTTGCTTTCAAACAACACTTCAGCATAACTCTAAGTTTGTGCATGAAGAAGTTATGTAAGTTCTGTTGAATTGATTTCAAATTTGCTGGTGCACCATATATTCTTAAACAAGAAAACAGGAGTTTTATTTCCTTGAAACCCTAGATGTGGAATATTGTGTGTGAAATCTACCACCAGAGGAATTTCCAAGTAGTGGGGCAAGGAAAAGATTTGAAAATGTTCTTTTTATTCCTACTACTGTAGTTATTTTTCCTTTATTTCAGAAACTGCTTCTTGTGACCATTGCCCAGATGACTGCTTTCCAAACAAGGACCAAGACCAGTGCATTCCCAAAATTCTAAACTTTCTCTCCTTTGAAGAACCTTTGGGTGTTGCTTTAGCAGCTGTGGTAGTTTCATGTTCTCTGATCACAGTTTTGGTGTTGGGAACCTTCATCAAGCAAAAAGATACCCCCATCGTGAAGGCCAACAACCGCAGCCTCACCTACCTTCTCCTGGTCTCTCTCCTCCTTTGCTTCCTCTGCTCTTTGCTCTTCATTGGAGAGCCTAGAAAGGTGACCTGCCTCCTGCGACAAACAGCTTTTGGCATCATTTTCTCAATGGCCATTTCCTCTGTTTTGGCCAAGACCATCACTGTGATTGTGGCTTTCATGGCCTCCAAACCAGGCAATGTATTTCGTAAATGGGTGGGAAAGAGATTGGCACATTCTATTGTTTTATCTTGCTCCCTTTTTCAAATAGGTATTTGTGCTGTTTGGTTGGGTTCTGCTCCTCCATTCCCAGATCTGGACATGCACTCATTATCTGGAGAAATAATTGTTGAGTGCAATGAAGGATCACCCGTCATGTTTTACTGTGTCCTGAGCTACATGGGCTTTCTGGCCATTATCAGCTTCACTGTGGCTTTCCTAGCCAGGAAGTTGCCAGACAGTTTCAATGAAGCCAAGTTCATCACCTTCAGCATGCTGGTCTTCTGCAGTGTGTGGCTATCCTTTGTTCCAGCTTACCTGAGCAGCAAGGGAAGAGCCATGGTGGCCGTGGAGATCTTCTCCATCTTGGCCTCCAGCGCTGGGCTACTGGGCTGCATCTTTCTCCCCAAATGCTACGTTATTGTGTTGAGGCCAGATCTGAATAAAAGGGAGCAACTTATCAGAAGAAATAATCAGAAGAGTAAATTTTCTATGTTCCCCAACCTCCCTACTTAGCCACCAGAAAAAAAAACAAATACAATCAACAAAAGTAGGGACCTCTTGAATTGTAAATAGGACTTGAAAAATGATGAATTTTCCAGTGGCCACTGGATGTCTTTGAAATTACACTTGAATGCTCAAAACTGATCAACCAACATTACACTCATACAATAACCCTACAATCCAGAGTAACTACGGGAGCACGTAAGAGACATTATGTGTACCCTTAGTTACTGCACCACCTAGTAAATTCATTTTACTTACTAACCTAGTAAGTTACTGCACCATCTATGGGAAATTCATATTGCAATCCAGAGCAAATTGTTCTTACACCGGAGCAAAGACTCCCCGTAGTGACTCTGGATTGTGCCCTAAGATAAAATAAGAGGTGGCCTTGATAAAATAAATCAATCCATGATCCCAGAGAAAGGTAATGCAGATAGCAATGACAGGAGTGGAGTAAAAGACAATGCTTTCATCTGGACTTCCAAAACCAGATATTTTTGTCCAGGATTTGTGTTCTGTTATGTGAACACTATAACATCTTGTGCTCATTCGCATGTATGGTGCATATACAGGATGTAAGAGCTGCTGTGTGGTGCATACCAGTGCTATATGTACTGGCTGATGGTTTGTTTCTAGAATGAATTAAGTGTGCTTGTTTTAACATTCTAAGCCCTAAAAAGGCTTCGTATTAGTAAGACCACCTTCTTCTTTATAGGCCCACCCATTCTCTGAGGACATCCGCAGTAGCCCTGCTGACTGGGCCACCACTGAGAGATGTGCAGCAACCGGAAACAGGGCTTTCTCAGTAGTAGCCCCCATACCCTAGAATTCCCTCCGCTTTGATTTGAGAACAGCCTCCTTGCTACTAACCTTACTACTAACAAGAAATATAAGTTGCTTTTTAAAAAATTATTTAGAATAAAAAGTCTCCTAACAAGTCTCCTACCAAGCAGTGGCTGATATGTTTTCCCAAACGTCCTTAAGATTTTAATCCTACCCATACTTACCTAGGATAAGGCCTCTTGTTTCTATCATTAAAATCATATACATAGTTGCCTGTTGAAAGTATGGATCTACAATATGTTACCAGATGCAGTCAAATGCCATGATAAAATCAAGAGAAATAAAGGGATTCCCTCTAATCTCCACGGTTTCTGTACTGGAATTCACTGCATACAGGCTTAAACCATGAAAATGGGAGAACACCCATCCTTGAAGTCCAGGTCACCACCCCTCTCAGAAGGCAATAGGATTGTGATGGTCATCCTCTAGAGAGGGAATCAAAACTCTCAAGGAGTCATCTAGCTATATATCTCTACAGTATTTATATACTGCTTTTCAACTAAAAAGTTCACAAAGCGGTTTACAAGAAAAAGAAAAATTAATAGCTAATTAATAGCTAATGGGTCCATGGGGGATCAAAAGGGCTCAAAAAGTGCAAATGGGTAATGGGTCCATGTCCCAAATTAATAGCTAAGGGGTTCATGTCCCAAAAATGCAAAAAGAATACCAGCAGAAGCCACTAGAACAGATATTGCTGTGGTGTGAAGGGCCAGTTACTCTCCCCCTGCTAGATAAGAGAGGATCACCCACTTGAAAGAGTGCCTCTTGCCCAGTTATATTACTGTGTCATATGCCCAGTAAGCTCACAACTTGCCAGCTTCAACTCCTCAATCTTCCAGAGGTAGACTCCAGATGAGCCAAACAAAACTTATGCCAAGCTAGCTAGGCCCTGTACAGACAATAACCATGCTTTTAGCAAGGATGCCAGCCTTCTTTTCCACATCTTAGTGGATCACTGGACTTTGGTACAATTGACTCGACCCATAACAATTCCCATTAATCCACACAATTGTGAGATACAGGATTTCTTAGAGGATAAAAGACTGAAGGGACAGATGATGCTTCCCCAAATTGATTTTAAGAATTTAGTAATGAGCTGATATAAAACATAATACTACAATTTTAACTCCTTACTCTATAATTTTGCTGTGCTGAGAATAAGCTGTACAGCAGGGGTCTCGAAACTCCAGCCTGGGGACCAAATGCAGTCCTTGGCAAGCCCCAGCATGGCCCCCAGCAAGACCCCCTTATTCAACCCTTGGGCATGCCTTGTAATCCACTCCAATATATTCTTATATCTTAGTTTATGTATATTTATTCAAACTTTAAATATAAATTAGTTTTCCGGCCCCCAACACCATGTCAGAGAGATGATGTGGACCTCCTTCAAAAATCAGGACCCCTGATGTAGAGCATGGAGAAACTGGAAGTCTCATAAGGCATTAAAAATCACTTTTCTCTGTAAAACTGGAAGTCATGTGATTTAGGTTGTAATCCTAACCCTTATTATTGTCAGTACTATTGAACAAACTGGGACTTACGCCTGAGTAGACATGCTTAGGATTGCACTGTTAAGCTCTAAGCACATGGGGTGGACCAATCTGATCTGTGGATAACTGAGGATCCAATCCTATCCAACTTTCTACCACTGATGCAGCTGTCCCAATGGGGTGTGTGCTGTACTGTGAAGTGGGGAAGCCTTTCCCTTATCTTAGGTCTACCATCAGGGGTGTCCAAACTTTTTGGCAGGAGGGCAATATCTCTCTGACAGTGTGTGGAGGGCCAGAAAAGTGATTTACATTTAAAATTTGAGTACATTAACATAAATGAATATTTTACATATAAGATTGTATCAGAGACATTAGAAGGCTTACTGGTGGCCCGATATAGGAGTCTTGCTGAGGGCCACATTGAGGCTTGCCAACGGCTGCATTTGGCCTCAGGGCAAGGGTTTGGACATCCCGGTCTACAGAAAATTGGATAAGATTGGGCCCAGAATCTGCAGATATTGCCAACCCATATACAGTGGTGCCTCACATAAAGAGCTTAATTCGTTCCAGAGGCATATGCTTTAAGTGAAACGTTCTTTCAGTGAAGTGGATTTTCACATAGGAAATAATGGAAACTCAGACGATTGGTTCCACAACCCCCAATATATTCATATAAAAATATTAACTGGATATAAAAATATTGACAAAACACTGGAATTGAATTCAAAACATGCATTCAATGTGCATGATCCTATGAAGTCTACTTAGGCTGCAATCCTAAAGACACTTTCCTGGGAGTAAGCCCCTTTGAACACAATGAGTAGACATGGTTAGGAGACTGCAATCAAAGATATTTGCCTGGAAGGCTTACATGGGCTTCTGCTGGAGGTTTAAGGTGGCCAGTGGGGGCACTTGGGGCAGTTAGGGGCAGCTGCATCTGGCACACCCAGGGGGGCAGTTAGGGGCAGCAGTGCTGGCCGCCAGCCCTTTAAAAGAGCTTCCACGCGGAGTGTCAGGGCTGCACAGCATGCATGCCCATAGCGCACTCGCTTGTTAAGTGAAGTGGAACTTTGTATGTGAAGCAAGATTTCTTGGAAATTTATACCTGTTACGTGAAACGCTTGTTATGTGAGGCGCTTGTTATGAGAGGTACCACTGCATTTAAAATTAAATACACATTGAAATGAACGGGGGCCCTTTGAAATTGGCTCACAAATCATTAGTTGGTCCCAAGTCAAAGCTGGAGAAACGCTGCACTAAGGAATTTACAAAAATAAAAAAAATAAAAAAAACATTGACAGCGTTAGGAAAAACATTCTGTTTTCTTCAGTTCTTCTGTTACACGTACACGGTTTTGCTCAAGAGACCATGAACCATGTTATTATCTGAAAACACTGATTTCTCATTAATCATGCCAAGGCATGACACACATGGCATGGCTTTTCCCAGATACAAAAACAGGTGATAACATTTCCATTTATATTAATAGAGCACTCCAGTGCCAACCAGAGGGTCTTTACTGTGGTTTGAGCTGTCTGTGAGGATAAAAATTATCTTTTCCAGATGTCAAACTTGGGTCCATTGCTGCAGTTCCTGATGCTGCTGCTGCCGCCTCGATCAGAAAACATGGCGCATCCTCATGTGTGTAGCCTGAGTGATCCCACCAACATCCAACACCAGTATCATCAGCCAGGAGATTTTGTGATTGGTGAAATTATTTCTCATCTCTTCTCTTCTCCTCCAATATTACTTATTTTTCAGGAGGACCCTCAGACAATTGCTTTAGAACAGCATAAGTAAGAAATTCCTTTTCTCCTGCTTTACAACCTGAACTAGTTATCGTATTCTTTGGCAAGAAGTGATAATGTTCTTGCCCTGAAAGAAGCCTAAACCACATGGAAAGATATGGATCATATATAACAATTTGCATTTTTTTTACATCATAATGCCATTTTTAATGTTGAAATATGAACACAAAATGTTCACTATGTTGCAATGTTGCTTTCCGTCTATTCAGTAAATCTTGTCCAATCATTCCCTAAATATCTACATTTCAAGACGGTGTCTGCATAATATCTAGATAATGTGAACAGAGAGTCTTCCAGGGTGACCATCTGTCCTCTTTTTCCAGGGCATGTCCTCAATTTAAACCTTGTTTCCAGAAAAAAAATCTTCATAGTCTTCATTTTCCTTGCCAGCAGACAGCATATATCTTTCTTGTAATTAATAAATTCTATGTAATAGTTTTAAATTTGATAATAATTAATATAGTGTTTATATGGTATTAACCATATGAAAGCAGTATTTATGAGTGTGTTTAGCTTTTATTTTGTCATGCCCTATGTTTTTCTGGGATGTCCTATATTGGGGGTGGGTCGTCCTCTTTTTGGTTATGGCATATGGTCCCCCAGATAGATATGGTCACTTATCTATCTACAGTGGTGCCTTGGTTTATGAACATAATTCATTCCGGAAGCATGCTTGTAATTCAAAACACTTGTAATCCAAAGCAGATTTTTCCCATAGGAAATAATGAAAATTCAGAAGACTGGTCAAAACCCCCCAAAAAATTTATTTAAAAAAATATTAACTGTATATAAAAATGTTTACAAAACACTGTAATAAAGAAAATACTGTATAGTACCGAACTGTACTGTACCTTTGAAAACCTTCATGTCTGGTATGAGGGAGACAAGAGAGAGGAGGGATTTTGTAGGATGAATTTCACTATCACTAACAGAGTCACTGCTATCCATTGGCTCAGTGGAATGGTTGCCTTTTCATGCAGCTTTAACATTCCCAGGCTGCTGATGGGGAGCAGCATTGGAACACGGATAAGGCACACCTTCCATACTACCACATACAAATCCCATACACACACCTGGTTCAGGCTGCTCCCCCCCCCCCCCAGGTTCCCCCCTTGAGCTCTCTGGCCATGGAAGCCTATTCCAAGCTTACTCAGAAGTACTTTTCTTACAAGACAGTGCTCTTAAACCAAGTCAAAATTTCTGAGAAAATTTTGCTCTTAATCCAAGTCTCTCTTAACTTCTATTCTCTCTCTCTCTCTCTCTCTCTCTCTCTCTCTCTCTCTCACACACACACACACACACACACACACACACACAAACACTTGAACATCAGAAGATTAGGCCAAGGAGGAAATGAACCACTGTATATTTTCTAGGACTGAAATTTTTTCCATAATCCCTGCCCAATACACTTTAGTGTAGTTTTTTTTAGTATAGTGCTTCTGTTTTTCAGTGCAGTGCTAAAGAACTATCAGCATGTCCTGTCTTTGGTATTTGCTGTAAAGGAGGTCAATGAGAATCCCCAGATTTTACCCAATATGTCCTTGGGTTTCCACATCTATGAGAACTACTTCAATGCAAGGATGACTTATCACAATATCCTGAGACTTCTCTCTGCTCAGAAGAAGGCTGTTCCCAACTACAGCTGTGACCTTGAGAGGATTCTGATGGCTGCCATTGGGGGTCTGGACTCGGAGACCACTCTCCAGATGGCCACCCTCTTAGGCATGCACAAGATCCCACAGGTGAGAGAAGCATGTGCAGATTGAAGACAATATGATTGGCACAGAGGAAGCTAACAATAGCCTCTTAGGAAACTGAATGTGGGGGAGAAAGGACTGAAAAGGGGGAAAGTACTAGTAACACTGGCAAAATTGACAGTTCAGTCTGTCAATTACAAAGTATCCTAATGGGACTAAAGAATTCAGCATAAACCAAAGAAAATTAGAACATTCTAATTCAGACACCATCCAGGGCAGCATAGCCGGGTCAGTGTGGAGGTGTTGTAGAAGTGCCTTACGGCTCTTTTACGTTAAGTCTAGGTTGGTACAAGGGCCTTGTGCCAAACTAAGGACTTTCTAGAATTGTGCCCCACAGTTCAATTGTAACCCCTAGGTAGGCCAGCACAAGTCCCATACTGGCCAGGGGTGTTGCAAAAGTGCTGTCTGTGCCACTCCTGGAGATAGGCCAGTGCACAGAGATGTACCAGCAAGAATAGGGAGATGGGAGAGTTGCGCTGGTTGGAACTGCACCCTCAGTCTTTCTTGTTCTTATATAGATCACGTATTCTGTATTTTCTCATCAAGAGGACGATAAGACCCAGATTTCTTCTTTGTACCAGATGGTTCCCAATGAAGTGCATCAGTACATTGGGATTGTCCACCTTCTTCAGCATTTCCAATGGAAGTGGGCTGGGCTCATTGCCACGGATGATGATAGAGGAGTAAAGTTTCTGCAGACTTTGGACCACCTGCTTTTCCTGAGTGGTATTTGTGCTGCTTTCACCCAAAGATTGCCAACCCACAGTGCTATAACAGACATTCCTAAATTAATAGATGATACTTTTGACATAGTGGAGTACCTAAGCAAATTAGATGTCAACCTATTTGTTGTCAATGCAGAGGTTCACACCATGTTGGGTTTGCAGTGGTTTTTAATGGTGAATGAAATGTCTGGGCTGCGTCCTTTGCAGAAAGCATGGGTTATGACAGCCCACTAGGACTTCTCAGCAGAGACTTTTCACAGACATTTGGATGTGCACAACTTCCATGGTGCTTTATCCATCACAATTCATTCCAATAACGTTCCAGGATTTCAAGATTTTCTTCAGACCCTAAATCCCTACTCTGAGGAAGAAGGTTTTATTGGGGTCTTCCGGAGGCAGGCATTTGAGTGCGTATTTCCCAACAGTGATCTCTACAGGGAATATACAAAGAATTGTACTGGGGAGGAGAGACTGGGGAGCCTTCCTGGGCCCCTTTTTGAAATGAGCATGACAAGCCAAAGTAACCTCATCTACACTGCTGTCCATGTGGTGGTGCATGCTTTGCAGGCAATGTGTCCTTCCAAACGACGACATATTCCAGTTCCTCCTAAACCACAACATTTGCAGGTGAGGCCTCACATGGAAGGCAGCTTTATTGTTTTATTCTTCAACAAACATCCAATGTCTCACTTGATCCTTCTCTCATAATAATAAAGCACCAGGAAACTGCCAGCAGTGGTGTTACTGGATGCCACAGCATGTGGAGCAGATGTCATGATGACACTTCTGGATTCTCCCTGGGAATATCCAGAGGGTAACTTGAAGTATCTGCCCTGTGATTCAGCCACAGTTTTCTTTTTCCTTTGAAAGCTGGATTGCAAGGAGAAGGTGGAGGAATCACAGGTGCTTCACCAAGTGGCAGCTGGATTTTAAGGAGAATATCCAAAGGAGGGGTCTCAGTCTTGCTCTTTCAAATGGCACCAAGAGCTCCTTCCCTACTACCTGTGATATCATAGATATACCACTATTGGCCAGGGCTGGCCCAAGACCTCCTAGGCACTGATAAAAGAAGCTCAGTACTACCCTTACCCAATGATGTGCCAAACTCTTGTCTTACAGTAGCTCAGCACTTTAATCTCCATCATGTTTTCTGTTCCTCTCTCTGCTCCTTTGATTTTCCAATTCAGGAACTGCAAGGAGAAGTCAGAAATGTAGCCAGGCAGTCAGAGTTGGGGGACTCGCACCAATTTGCTATTTTAGGCTGTATAAGGTGACCAGTTAACCTGGTGACCAGGGCTGGCCCTGATCCTGGTTTCATGTGATCCTGGCTTCTATCTGTCTCCATTGCTTATCTTACCCTTAGAAGCTGAGGTCAAAGAAGTCTGAACAAATTGCAACAGAGAAAAATATTTAAAGAAAACATTCAAAAAGGAAGCTGAAAAGTAGGTGTTTGCTCTCTTCTACCCTTCTTTCAACTGTATTATCTATACGCTGTATATACAAGAGAAAAGTCACTGACTGACTTCACACACTCACTCACACTCTCATCAATCCCCTGCCAAAACCGCTGGGCCTAGAAGCATGAAATTGGGGGTGGGAGTTCCTTCCATGGTGGAGGGAGTCACTAAGAACTGGTTTCAAAAATTTCAGCCAGAAGGGGGTGAAAAGGGGCACAACGCATTTTCCTCTCCGTACTTTGCATTGAAAAATCAGTGACTGAGGGATGCTCTGCCCCAACCCCCAGACCTAGAAGCATGAAATTCAGGGAGGGTGTTCCTTCTGTCACATGAACACCCACCAAGAACCGATGTTGAGAAATTTAACCGTTAAAGGGCTGAAGGGGGGGGGGGTACAACGTATTTTTGTCCTATACTTAACATGGAAGACTGACCAACATCCAGCCAATTTGGTGCTCGGTGCCTAGTGTGCTGGGGGATATTGTTTGGAGGGAGGGGTTGCACTGAAGAGGATGCTGTGCATGGGGGGGCTGTTGTGCACGAGGGAGGATGCGCATGGGGCTGATGTGCATAGGGGGATGCAGCGCATGGGACTGATGTGCATGGGGTGGATGTGCATGGGGGAATGTTGCGCATGGGGGATGTTGTGCATGGGGATGTTGCACATGGGGGAATGATAAGTATGGGTGCTGAAGTGCATGGGGGCTGATGCACATAGGGGACAGATGCGCATGGAGGATATTGCACATGGGGGATGTTGCGCATGGGGGATGATGCGCATGGGCAGTTGATGCACAGTGGGGGGATGGCATACGGGGAATTTTACTCCCACAATGCAGGTATGCTTTTGCAAGTTCTGTCATACTCTAGTACAAGAAAAGCATAATTTTAAACATATGATCAGAAGTGTTTCCACATATTATCTCCAAGAACACATCCACATGATCTCTTCCTCTGGAAGACACTCTGGAAGATCAGGAGAAAGGGCAACAACAGGAACAATCAGCCCAATCCTATAGCCTGCATGTGCATATCATGTTCGTGCCATCAGCCTTTGCTTTCAAAACCCTGACAGGTTCTGATGTCCACTAACAGCTCCTAACAAAATGTGTTGTTTTCCCCCTTCTCTATGACTGCTACAGGTTCCCGTCATTAATTAAGTCAGCGTTTCTCAAACTGGGGGTCACCTAGAGCTTTCCTGGGGGTCGTCTAAAGACCGCTGGTGCAGGGGGCAAGATCAGGCTTGCCGGACCTCCAGCTGTAGCTGCACGCGCACTGGGGCTGTCTGACAGCCTCAGGGCCCAATCCTATGCATGCCTACTCTGAAATAAATCCCATTGTGTTCAATGTGTGCATAGAACACACATTTCATTTGTAACAATGAAAATACATCCTGCATATCGGATATTTACAATACGATTCATAACAGTAAAAAATTACAGTTATAAAGTCGCAATGAAAATAATTTTATGGTTGGGGTCCCCACAACATGAGGAACTTATAAAGGGGTCATGGCATTAGGAAGATTGAGAACCACTGACTTAAGTAATCTCTTTTTTCCCTTTCACCATAGCTTCACTCTTTTCTGAGAAGTGTCTCCTTCAACAACAGAGCTGGAGAAAAAGTGTCCTTAAATGAGGATGGAGAAGCAGCATCAGGATTTGATATTATCAACTGGGTTACATTTCCAAACCAAACTTTCTTGAGAGTTAGAGTTGGGGAAATTGATCTGCAAGCTCCAAGGGACAAAATGTTCTCCATTAATGATAAGATCATTGTATGGCACGATAGATTTAACCAGGTAGGGAACAATCCTAACTAATTTAGGCCAGCATGACTCACCCATCTTACTGTTCCTGGCATGGGGAGGCCAGTGCATCTCTGTGCACTGGCCTCACTCCCTCACCCCCCTGGTGTGGTGTGGTAGGGTACTTTTGTGACATCCCCTAACAGGACTTGTGCCAGCCTAACCAGGGTAGGACAGTGGCAGTCTCCAACAGGAAGGTATGTGATCTACAGGAAAGTGCTGAAGATCCCAAACACCTTGTTGGGTGAATTCCTTGGTTAAGTCTGCCTGCTGTCTATGGCCAGAGTGGGACTGAGCACAAAATCCTACATGTCTAGCGCCAGCACTGGAACCTAATGCTGGCATTAGAGATCACTTTGTATGCACTGCAGGAAAAGGGAGAATTGGAATTGGGCTGGGTACAGCGCTGGTAATTGAGCAATGTGCCATTGCTGAAGTAACACCGCTGGCTGGTGGTGTGGCTTTGGAGGGTACATAGAAAATGTCATACAATGCACTCAAATTAAAGGGCAATTCAGTGGATTGTAACCCTAGAGTTCATTATGATCTGCTAGGGAGTTATAATTTTGGGACATTACTGGATGTGATAATAGTTGATACCAAATAATTGAGCATACGGGGACCCATATACTAAACTCTGTGTACTGGATGATACAAGGGGGTACTGATAAGTACTGAGACTTACCCAGTGTGTAGTTGGTCTGTGGAAATCCGTGCCACAGGTTGTGGTGAAGGCATCTACCCTCAGTGCCTTTAAGAAGGGATTGGACAAATTCCTAGAGGAAAGGATCAACCCAGGTTACAAGTCATGAGGGGTGTGTGTAGATGTGGGCAACCTCAAAATGTCAGATGCAGGAGGGGGGTTGGATCCAGGTGTCTTGTATGCCCCTTGAGGCATCTGTTGGGCCACTGTGAGATAAAGGAAGCTGAATTAGATGGCCCTTTGGCTTGATCCGGTCATAGAATGGAGGCTCTTCTTATGTTCTTATGTTAACATCTCCAGTAACTGTCTATGCTGTCTATCCCTTGACTTGTTGAAGTTTGCTCAACCACAACAAGTTCAGCAGTGAGGAGGAAGCTATTTCATCCATTACCCCCCACGGCGAGAATGAAGAGCCGGAGACAGATGCTGGATTTAAGGGCCACTTTATTAAATATAACAATAATTAAAACCCAACAAGGGACTGCTGACAAAGTCGTGCTGGTAACTAAAAAATAAGGGATGGCGAAAGCCTGGCTCTGGTTTCACACCTCGCACTGAGGGTACCCATCACCACCAACCCGAAGGTCGAGACAGCTGGGCGCTTGGTCAACCAGTTGCCCGGCTGAGTTTGCCTAAATCCCAGGTGCAGGACTAGCAGCCACAGCCTACGTCCGGTCTGGTCGCAATAGGCCTGGCATGCATAGCACTGACCCTTGCTGCCTCAGGCAATCACCAAAGGCCTATCCTGCCTACTCCAGCACGACACCTGCCACACGGGGAACCTGGCCTGAACATGGTTCCACCGCCCCACTACAAACAGTTCAGCAGTCCCTTAACTATGTTCCAGATGTACTCGTCTAGGGCCAGGTCAGTCAAATGGACCCCATCATCCCTAAAAACATGGGGCAGCTGCCAAAGCACATGCCGGTGAAAAATCACCACCCCACCCCAGCTCTCAACAAAATTGGCAACATAACTATTGACCCGCTTATGGGACAAATCAATCTTTCGGATACTCATGGCACCCTTCCAAACCCTCCTGGGCAGGAAAGAGGACCAGACAAACCGAATGGCTGGGCACCACCATTTAACTAGGGAAAGATCTTGACGGATCTGAATCCGGAGATCAACTGATCTCATCTTAGTTAGATCATTCTCCCTGAGGTGCACCAGCAAAACATCAGGGGGGGTTGTGCCTGAGGAACCCACTAACTATGGGAAGCAGCTGACCCCACCCCATCCCCCTCTGCGCAGCCCAAGTTATATACACGCTGGGGCTGAGGCCGAGACAGGAGCCGGCGCCAGTGCGTTCGGCCCTCCTCCGGGCCCAGAAGAGGATGGAGTGGCCAATCGCAAGAACACGAAGAGGTCTCCCCACTGCATTATCTGTAATGCAAACAAAAACAAGGTCACTAAATAACTGCATGACCAACAGGTAATCAAGCAAACATTGAACAGGTTATAACAGCAAAGGGTGCTCCCCAGAGCATCATTTACGTACATAATACCTAAAGGCACCCGAGCGGCATCGTCCGATGCGCCGGATGACCTCCTCAGGGAGACCCACTGAAGAAGCTAAGGTAGCAGCGCCAATCCGAAGGGAGTGGACGCTATAAAAGTGTGGGGATAGACCAATAGTTGTCACTGCCCAGGAAAAAACAGCTCGAAACTGAAAGAAGGTAAGCGGTGTCCCATCTGCATGTTGAAAAATATGCAGATGCACCACAAAATGCACCACTCTGTCTCTAAAGCAAGTAAGAGCCCGCACCGGGCACCGGGGGTGAGAGGGAATGGCCTGCAGTCTGATTAAGGAGCCCCGAGCCCTCTGGTCAGTCTTGGACCTGCGCAAGCACAATACACAGCTAGAATCCTGGAGGGTCAGGTCCGACCACCATAAAACCCAGTAGGGATCGGCTGAATAAGACCTCACCAGAACCTCACTGATTCTAAAGGCCCCAAAAAACATAACCAGGGTCACAGCTTGAAAGAGGTCCCTCTCAAAATCAGAGCTGCAACAGGTGCCAAAAATACCAATAAGATGCCCCAAAATTTGGACTGTCACCAGCTTACGCTTATCCGGTACGGAAGGCCTGTCACGGTGCATGCCCTCAAGCATGTGCCGGACCTTAAAATTCTGAGTGGTGTCCGCAGTACCTTTCAAACCGGCCACAAAGGCCAGAGCAGAAAGGTACACAGAAATGGACCTGGGGTGCAAACCTGACTGGAAAAGAAAGAGAAGAAACTGGAGAACAGATGTCTCCGACAGGGGCCATACCACCTCCAAGTCCTTGGCCTGACAGAAGGCCTCGAACTCTCCCACCTTCTTTTCATAGCTGGTCCTGGTAGCAGGGGCCAGCGAACCCAGAATCAATCTCTGCGCCCTCACGGTCCAAGGCTCCAAAGCCACTCGGGCATGGGGTCCGGATCCGGACGGGCAGCCGGGGAAAGTTGTCGAAACCGCTCCTCCTGAAAATGAGACAGAGCATCGGCAACCCCATTCTCAAGCCCCGGAACATGACTAATCGAAAACACCAGGTTAATGTGCAGGCATTGCAAAACAAAAGCATGAACCAAACGCAACACCCTTGGTGATCGAGAAGTCTGTTTATGAATGACATGTACAACAGCCTGGTTATCACACCAAAACTGGACAGTGGAATTCCGAAATTGGTCTGCCCAGATGTGTACTGCCACCAACAAGGGAAAGAGCTCCAAAAAGGTAAGATCGCACACCACATCACTAGCCTTCCAATTCTCAGGCCAAGGATGAGCTCACCATCTACCCCTAACATAGATCCCAAAACCATGGCCAGCAGCAGCGTCCGAATGGACCTGCAAGTCAGCCTGAAGGATCTGAAGCTCTCTCCAAAAAGATGTGCCATTAAATTCAGACAAGAAGGTTAACCAAACCTTCATGTCCTCCTTCATAGCAATCAAAACCCTCACCACATGGTGAGGTGCCCTAAGACCCACCATGGCATCACAAAGGCGCCTCAAAAAGGCCCGGCCAGGGGCAACCATCCGGCAGGCAAAGTTAAGATGACCAACCAGGACTTGTAGCTCCCGAAGTGACAACTTTTTAGCTTCCAGTGACTGAGGCAAGAGGGTCCTTAAAGAGACCAACTTGGCCTCAGGCAATCGGGAACATTGGGCCACCGTATCCAACTCAATACCCAAGAACGTCATGGAGGTGGAGGGACCCTCGGTCTTGTCCCGAGCCAAGGGAACACCCAAATCCTTGCAAAGACCCTGAAAAGAGGCAAGCAACCTGGCACAATCCTCAGTGCCAGCCGCACCCATAAAGAGAAAGTCGTCCAAATAGTGGACGACTTTCCCAAAAGGTGACCTACGTCTCAGGGCCCACTCTAAAAAAGTGCTAAATGCCTCAAAGGCAGAACAGGAGACTGAACAACCCATTGGCAGAGCTCTGTCAATGTAATATCCGCCCTCAAACCACATGCCCAGCAGGCAGAAATCACTCGGATGAATCGGGAGCAGCCGAAAAGCTGACTCCACTTCCGTCTTGGCCATGAAGGCTCCGAGCCCACAGTCCCGTAAAAGACGAACTGCTTCATCCTAGGACGTGTACCTGACCGAGCACAGGTGAGAGGGGATACCATCATTAACAGAGTTAATGGGAAAGGACAAATGATGGATCAACCTAAACTGGCCCGGGGCCTTCTTGGGCACTACACCTAATGGTGAAACCCTCAAATTTGAGAAGGGAGGGGACTCAAAAGGACCAAGGATCCTGCCTGCAGCAACCTCCTTGGCCAGCTTCTGCCTTACCACAACCTCCATACCCTTCACAGACTTAAGATTAGTAGCCCAAAAGGCACGCTTCGGGCGAGGGGCAGGGATCCTAAAACCTTCGGAAAAACCAGATAACAAATAACTGGCCGCCTGCCGATTTGGGTAACTACTGAGCAGAGCGGCAAGAACATCCAACTTAACTGGGGTCGGCCCCCTTACCTTGAGCTGGGGGTGGCTGGGGAGGCTGAGATACGCCACCTTTTTTGCCACCTCTTGCACCAGCTCCTCTGAAACCCTTACTCCTTGGGCATGCGCTGGCAGGGTGTTTGCCACCACACACCGCGCATTGGTGACTAAATGGGCACAATGCTTTTGAACAAGCCCCCATGGAGCTAAACTCAAAACACGTCCTCTGCCCTTGAACACTCAAGACGCCCGAAGACACCTTGGGTTGAGTTGCAGGGTTGCGTCCAATAAGATGACCGCTGTCCGAGCGGTCACCTTGGATGGGTTTGGCAGTAGCCACAACCTGCATCCACAGTTCAAATTTGGGGACGGCCCAATCTAAAGAAGGGTCATTGGCCGCCCGCATTCTAAAATTGCGATCGTACTGGAGCCAAGCTGTACCCCCGAAATCCCTGAACGTCCTATGGACGATATCAAGGTATTTAATCAAAGCTGGAGCCCGCTTGAGCTTCAGCTGGACCAACACGGCCATATAGATGCAATATCCATATAGCCAGTTGGTCCAATTCTGATCTATTTTGCGGCGTTTGGCCGCTTCTAGATCCCGCTCCGGCTCACCAACGTTGGGCACTTTTTCAGGCTCCAAGTGGAGAAGACTGAAGAGGTCGACATAGTCTCCCCTCCAAATCTTCTCCTTTACTGACATGGCCAAATGCCCCCCCCAAAGGCAAATCAATGCTTCCGTAAGGACGGTCCTCAGGACCCTATGACCCTATGACGGTCCTCAGGATCATAATCGGAATGCATCGCCAGTCTATAGATCTCCTCCCAGGAAGGCCCCGCAGGAGCCCAACCTCCCCATCGATCTCCAGTAGAAGTGGATCTAGGGCGTGAAGGGCGAGGGAACCCAAACCAAGGATTCTCCCCCATACCCATTGGGGGCCAAGGATAACAAGGGCCCCCCCAACCAGGAACCCACCAAGGCATCGGGGGGTAGGCTGCTTGGGAGGTGGGGGGGCATAAGCTACTGGTTCATCGCAGCAGCTCACAACTTCGGCAACATCGTCCTCAGCGTCCTCCTCACCTGTGGCCATATCAGGAGTAAAAGAGGAAGGAATGCCTACAACACCGGGACTGGGTTGTACCTGGACGGATGGGCTGGTCTGAGACTTCCGGCTGCCCGACCTGGAGGGGCGAGCCGCAAACATTACTGCCCCCTACCCTTCCTTGTAAAAGTCCGGGTAGGGGGTAACCCTAGGGTAGATGGCCCAGCCTCCCTGTTGCCCGCCCACTCCTTCGCCTCCCTCTCCAGCGCCTTGCAGAACTCCACCTGGGCCCAATGGTCAAGGGCCTCCAACTCCTCATCCGAGGAAGTTGGCTCAGGGGGAGGCGGAGGTGGAGTGGGCGGACGGGGGGCCCTACCACCCCTCTTCTGCACCATCTTACCCATGTATGCCACCCTCAGGTAGACCAGCCACCACCCTGTATGTCTCTGATATAAATTTTATTCCACAACAAAGGATATGTTCAGCAGGCAGCACAGCAGAGCAGGCAGGTGGCAGGCACGGCAAGTGGAAGCAGGAGACAGGAGCAGCAGCTCAGCAGCAGCAACCAGCAGCAGAAACAACAGCAGCAACCAGGCCCACACGACAAAATGGCTGCCTCTCCAAAATGGAAGCGAGCGCCAAAATGGCGGCTGCGCACGAGGCGCCTGCAAAATGGCAGGCCTAGGTAAGCCCCCTAGCCGCACAAGCGGCACCCGCAAATGGCAGGCCAAGAGAGGCCCTAAAGCCGCGCGCGCGGCACCCTAACGGCGTGCCCAGCGGCCAAACGAGGCACCAAGGGTCCAGGGAGGCCCAAGCCGGCCGCTGCAGCGACCGCGAAGCGACCCGACCCCAAGCGAGGGCGTCCAAAGACGACCCGCCCCACTCAAGGGGGGGCTGCAACCCAGCCGCAGCCACGACTATAAGCGTCCCTGGCGGCAGCGGGGGCGTCCACAGACATCACCCTCCCCGCGCCAAAGTCGGGCAACAGGCCTGGAGACCCAGAGAGAGTCGATGGAGACAAGCCAAGCCGCTCCATCACCGACAACTCTCAGAGCCCGACTGGGGCTGCGCAGGCGCGGACCTGCTTTTATAGCCCAATTCGCCGCCGCCAGACCCAAAGAGCCAATCGGTTCCCAGCATCTCCCCCGGCCAGACCATTCCACCGGGGGGAGGCAAAAGGGCCAGCCCATTATCAGGCTAGCCCCGTTCTCTTCCTCCAGTTGTCCCTTTGCTCCTTCTCTGGGCTCTCTCCAGTCATGGAGCAGCCTTTCATTGCTACAAAGGTTGTGAAGGTTCAGCTGGAGTCTTCAGAATGGTACCCAAAATGATGGAGCAGAAATAAATGTGCCCAACAATCTCCTAATACCAGTGCCTGTTTGATACAGAAAATCATTGCAATCCAGAAAATATTCACAGATAATGAGAACAGATTAGTGAATTTAGAGAGAGTGAATCTGCCTGTAAACAGAACTGACTGGATTTTATGTTTAGGTGATGCCCCTTGCTCTGTGTAACAAGCCATGCCTTCCAGGTTCCAACAAGCAGATGAGAGAAGCCCGCATTTTGTTGTTATGATTGTACTCCGTGTCCAGCAGGGAAGATTTCAAGCCAGAAAGGTGAGAGACTTGAGGCTCGCTTTTCTTTTCTAAGAGAAGGGTGCAGACCTACGCACAACCTGGTTCCTACTCTGATCATGTTCATGGTGCACAATTATCCACTGTAGAATTTTTCATTGATTTTTACAACTAGACATAGTGTATGTGGGATTTCATTGGGATCAAACCCATGACTAAGAGGTAAGGTCCACATATCCAGCACCAAAATACGGTATCTCACCAGGAAAATGTTGAAAGGAAAATGCAAACACATGTGTTCTTTATATGTAGTTGGACCATTAAAGAGAGGTTGGCAGGCATGTTGTAAGACATAGTCCTTGTCTTGCAATTGTCATTCCCTTTCATCAGCAGTTTTCATCTCAAGACACACTAACAAGGTGCTAAAATGATCAAGGTACAAAATCAGTATTAAAAAAATTAAGACAAGGCACCCTTTATTGCCTCTGGGGGCTCACATCCCTCAATGGCTCTACTAATAGTGGCCCTAGTAATCAGGGTACCTAGATCTACAAGTTTCCCAGGAGGCCCACAGGAATTGCGCCCTTCTCAAAAAGACTGGACTAGCTTTTATTTTTCCTTTGTTTCCTCCAGATATGAGTGACTGTTCCAAATGCCCAGAAGATCAGTATCCCAATGAGGGCAGAGACCGATGCCTTCCCAAAGAACTGAACTTCCTATCTTACAAAGAGCCCTTGGGGTTTGGTCTGGCCGCTTTGGCTCTCTCCCTCTCCCTGATCACAGCCTTGGTTCTGGGAACCTTCATCAGGAATCGGGACACTCCCATTGTCAAGGCCAACAACCAAAGCCTGACCTACTCTCTGCTGGGCTCCCTCCTGCTCTGCTTCCTCTACACCCTCCTCTTCATCGGTCGGCCTCAGCTGCTCACCTGTTACCTGCGCCAAACCACTTTTGGGATCGTCTTCTCCATGGCTGTTTCCTCCATTTTAGCCAAAACCCTGACTGTGGTGGTGGCTTTCATGGCTACCAAGCCAGGATCCAAGTGGAGGAAATGGGTGGGAAGCCGACTAAAGTACTCTGTTGTTCTCTGTGGCTCCTGTACTCAGGCAGCTCTTTGCACTTTCTGGCTGTGCACCCACCCCCCATTCCCAGAGACTGATCTGCACTTCCTCCCTGAAGAAATCATCGTGGAGTGCAATGAGGGCTCATCCCTCTTCTTTTACTGTGTGTTGGGGTACATGGGGTGTCTGGCGCTCATCAGCTTCATGGTGGCCTTCTTTGCTAGGAACCTGCCAGACTCTTTCAATGAAGCCAAGTTCATCACCTTCAGCATGTTGGTCTTTTGCAGTGTCTGGTTATCTTTTGTGCCAACCTATCAAAGCACCAAAGGGAAACTCATGGTGGCCGTGGAGATCTTCTCCATCCTGGCCTCCAGTGCTGGGTTACTGGGCTGCATTTTTGCTCCCAAGATTTATATCATCCTCCTGAGACCTGAACTGAACAGTAAGGACCAGCTGAGAAGGAGAAATTTCTAATATATTTCATTTTTTTTCAGTAGGAATTGTTTTCTTATAATGGTTTTTAAATATCCTATATAGTATCCGCATTTCTTACTTTTGAGCTGTATTTATTCTTTGGAATAAAATCTATTGTGGATATTTTAAATTTCAATCATTTTTAATGGCAATGTTCTTCAATAGATTTTATCCCAAATACATGAAATTGATATTTACATGAAATTGTTCAAAAGGGGTGCATTGTGTTTTTGTCCTATACTTAACACTGAACTCTGACTGATTAACATCCAGCCAATTTGATGCCAGGGGCCTGATGCACTGGGAGGGTGTGCATGGGGAGTGTTGCACTTGTGGGGGGCAGCAGCTGCAGCACATATGTGTTCGGCCTTCTGGCAGGAAGGCCACTGAGCTCCTGCTAGTGGAGTCTTGGGACACCCATGGTATTTGCCCGCACCGTCCTTGAACACTGATGTCATGAGCTGCACTGATTCCCACTCCCAGGCAACCCAGCCTGGAGTTGCCATCTGCAACATTGGCAGATGGGAATTGGGGAGACTAGCACCCACCCAGAGCATTCCTGTCACAGGGGACATTGAGGACACAGTAGAACCACAGCATTAACCATGGTCAGAGTGAGCATATGGAATGAAGGACAGAGTGCCTGGAGCTTTAAGCATTGCAGTGCAGAGGGACTGTAGGCAGTTTTCACTCACCATGGCAGGGTTTGGAAAGCAGCACCTGCCTGAATTCCCTCTTCTCTGCAATGCTCACAGGTGCTTCCATTCCATGTGGTCACTACTGTATGCATCTCCTGTTGTGGACTCTCCAAATGGCAGGGGATCTACATGCAGCCCCTTCCCAGGAACATAGGACCATTTCTGGACAGGCCAACCCTGGGAATGGACAAGTTACAAATCTGCCCAACACCTCCCCCAACGGGTAGGCCCCACTTTCTTGAGTAGTGGTGATCACAGAACGTCGGCCGTCCAGCATTCACCCACAATCTCAGGCGGAGCTTACACTCCCAGGGGTCTTGGAACTTGGATGGCTGGTGGGCCAGCAGTGAACCAGCTCCGAGTGGAAGGAGACCTTCACAGCCTTCCACTTTTACCAAAACAGCTCCACCAACCAGCCTCTGCCCTGCCCTCCCATGGCCTGCAGCACACTCCTCCATGCATTGGGGGCTGTTGTGCTGGCTATGAGGAGGGGCATGTGGGAGCTCCCATTCAAAGCCCTGATGAGGGCTCTGGTGGCCTCATGGCCCTACCTGTGCCTTTTGGCAGCCATCCTCCCCACCGATGTAGCTCCCACAAGGCTACTCAGGGTGCCCAGCGATGACATCATTTCGCAACACAAGACCAGGCCTAACCGCTTTGTTGTTACTGTTGCGGTTCATGGCCACATCATTATTACTTTTTTGCAGCTCATGGCTGTGTTGTTATTTCACTTTACGGCTCATGGCTGCATAAGCATCTGACCCATGGTGGAGTTCTGGGGCTGTGGGTACACATGTGGGTACATGACTGAGTGATCATGTGTTGCCAAATTTATTTGAGATGCTATATGTAGAGGGGGGGTTGTGCTTGTGCAAAACATGGTGGGATGGTGGGGAGTGGGCTCAGGGTAGGTGCTTGTGAGTGGTTCCTCCTTCCCACCTGCAGAATGAGAGAGAGAGAGAGAGAGAGAGAGAGAGAGAGAGAGAGAGAGAGAGAGAGAGCATCTCCACAGGGGTCTGATCAGCCCAGTTTAAAGTGCTGTAGATGAACCTGGGCACCTTCTGCCTGGGAGCCTCCTTACTGGTGGGACAGCAGCATGCAAATAGAGAAGGGGAGGGTCACAGAGCATCAGAGGCAATGGTCGCACTCTACTCCTTTACAGGCTCCTGCTGGACTCATGCTGCATAGGGCTTACTCAGGAGTAGATGTGCAAAGGCATGGGTGAGCTGGAACAAGTGATGTAACACAAGGCCATCCTGCTGCCACAGTACAACTTCAACTTGGGCATGCTGGTTGGGGTACCAGCTGAAGATGTGGGCAAGGGCATCTATCTCTTTGTCCTTCGCCATCAGGTTGACCATATCTCTGGCTTTCCCTGAAGACCTCCAGTAAAATCCTCTTATCTCTAAGGGGGTAAGAAAACCCCCCAGCCCCTCTGGGATTCAGGCTGGATGATCTGGATGTATGTTCTGGGATTGTTTCGCAATGTGGGACCAGCTCTCCAGGTTTACTTTACAAAGTGGGCTCTTTCCAAGCTAGATCCAATTTGGCAGGCCTGCAATATTTTTCCTAAGGACTTGTACGTACTTAGATTCAGAACCTACTGGATTAGTTGTTGCAACTTCCTCCCTGAAGTTGTCAGCTTTTTTATCACCATTTCCAAATATTGTTTATTACATGCGATAAATGTGATATTGTTTATCACAACTCTTGCTTATGATGTTTTCCTCTTCCTATCTAGCTGCACACCTTCCTAAGAAATATCCGCTTTAACAATAGTGCCGGGGAAGAAATATTTCTGGATGAAAACGGCAGAATGGAAACAAAATATGATATTGAAAATTGGATTGTTTTCCCCAATCAATCCTACTATAGAGTCCAGGTTAGAAGGTTAGATCTCCGGGCACCTGCAGGTGAAGAGGTCAACATAAACGAGAGTGCCATTACGTGGAATCAGAGATTTAACCAGGTAAAAATGATGGCTGTTTTCAACATTTTCCTGAATGTTGTTCAAGTATCATGGAATCCATAACTCTTCAGGCCAGACTTTTGACTGACCACTGTACATTGAACCCCAGACGACACTGAGAAATACAGAGCCTGATTCCCAGACACTCTTACTCAACAGATCTTCATAGTCTTCTCCAAATGTCCCACTTTTGGGCCTCATGTTTGTTTCACAGAATGACTTTTGGAAGGCATGAGATATTTCTTTGAAGGCCTTGAGTGTACTTAGATACAAAACCCACAGGTTTTGATGTTGAACAACAAATGAGAAACCCATGAGATTTGTTCAAATATATCATGAAGAAGGACTCAACTGAACCTATCCCCTTCAGGGACTGATCCACACCCAGAGTGACCATATGATCTATTTTTCCAGGACATGCTGTCTTTTATACCTTTATGTCCTGGAAAAAAGAACTTCTAGGACAAAGCTTCATTGTCCTCCTTTTCCTTGTCAGCAGGCAGCAAGTAACTTTCTTGTCATTCATAAATTAAATATAATAAATTATATGTAATAGTTTTGAATTATAATATAGTGTATAAATTAATAATATAGTGTAGAAATTATATTTCTACACTATATATATTTATATAGTGTATAAATTAACAATATAGTGTATAAATTAACACTTGAAAGCTATGGTGTTTTTAGTTTTTATTTTGTCAAGTCCTACATTTTTCTTGTGTCAACATTTAGGGGTGCCCTGTCTTCTTCTTTCATTATAACATATCGTCACTCTGTGTACCATATAACCATGTGGCCATATATGTAACATATATAAAATACGATCACCACATTTACCACATTTCATTTCTGTATCGGTGGCTCTGATTCTTTATCATTGGCAGGGCAGGGCAGGTCACTCTGTGCTGTTCACAGCACTTTTGCTCTCAAAATCTTACACCAGGAACCCTACTTAGAAGTATGTAACAAGATATTAGACTGCTTTCTAGTAAAGTTCACCTCAACTGGAATTTGATTATGATTCAGCTTGGTTTATTGTTACATCATCAGTGGAGATAAATGCTTTTCGTCAGATTATTGTGCAAACGTGGAACAGCCATATGTTGTGGCTCAGGAAGTGACATACAGTTTTCTTTTCAACATTGTGATTTTCATTAGACACGGCCCCGTTCGATATGTGTTGAGAGTTGTCAACCTGGATACAGGAAAGCTACTCGGGAAAATGAAGACGTTTGCTGTTATGACTGCCCTCAGTGCCCTGAAAATATGGTATCAGTCCAGATGGGTAAGTAACAGGTGAAGCCTATCTGAGATGCACAGAGATGCATCAACATGGGCTATGCTGTATCCCATGGGGTTTCTTCCATGGAGTCTGGAGTCTGGAGGACTCCTTGCCCTGGCATAAGCTAAAGAGCTGCAGAAGGTCAACTTGGACCAGTAACATTGATATACTGGTGCAAGTTCCATTTGCTCTGGGCAGGTTCAGGCCTAGGAAAGGGCTTTGGATTCAGTATGCTCTGCCACACCTGTCCAACTACTGAACACAACCCTCCACCCTTCGCAGTCTGCCTCCCACATCCCTTTCAACCCCATCGCCTTGTCCCAATTCTGCCCCCCCCCCCAATGCTGGAACAATCTTATTCAGCCTCCGTTGCTTCACCAGTGCCATCTCCCTGAGCTGCTCCAGACAATTTTTCCATCAGCAAGTCCTGGCAGAACATGTGCTGGACGAACATGGCGCTAAAAGTAGATGGACCAAAAGGGAGATAAGATTGGGTTGTAGAACACATCAAACCTATATGAGGACAACATGCCAGAAGGCGTCATCATCGTCATCATCATCGTCATCGTCATATTCTTCTTCTTCTTCTTCTTCTTCTTCTTCTTCTTCTTCTTCTTCTTCCTCTTCATGTAATTCTTTGGGTGATTCTTTAGGCAGCTTCTAACAAAGTACTAAAATGCATGTAAAATTGGAATAAGGTAACAAAAGCAGGAGCAGCCACCCAGGCCAAGTTAGGCCTAGACCTATTTACATCAAATTAGCGCAATCCTAACCATGTCTACTCAAAAGTAAGCCCTATTGTGTTCAGTGGGTCTTATTCCCATGAAAACGTCTTTAGGATTGAAGCCAATCATCTAATCCCTCACACACTGATGACTTCTAGTAATTTCATGTAGATAGAATAATTTAATTAAAACATATCAAATAATAATACCGAAGTATTCCGCTAAGAAATGCACATTATACAATTCCTCTCCAAAATAGTAACATTAAATCAATCCAAGTCACACTCAGTTATCCATAGAAATTGTCAGCAAAACGAAACAAAAACAGTTTTTGGTGTGTATGTTGACTGACTCACTGGCTCTCTGAAGATGAACTGATCCCACCAGAGTTAGCAGAAACTGTGAGTATTTTTGATATGTTGAGCTTTTATCCTACAGATGCAGAATTTTGTGAGATGTGCCCAGAAGACCAACATCCCAACAGGATCCAGGATGAGTGCATCCCCAAAATCATCACCTACCTGACCTATGAAGAGCCCCTTGGAATCCTCTTGACTCTCCTGGTCCTCCTCTTTTTCTTGGTCACCCTTGGAGTGATGTGGCTCTTCTTCCAATACCGTGATACTCCTCTGGTCAAAGCCAACAACTGGACCATCACCTGCATTCTGCTTTGTGCTCTGCTCTCTTGTTTTCTGTGCTCCTTTCTATTCATTGGCCAGCCCAGGACCATCACTTGCCTTCTCCAGCAAACATTTTTTGGCATCACCTTCTCGGTTGCTGTGTCTTCTGTGTTGGCAAAAACCATCACAGTTGTTCTGGCCTTTGTGGCTACCAAACCAGGGAACAGGATGAGGAAATGGGTTGGGAAACAAATGCCAATGTCCATCATTGTGCTTTGCTGTCTGATTCAAGTGGTTATTTGTGCTGTTTGGCTGACCAGCTTCCCACCGTTCCCAGGGCTTGACATGAACTCCCAGATTGGTCAGATCATAATGCAGTGCAGCCAAGGTTTAGACCTCATGTTCTACATTGTCCTGGGCTACATGGGGCTTCTGGCCAGCATCAGCTTCACTGTGGCATTCCTAGCTCGAAAGCTGCCCGATACGTTCAGTGAAGCCAAACTGATCACTTTCAGCATGTTGGTGTTTTGCAGTGTGTGGATCTCTTTTGTCCCAACCTATCTAAGCACCAAAGGGAAATACATGGTGGTTGTGGAGATCTTCTCCATCTTGGCCTCCAGTGCTGGGTTGCCTCTTCTGCCCCAAATGCTTCATTATTTTACTGAGACCCGAGCTAAACACCAAAAGCAAATGGTACGGAAAATGAATTCCCTTACTTGATCCTTCTCTGGAGTCTCCTCTGCCAGGTGTAACTGCAATGGAAGGAGGCCTTGAACCAGTGATTTTCAAACTTTTTCATGTCATGGCACAACATCAATTGTTTTTACCATTGACAAGGCACACCGTGCCTTGCTGTTCAATTCCTAAGTTTTTCTAGTAATAAATGTCCCTCCCCAAATCCCTGCAGCACACATGAGGACTCTTTGCGGCACACCAGTGTGCCATGGCACACTGATTGAATATCATTGCCTTATACCATGTTCCTATATTAATGTAGATGGGAAATGATTGTGACTTAGAGCAGTTGCTTCCAAAATTTCTAGCATCAGGACCCCTTTCAGTAATGAAAAAGAGGGTTGGTGCTGGAGTCTCCAAACTCCAGTTGGTGCTGGAGTCCTCCTTGGATTTGATTTTTTCTTTCTCCAGAGTTTTCGGTAGCTATCTAGGTTGGGGTAGAGGCTGGGTTGACTCCTGGTATTCCTCAAATCTCCCTTTCTTTTCCCTTGCTCTTCTTCTTTGCCCTTTCACTATGAAACATTCAGAGGGTGCAATCCAAACCTTGGCGGGGGCACAAGCCATTGGTCTTCCTGTTCCAAGCGCATGTCTCTGCACTAGGCTAACCATCCCCCAGGAGTGGTGCAGAAGTGTCTGGAGACACTTTTATGACATCCCCAGGACAGCACAGGACATACGACAAGGCTTAGAACAGCCTAATTGGAGATTAGGAATGCCCCTTATTTTATGTACAGTGGCACCTTCACGTAAAAAAAACCTCATGTACAGTATGTTCCACGTAAGAAACAAAAATTTCTCTACGATTCTTCTTCATGTAACAAACTGTGCTTCACGTAACAAACACACTTGTTGGCAGTTGGTACAGACATGCTGGCCGGTAGCCCTTTTAAAAAGTGTCAGGGCTGCCTAGTGCACCTGCCCATAGCGAAAGCAACACTTCCATGCTGTTCCTCCTGTGGCCGGAGGGAGAGAAGAGCAGTGGAGAAGAGGAAGCAGCTCAGGAAGCCAGAAGGGAGCAGGGGGGAGAGAGGCTTGAGATGGAGAGGAGGAGAAAGTGGGGAGACACTTTGAAAGTGTCTTGGATTGCAGCCTCCTAACCATGTCTACCCAGGAGTAAGCCCCATTTTGTTAAATGGGGCTTACTCCCAGGAAAGTGTCTTCAGGACTGCAGCCTAAGTAGACTTCATAGGGTCATGCACATTGAATGCATGTTTTGAATTCAATTCCAGTGTTTTGTCATCATTTTCACATTCAGATAATATTTTTATATGAATATTTTTTGGGTTGTGGAACCAATCACCTGAGTTTCTATTATTTCTTATGGGAAAATCTGCTTCACATAAAGAACATTTAATGTAACAAACATGCCTCTGGAATGAATTAAATTTGTTATGTGAGGCACCAGTGTATTTGGTTTATTAATTGTTTAGCTTTCAAATCACACTGAGATGTAAATTTTTTGGATACAGGATACTGCTATTCCTCATAATGAAAATAATTATGATCAGATTCATAGCAAGGCCAAATACTAGAATAACCCCTATAGGAAGGACCGAGCAGTTTGCGACCACGGACAAAGCTGTGTTTGAAATATATCTGCCCACGATTCAAACCTAGACTTCTACTTGCAGCTGGTTGGAATCCTTGTTGAGCTGGAGAAATTGAAATTCCAAGGTGACTTTCCATGTTGAATAGTTGTTCTTCCACAGAGTGTGTGTGCGCATCTGCTTCTTTTGGAATATCACATGGACATAACTATGGGTGAAATCCAGAGCAACTATGGGGAGTCCTTGCTCCGGAGTAAGAACAATTTCCTCTGGATTGCAATATGAATTTCCCATAGGTTTTCACTAGGTGGTGCACTAACTACAGGAGCACATAATGTCTTTTATGTGCTCCCGTAGTTACTCTGGAATGTGCCCTATTAGTATTTGTTAATTCAGCGTCAAGGAACTGGAAGAGGGCATTTTTGCCCCGGAATCAGGCTCTGGATACAGAGCCTCTAAGCCATGTTCTAAGCCATTCTGAACATGCCCTCAACATGCCTCTCCTGGACTGCCTAGGTTGGTACAGCTAGGCCAGCCCAGGTCCATCTGTCTTGGGCCAGCCCAAGTTGACTTACGCAGTCCCATGCACTGGGCTATCTTGGAATTGGCTATCCCAGTGATAGATCGGCTAGCCCAACCTCACTTCAGGATGGCAGCCTTCATATATGAATTACAGGATGGCTACATGCTACCTGCTCTCAAAGAAATGGAGGACAAGGGAGATTTTTTTTCCAGGACCCAAGGCTAAAATCCAGGACATTGGGGAACAAAGCGGCCTATGCTCACCCTGGACAAAATCCAGGACATTGGGGAACGAAGCGATCTATGGTCACCCTGCCTGCTGATGTCCCACTGCTCTCTCAAGAAGCACATCTTCAGTCTCCTACCTTCTTCAACTTCCTTTAACCCTTATTGAGTGGGGAAGTTCTCCAAGCAGGCACCCTGCCTGTGTTCATCCCATAACGAGTCTTCCCTGTTCAAATTCCCAAAGGTTTGCAGAGACTTTGGATGGACGCATGGTGTTGTGGCAGGGCCTCTAGGGATACGGCTATGACATCATGTATTATTGCCATCTTCCAGATAGTTGAACTCTAAGCAGTATGGAGTTTAATTCTGGGTTGCGTTCTGATCATGCAAAGGGACAGAGAAGAAGCAGACTGAAAAAAAGATGTTTTGTCCATTTTTTGGGGTTAATAGCACCACATTGATTGCAATGCTCCTGAGACCTCTGAACAAGACAATTATCTCCATGTATGCTGATTTTTTAAATACACCCTAGCAATCTAAACCAAACACATGCTATGTAACATGTCCTGAAAGCAGAAATATATCCTTGACTGATAATGAATGATAACGACTAGGAGAGTGTATGTGAATTGACTCTAGATGATGGATTCCTGTGGGTTCATCCTATTATTGCTTCTCCTGCTGCCTCAGTCTGAGATCAGAGCACATCCTCCTATGTGCAACATGAATGATCCCAGCCACATCCAATACCAGTTTTACCAGGGAGGGGACTTTGTCATTGGGGGAATCAACTCTCTGCTCTACTCTGCAGAATATGCTGCATTTCAATACAACAAGGACCCCAAGAGAATTTCCATAAATGACTTTCTGTAAGGAAATCCTTGTTCCTGGATTAATCAAGTATCTCTGGAAAAAAGCAAAAGGCAATCTTGGGATCTATGGAAATAACCTGTATATTTCTGAATAAAGTACTTGGTACTGAACCTCTCTACATCCCAAATTGAAGATATATGTAGAGATAATAAGGATACTATGTCTAATTTTTGGTGTAGAAGCTCTAGTAAAAACTACAAGTTAGGGAAAGAAGTTCATGCAGCAGATCCATCACATGCATAAGGCATAATCCTAACCAACTTTCCTGCATTGGTATAGCTGTGCCATGGGAGTGTGTGGGGTATCCTGCAATGGTGGGGGGACAGTGGTGGGCTGTGACAGTGGCCTTCTTAAAAGGCAATATTTTTTCCTTTACCTAGGAATTAAATTGCCCTTACCCAGGAGTTAGAAAGTCAGTCAGGACTGTGCCCCTAATCTGGCTTTTGCTTCTGTTTTCAGTTCTGTGCTCAAGAATTACCAGCATGTCCTGTCCTTGGTGTTTGCTGTGAAGGAGGTGAACGAGAATCCCCACCTTTTACCCAACGTCTCTTTGGGCTTCCACATCCATGAAAGCTACTTCAATGCAAGGATGACCTATCAGAATACTCTGAACCTCATCTCTGGCCACCAGAAGACGGTCCCCAACTACAAATGTGAAGCTGAGAAGAATTTGATAGCTGTCATTGGGGGCCTGGACTCGGAGATCTCTATCCACATAGCTACCATCTTAGGCATCTATAAGATTCCACAGGTACAATGAGTTTGTAGGAAATGCATGTATATGGAATGGAATAGTGTTTCTGATACTGTGAGTCAGGTCACGTACGTGAGTCATGAGTCAATTTCAGGTAGGTCCCCATTCATTCAATATGTATTTTATTTTAATGTATTAGACTTGATGCTACCATCTGATGGCTTTTGGGGAAATATTACAAATGTATACTTTTAACAGGTTGCTAAGAACAGGTGTTCTTCCTTATTTACCAGGGTTTTGTTCCAGAACCTCCCATGAAGTAAAAAATCCATAGATAAAAAAGTGGAAAGACCCACTTCCAGATTACTTGTTCCTCCATTGCTCCTAATAGTTGTGCCTCAATAGGTGCAGGGGTTTAATTCTCTGATTCCCTGCTGATCCTAAAAGGCCACAATCCTATGCATGTCTACTCAGAAGTAAGTCCTGTTGTGTTCAATGGGAATTACTCCCAAGATAGTATGCATAGGATTGCAGCCAAAATGTGTTAAATAAAAGCAGTTAAAAATAAAAAATGTGTCCTTTACAGTTGTTAAAATACAACTTTTCTTACTATTGTTGAGAGGTAGTCAGCAGTTAGAAATGCAAAGGACCCTTGCTTTTGCCTGGCTCAGCTGAAGTATGGAATGATTTCTTGCATGACCCCCTCTCTACAACCGTAGAAAAGCAGTTTTTAAAACTATGATCTCCAGTGGTCATTCATGTTGAGTCAAATCCATGTATAAAAAATAGATACACAACAATCTTCGACCTAAAACAGCAATAGTCAATGGGGCTTACTTCCAGATAAGTATGGATAGGACTGCAAGCTTTTGGATGTTTAGGGAACAATCAACTACTTGGGAGGTTTAGGAGGAATCCTCTTTATTTTAAATAAAATCTTAAGCTTTCATTATTGTAAACTTTTAATTTACTTTATTAATTTGACTTTTTGGATGTGGGGTTGTTAAAAATTTTCCTACTTGAAGATGTGACCCAACCATGATGTTATATCCACTTCTGGTGGGTCCTGAACAGGGTGACCTGATGCCTGAACCTCAAAGGGAGTATAAGGTCTTGGATTCCTCTCAGCCTGGCCTTTCCGGTGGACAATGGCATGTTTGCCTACTCACGAGAAAAGCCATGATACTGGGCACTTTCACTATCCCATAGAGCTCAATGCATATTTTTAGTTTTTTGGCCATAACTTTTGATAAGAATTAGATATTTCAAAACAGATTTTTGCATTGGATTCTGCTCTTCAATATGATGACAGACGACACCATTGCAAAGTTCAATGAAAACAAAATGGAGGACAATTAAGCCCTTTTGCAGGACACCCAAACAAGACACTTAAAAAAGAGGACAAATCTGGAAAAATACGGTCATATGGTCACCATGGTCCAGAATGACTCATTCTAAAAAGTAGATCCAGATACTAACATGTATGAGAACCACTGATAAAGAATAAACCTTGATTGTATATAAAGACTTAGGGCGCAATCCAGAGTAACTACGGGGAGTCCTTGCTCCGGTGTAAGAACAATTTGCTCTGGATTGCAATATGAGTTTCTCATAGGCTTTCACTAGGTGGTGCAGTAACTGCGGGTACACATAATGTCTCTTACGTGCTCCCGTAGTTACTCTGGATTGTAGGGCTAGTGTAGGAAGGAAGGAATAGAATTAGCATTAATATCAGTGACAACAATGTGTGATTTTCAAAGAGAACATGTTGACTGAGGGTCTTGTGCCTTCAAGAGTAGAATTGTGCTGTGAGTGTGACACGTTTGCCAACAGAAGGTAAGGAATCCCTGAGCATTGCATTAATTTTTTTCCCAGTTCAGCCCGGCTGACAAAATTGACAAACTGGCAATTCTAATTTAATTTCTTTCAGATACTGAAAGTCACTGAAAGTCACTGAATGCAGGGTCTCAAGGAGGTGTAAAATGGAACAGAGAGGTGTAATACACAAAGGATCTTGTGCACAATTTTTTTGTACCAGTATTGTGGATAGAAATAGCAATGAATTTTATAGGCTCCCTGTAAGAAAAGCTTTATTTCTTAGCATAAGTTCCCTCACAACAGTGTTTTGAATGCAAAGTGGGGTATAAAAATAACCATGTTTCATGGAGTGTCTTGGGAAATGATTTGGAGGCAAAAGGAATTCAAAGAACACCAGTTAAACACTTTATTTTATCTCTGGATTGACAATTCCCTTCTTCTTGTATAGATCACCAATTGCTTATTGCATGAAGAAGTGGGTGATGTGGCCCAGCTCTCCTCCTTGTTCAAAATGGCCCCGAACGAAGCACATCTGTACCATGGGATTGCCCGTCTTCTGCAACATTTCCAGTGGAGGTGGGTTGGGATCATTGCAATGGCAGACAATAATGGAGAAAGGTTTACTCAGGCTTTGGAAAACCTGCTTTTATTGAATGGCATCTGCACAGCCTTCATCAAAAGAATGCCATCCAATGGTGATTTTCAAGATACTCCTAAAGTAGTGGAAAATTACCTGAACATGATGGAGTTCCTAGATACTTCAAATGTCAATGTATTGGTTGTACATGCAGAAACCCACACAATGACGGCCTTGCAGTGGATTTTTGTAATGTGGAAGGTATATGGTATGAAGAGTATACACAAAGTGTGGGTTATGACTATCCACTGGGACTTCTCCTTGGCGACCTTTTACAGAGATCTGGATATACAAGTTTTCCATGGTGCCTTGTCCATTACAACTCACTCCAAGGAAGTGCCAGGGTTCCAAAATTTCCTTCAGACCCTCAGTCCTCACTCTGATAAAGACGTATTTATCAAGGTGTTTTGGAAGCAGGCATTCTACTGTTTATTTCCTAGTACCGATACGGAGATGGAGAACAGTGAGATCTGTACTGGGGAGGAGAGACTGGAGAGACTTCCTGGGCCAATTTTTGAAATGAGCATGACCAGCCAAAGTTATGGTATTTACAATGCTGTCCATGCTGTGGTACATGTCTTGCATGCAGCGTATTCATCCAGAATGAAATCTCAAGCCATGGTAGGTGAAGAACATCATGATCATCCTGAACTTCATCATTTGTTGGTGATGCCTCACATACAAGTCACTTCTATAATTTTATCATCCAATGAAAAGGTGAATTGATGTTTCTCCAGACATGTGCCAACAGCATTATCTATAGTAATATAGGCCATTCCTTAATGAAACGCATGGAAAAGGATATTTCTAAATATCCATAGTTTCTTAAGTTGAACTGCTATCGAAAGAAGTTTGTAAGTGTAGGTGTCCCTACACTTACAAAAACACACATTTATAGTGCAATTCTACCCACATCTACTCAGAAATAGGTGAAAAGATGTAGAATTGCACTGTTACTTCCAAGTAAATATGCATAGAGGAGGGACTTGGCAGCTGTGTGAGTTTTACGGATAACTAAATCCTCAGATTTTGGCACATGTAAACCAATTTGTAGGGTCTACATAAGTATAAAGTTCTCTGGGAGATCTTAGAATGTCTCTTCTTCCCTTTGGAAGCTGGTAGATCTCCTGAGTGACCAGAAGAGACCTTCAGAGTCCATGAAATATCTGGCCCAGCACTGACTAATAGGCCTATAGTGCAGGGAAGAAAAATCTGCAGTAAGCATGTTCATATATTTCTTGAATTATATGCATAAATATGTAGATAAACTTATGTGACTGTAAAGCCATGTGTGTGATTCTATGCCAGTGAGGACAATGCAGAAGCTGCACATATTTTCCTAGTGCATTGCTACTAGTGCAATCTGTTTTTGACTTTTCTCTGCAGCTTCACTCTCTTCTGAGAAGGGTCTCCTTTAATAACAGTGCTGGGGACAAGGTGTCTTTCAATGAGGATGGTGAACTGGAGACAGGATTGGATATTCTCAACTGGGTTACTTTCCCAAATCAATCTTTCATCAGAGTGAAAGTGGGGGAAATGGATGAGTAAGCTCCAAGGGACCAAATGTTCTCCATTAATGAGAAGATCATTGTTTGGCACAGTGGATTCAACCAGGTAGGATCAAACAGGGAGCTCTCAGGTACTCTGGCCCAATGGGACTGACCTTTTAAGAATCCTCAATGCACTTCTGGGTGAATCCCATTTTGTTGCAGGATGAGAAATGGGACAACTTCTGATTGAATGGGACAAAATCTGGCTGGCCTGTCGTGATAAAGATTATGATGATATACTGTATATTATAAAATATATTTGAACTTCCAAGGTCTTTTGATAATCAACTTGATAATGAACAGGCTGTTTAGCAAACCATTTCTTGTCGGCTCAACATAAAAAAAAACATGAAAATAAAGTTTTAAAAGGAAAGAAAGCAAATGCATTTTTATCTCTAATTTATGTTTAGGTTGTTCCTCTTGCTCGGTGTAATGACCAATGTGGTCCAGGTTACAGCAAGCAGTGGAAGGAAGGGGAGCCGTTTTGTTGTTATGACTGTGCTCCATGTCCAGGAGGGAAGATCTCAAGCCAGAAAGGTAGGAGACATGGAAAGGGAATGGAAAGGGAATATTTGGCACACGCACATTCCCAGGCCCACCTACTCACCCATGTCCTATGAAAGAAGGATAGTAGGACATTCCATCAAATCTCCACCAAATTAAATTTAATCAAGTAAATAAAAATTGTGCCCCTTATTGGTCTGGGTGAGGCAATGAGGGATGGTTATTCTCCCCTTGCTAAATATAAGAGGAGCACCACTTAGAAGTGCCTCTTTACCCAATTAGCAGGGGCATCTGAATTATAATGTATGGAAATAGGGACTGACTCATATTAACACCTTATTAATTTCACAGAAAAATAGAATAGTCCCCTGCAGGTTGCCCTGCTAGCCATAACAACTATAGGGTGAGGTGCCCGTCTCTGATACTTGGCCGAAGAGCCAGCACTGTCCAAAGGCACTTCCATGGTCATGTGGACAGCATGACATTGTCAAGGCACAAGGAACACTAGTTAGTAATTGTTCTGTGCTATTAGTTCCATACTGTAGCTTAATTATATCTCATTGGCTCTCAGAGCAATCAATTTCATGTGAAAGTTTTGAATGAGAGAAAATCTACTCGGTGTTCCATAGGTAGATATGTTTTCATTCTGGTTAATTGATTATAGCTTCTGGTAGAATACAAATATTGCAATGCAGTTTGTTTCATTGCATTCTTCATTAAATCACCTTTCCAATGATATATAACATGATGGTAGTATTCTTCATACATTCCTTGTTATGCTCCCCCTTCACCCTCCTTAGTTACACTACTGATTAGTGCAACACCACGCAGAAGAATATTGATATTCAACTGTTAGCCCTAGTCAAGGTTCCAGTCCAGTTATGTGCAGTCCTAAATGATTTTTATAACTAAAATAGCAAAAATGTACCCACATTGCAGGAATAAAATTACCCCATACACCATCCCCCCATGTGCAACATCCTCCATGCACAACAACCCCCATGTGCAACATCCCCTTGTTCACCCCATGCACATCATCCCTCATATGCATTAACCCCCATGCGCATCAACTCCCATGTGAAACATCCCCATATGCAACAACCCCACATGTGCAACATCCCCATGCACAACATTCCCATGTTCATCCACCCCATGCTCATCATCCAACTATGCACATCAACCCCCATGTGCATCAACCCTCATGCACATCATCCCCCTTGCACAACAGACCCCCATATGCAAACCTCCCCATGCACACCATCCTCTCCAGTGCAAGTTCTTTCTCCAAACAACATCCCGCCTCCAGTGCACCAGGCACCGAGTACCAAATTGGCTGGATGTTGTTCAGTTTTTCATGTTAAGTATAGGACAAAAACATGTTGCCCCCTTTTTCAGTCCCTTAAGGGTTAAATGTCTCCACATTGGTTCATAGTAGGTGTCAATGTCACAGAAGGAAAACCCTCCCCAGATTTCATGCTTCTAGGTCCGGGGGTTGAGACAGGGCAGTGATCAGTCACGGATTCTCAATGGAAAGTATAGGGAAGAAATGCATTGTGCCCTTTCCAGTTAGAATTTCTAAAAACTGGTTCTTAGTGGAACCCTCCATCATGGAAGGAACACACCCCAAATTTCATGTTTCTAGGCCCAGCGGTTTTGGCTGGCCATTGATGAGTCAGTGACTCAGAGAGTCAGTGAATCAGTGACTGAGTCAGTGAGAGACTTTTCAATGTCATATATATAGAAATAGCTGTTTCCATTCAACTAAAAAATAGGGTGGTTGACTGGATTCAGATCAATGGAGGGGGTTCCCATATCTCCTGTTTTCTACCTTCCACCATGTTAGATGGCTAAAAAAAGCCACTAAAGTCTCATCTGAACTGATGCCTCATCTAGATCACAGTTTGGCCCTTAACAAAAAATGTATTTTAAAGCTGACATCTTTGAATCTTTAAGTAGGAAGATCTACAAGGTCATCTGGTCCAACCTTATACAAGGTTTTGAGCAAATAAGTGAATTTCTAAGTGCTAATGTACTATAAGCAATTAAGGTCTGATAATATTATATACGCATTTATCAACGTTCACTTACTAAGCAAGTCTCAACAATATGTCATAGAGTTTGATTTTGTCTTTCTTTATTTTCCCCCAAGATCTGAATGACTGTATCAATTGTCCAAAAGGTCAGTATCCCAACAAGAGAAGAGACCGATGCCTTCCCAAGGGACTCAACTTCCTGTCTTACAAAGAGCCCTTGGGGTTTGGTCTGGCCGCTTTGGCTCTCTCCCTCTCCCTGATCACAGCCTTGGTTCTGGGAACCTTCATCAGGAATCAGGACACTCCCATTGTCAAGGCCAACAACCGGAGCCTGACCTACTCTCTGCTGGGCTCCCTCCTGCTCTGCTTCCTCTGCACCCTCCTCTTCATCGGTCGGCCTCAGCAGCTCACCTGTTACCTGCGCCAAACTACTTTTGGGATCATCTTCTCCATGGCTGTTTCCTCCATTTTAGCCAAAACCCTGACTGTGGTGGTGGCTTTCATGGCTACCAAGCCAGGATCCAAGTGGAGGAAGTGGGTGGGAAGCCGACTAGCGTACTCTGTTGTTCTCTGTGGCTCCTGTACTCAGGCAGCTCTTTGCACTTTCTGGCTGTGCACCCACCCCCCATTCCCAGAGACTGATCTGCACTCCCTCCCTGAAGAAATCATCGTGGAGTGCAATGAGGGCTCATCCCTCTTCTTTTACTGTGTGTTGGGGTACATGGGGTGTCTGGCGCTCATCAGCTTCATGGTGGCCTTCTTTGCTAGGAACCTGCCAGACTCTTTCAATGAAGCCAAGTTCATCACCTTCAGCATGTTGGTCTTTTGCAGTGTCTGGTTATCTTTTGTGCCAACCTATCAAAGCACCAAAGGGAAACTCATGGTGGCCGTGGAGATCTTCTCCATCCTGGCCTCCAGTGCTGGGTTACTGGGCTGTATTTTTGCTCCCAAAATTTACATTATTGTCCTGAGACCTGAATTGAACCATAAGAACCAGCTGATAAGAAGAAATAAATAAAAAGCTACTATCCTTTTATTTTGGTAGGAAATATTTTTAAATATTGCATCATGAGCATTTTCTATTATTTTTATTTACACAGAAATGTGTATGATTGATTCACACACATCAATGATAGAATCACCGAGCTGGAAGGGACCTTATACGTCATCTTGTCCAACACCTTTTCTGTCACAGGAATAAACTAAAACATCAGAGTGTGATTTGTATTTTAACTGAGCCACTTTTATTAAAGTGCATGTGTAACCTAATCATATGCAGTTTATTCATATGCAGTTTTGTCTCAAAGCTAATGAGGTTGGCTCATTAAATTGAGCAGTTAATTAAAGGCAGCTATGGAAGCGTTCAGCTTTTATTTCAGGTTTGATTTGGGAAGTAGATCCCCTCCCTTCCCCAACTGAAAATCACTCAGAGTAGGTTCCTTGTATAGGATCTTGATTCATTTCGATTCATTGCCTGCTTTCTTATCATGGTAACTAATTGTCTTTGTATAAAGTAAAAATAGTTTATCATGGAGCTTCCTGGAACCAAATGTTGCAAATGGGGAGGTTCATCCTGTATAATAACAAATGCCACCGGCTGTTTTAAAATTGTGAGACCATTCCCCTAGCCCAGTGATTTCAACCAGTGTGCTGTGACACACTGGTATGCCATGGATAGTCCTCAGATTTTGGGGATTGACATTCATTAATAGGAAAATTGGGGGATTTGAACAGTCTGGTGTGCCTCGTTAAGTGTGCAGTGAGATGAAAAAGGTTGAAACTCGCTGCCCTCGCCTATGGGACAATGTTGGGATATGGCTCTAGACTTCTACCTTACCTATAAGTATCTTAGGGCAAACCACCTGAATCAGTGCCAAGCCCAGTCCAACACCTGAGGTGGGCTGTCATCATCATCCCCAAAGGATCATTATGGCTGAACTACTCAACCCACAGGGCTAAGCTTGAAGCCAAGGGCTTGCCAACCATCTGCCCTTGGTCCAGTTAAGCATCCTAACCACAGTAATGGATTTGACCATAACCTCGCTGCCTCAGATTGGACACTGAATATCAAAACTGCCTACCTATGCCAAGGTGACCCATCAAGAGACTGAATAATGAAGGAGGTAACCTAACCATTTAAACCCAAAACTTGCACTTTTGGACTAAGCTGAGACAGGAAGATATATGCCCAAATACAGCTCAGTTCAGCAAAGGGCCTCCATTTTATTCTGAAATTGTGTACAGGTGTCCTTTGTTATTCACTATGGTTCTGTTCCAGAACTTCCCATGGATAAAAAAATCAGTGTATTAAGAAAACTATGGAAACTATGGGTTTTCTAAGCCAAATGTGGCCGTCGAGGCTCTTGTTGGACAAGACTTTCAGTCACAGAACTGAACTGCTGAACTTCCCAACAGCAACTCAGAGTGACTCTACTGTGCCTATATTTCCAGTTCAGCTCATAATTAATGGTCATATGTCTTTCTTTTTCATGAAAACATAAGGCAATGTGGAGGCGGGTATTAATTTTCAGTGATTTTGGTTTTACTTGCTGTATGATTAATAAATGAGGACTTTTTTGAATCAGATTTTGAATATTGTCTCTTTGTACATCCTAATGAGTGTCACTTAACACTTAAGGGTGTTACAATTGAGTTAATTAGGTGCTTATGACAGTGTTCTAAAAGGCACACTTCGACTAAATCGGGAGTAACAGAGCCTCGAGCCCCCTAGGGCTAGTGAAAACTAGTCATCCTTGGCCATAAAGGATTTTCTTTTCTGTTTTACTGTACAGTATATTACAGTGTTTTTATTATTATATTACAGTAATTGTAATAGTAATAACTGTATTATATTATAGTGCTTTGAATTCGATTACAGTATTTTGTCATCATTTTTACATACAGATAATATTTTTATTTGAATATTTTTCGGTTGTAGAACCAACCATTCTATTATTTGAATATCCTTTATTTCCTATGGGAAAATCCACTTTCCCATATTCTGAATATTCTGAATATTCAGAGAGCTAGGGAGGCTACATGCAGCTCCTCTCTCTCTCTCTCTCTCTCTCTCTCTCTCTCTCTCTCTCTCTCTCTCTCTGTGAAAGTACTTACTAACTGGTTTGAAAATCACTCCCTCTCTCTGTGTTAAAAATATTTATAAACTTATTTGAATCCATTCATTCACGTACATTCTGTCTCTGATATATTCATTTATGTAAATTTATTCAAATTTGAAATGTAAATTAATTCCTCCACTCCCAACACAATGTCAGAGAGAAGCTTAGGAGGACCAGTGCCCATAGCCCCATCACAGGTCTCTGATAATGGTACAAAGAGAGGATCCAGTTAGGAAAAACAAGTTATCAAAGTTTTTGTGGTCCCTGGCACCATATTGATTGCAATGCTCTTGGGACCTTTGAACAAAACAATTATCTCAGAGTATTGTGATTTTTTGCCTGTCCTGACAATGCCCACAAGGCTTTTCTAAATCATAAATGCAAGTTATTTAGCAGGCCCCCAATGCTGGAGGATTTAATGTTGGCTGATAATGCATGAAAATAAGGTTTTTGGAGATTCTGTTTGAAGAGAACCTCAGAATTTTCTCAAGATGACAGATTCCTGGCAGTTGTTATTCTTCCTGTTATTGCTGCTCCTTTTGCCTCAGTCTGAGGTCAGAGCACATCTCCCTATGTGTAGTAGGAATGATCCCAGCCACATCCAACACCAGTACTACCAGCCAGGGGATTGGGTCATTGGTGGAATAACTTCTCAGCTTGTCTTTCCATCTTTTGCTCCATTTCAATTCAACAAGGACCCCAAAAGAATTGCCATGGATTATGTGTAAGGAAATCTCTGTTCCATCTTTAATTTAGTGCTTCTTGCACGTTCAGACCAGGAAAATGGTAAAGGACTGGGCAATCTGCTCATTTCTGGAAATGTTTCTTAATAAGGTACTTGGTACGGAAGCTCTCTGGATCAGAAATTGAAAGATATATGTGATGTGTGTCATAGGATAGTGTGTAAAACTGTAAACACTCCAGTAAAAGGGACAAGTGATCTGGTTTGTGGCACAGGAGCTGGTCTAGAGGGGAAAATTCAGTTTGCTAGAAGATAACAGGTGAAGGTCACCAATTTGAGACTACCAGAAGTTTTCATGCATGGGCAAGACCTTGATAAGTAGCTGCCAAGCTGAGCTGAGTTTTTCCATCGGCTGTTAGGTTGGAGCAAAGAAGGTACTGTATTGATCCAAATCTAGTGCACCATTGAATCTAATGTACAGAGCACTTTTGGAGACCAAAATTGGCTGGAAAAGATGATAAAGTCAATATGGCAATGTTGGGAGGGAGTTCCTCCTGCTACTCTGAAAGTTCAATTTTACTGGGGAGAAGTGGGTTTTCTTGGGAATAGGGGAACGTGGTGGCAGCAGCTCCCTCAGGATGTGGGGAGGTGCAAGAAGAGCAGGGGTAGAGCCATCATCGACTCCCCCCATGGAGGTCAGATAGGGAGGTTATGAGGATGTCAGAGCGTGGTGCCTATATTATCGTCGTTGTCTGCCCCCTCCTCTAAGTGCCCACAGCAGCCTGAAAGGCAGGCAGCCCCTCGACTGGGTTGACTGGTCTACAGGGGCTCCTTTCACTCTCCAGGGAAGCCTCCATAAACTGCTCCCCTCCAAGCAAACTGCTCTCCTCCTCTCCTTTCTTGTCACAGGCTGAGAAGGCAGAAGGAAGATGGAGTATTCTCTCTATGCTCTGTAAGATGGTCACTCAGTCTGCAGCCATTCCAGACACGGTAAATATGAAAATGGAGCCTTGAATGCATCTCAATTAGCCCAGGTGATCAGCTAGGCTGCGGTGCCTCCTCTCACTCTCCCGGGGAGGGAGCCTCCATAAACTGCTTCCCTCCAAGCATCTTTACACAGCATACCTGTGGAGGGATGATCCTCTCTAATCGCAGGCTGAGCGGAGAAGAGAGGCAATGGATGGTTTCCTTCTGTGCTCTGCTTTACCGCCCGCTTTTCAAGAAGCTCCCCACACCTGGAATAACTGACTTCTCAGCCCCCTTCTAGCTATGCCAGTGTCTAGCCCTTTATACCAATGTATGCATGTAAAAAAGGAACCCACCCTACATGACATGGTGGGAACCACTACAGGATCCAGCCCCAGGAGGTTGCAAGTTGAGCATCAGCCACAGATAGCTCCTCTTAGACTTCCAAGTAGTTTCAGGGGCCAAGAGAAGGGCATAGGCCCTCTTGCAGAATCCTGTGGAGGGGAAAGGGGTTGACAACTATGACATAGTCACCCCACTCTGCCTCCCTCCTAGTCTCCCCATCCAAACTCCCCATGAGAGGGAAATCCAGCAGTGGCATTGGCCCTGGTCTGCCTGCACCTCCCTTCCCCATCCTGAGGGAGCTGCTGCTGCCATGTTTCCCTACTCCTGAGGAGACCCGCTTCTCCCCAGTAAGACTGAACTTTCAGAAGAGCAAAGAAACTCCCACCCAGCATTACCATTTTTACTCAAATCTAGTGTGGCATTGAATCTAATGTGAAGGGTGATTTTGGAGACCAAAATCAGCTGAAAAATCTGCACATTAGATTCAAGTAAGGATGGTATTTTGACTGTTGAATGAAAGCTGAAGGTGCTGTTTGTCAGCCAAAATGGGATGCACTGGGGAGGGGGGGCAGAAGCGAAACCAGACACTGAAAGGTCCACTTCTCTGTGTAAAAATCCCTTCAGGGGCTCAGAATAGCCTGCCTATATGAACCGCCTTGAATGAATTTAAAGGACTGAAAGAGTGACTGATGGTATATAAGACTGAAAGATGGTATATAAATACCATTATTATTATTATTATTATTATTATTATTATTATTATTATTATTATTATTATTATTAATGCACAGCAAACAATTTTGTGCTGGTTTCATTCACATCACCAGTCGGACCCTTCCCAAGAGTCTAGGACTGTGTGATGTAGCGGCATATAATTCGTGCTGATCCCAGAAGAGCGGCTTTCTGCAGTTGGCAGAGTGATATTTTGTCAATGCCAATAGTTTTCAGGTGCCTGCCAAGGTCTTTGGGCACTGCACCCAGAGTGCCAGTTACCACTGGAACCACCTGCACTGGCTTGCACCAGATACGCTGTCATTCGATTCTTAGGTCTTGGTAGCGGGAGATCTTTTCCAGTTGTTTCTCCTCAATTCTGCTGTCACCTGGTATGGCAATGTCAACAAGCCACACCTGACTGCTTTCTATGATGGTGATATCTGGAGTATTGTGTTCAGATTATTATTATAATAATGTGTGTTGTGTTCAGATTCAATATAATATGTATTGAATCTGTTCAATATAATAATCTGTGTTGTGTTCAGATTATATATTATAATATTATATATATATTATAATAATATAATATATAATTATATTATTATCATTATAAAATCAAATATAAATACTATAAACATAAACCTAATAATACTATTAACATATTACATAAACATAATACATATTACATATATATGTAATATTACATATTACATATATATGTAATATTACATATTACATAAACATATTATTGTTATTATTGTTATTGTTATTGTTATTATTGTTGTTATTATTATTATTATTATTATTATTATTATTATTATTATTATTATTATTATTATTAAATTTCTAAATGAGGGAAAAGCCCATGTAGCAGTTCCACCATAAAACTAATCTGGCTTCTACTTCTGTTTTTAGTTCTGTGCCCAAGAACTACCAGCACATCCTGTCCTTAGTGTTTGCTGTGAAGGAGGTGAACGAGAATCCCCACCTTTTACCCAACGTCTCTTTGGGCTTCCACATCCATGAAAGCTACTTCAATGCAAGGATGACCTATCAGAATACTCTGAACCTCATCTCTGGCCACCAGAAGACGGTCCCCAACTACAAATGTGAAGCTGAGAAGAATTTGATAGCTGTCATTGGGGGCCAGGACTCCGAGGTCTCTATATACATAGCCACCATCATAAGCATCTATAAGATTCCACAGGTACAAATGAGTTTGTTGGAATGCAGAGTTAATGACTATCTATAGAACGGTATTCCTCATTCTATGGGTCAGGGCACATAGGTGGGCCAATTTATAACTGATATTAGGTATGTCCCCATTCATTTCAATACATATTTTAATATATTAGATTTGATGCTATCACATTATGTGACTGCTTTGGGGGAAAATATTATAAATCTTGACTTTTAACAGGCTAAAATGTATATATCAACACTAGCAGATGAAGCTTACTCCCAGGTAATTGTGGAGAGGACTGCAGCTTTGGATATGTTTCCGGGACAAGTAAATTCTTGGGAAGGTTAAGGTGGACCATTATGGTTGCAACTGTAAACCTCAAACTGGCTCATGTCCAGTCATAAATTCTGTGCTGGCCTGGGGTGTGCTGGCCGAGGAGCAACACTACTCAGGGGGTGACCCTGGAATGGGGAGACAAGTGAATTATGCTGGCCTAATTTTTTTAGATTTGCACCTTATGTACAGGGTTCAATAGATAGAAAGCAAGGAAATCTTTTGGCTTCCTGTGACCAAGGCTGTTTTCCTAATTCCCAATTAGGCCGGAGTAAGCCCCAGCACATTCCTGGAGAAGGGTTAGGCCAGTACATCACCGCAAAAATGGGAAGACCAATGAGTTGTGCCGACCTAGGTTATAATTGCACCCTCAGTCCTTATTTTTGTGCATAATTTCCCTCACAATAGTTTTGAGGCTAATGTGGGAGTTAAAATCACCTGTGCATCATGGGGAGTCCTGGTGAATAATTAGGAGGAAAATGTTCACAACTCCAGTTAAACACATTATTTTACCTCTAAGTTGAAAATTCCCTTCCTCTTGCATAGGTTACCAATTGCTTATTATATCAAGAAGCCAGTGGAGTGGCCCAGCTCTCTGCTTTGTTCAAAATGGCCCCCAATGAAGCACATCTGTATAATGGGATTGCCCAGCTTCTGCAGTGTTTCCAGTGGAGGTGGACTGGCATTATTGCCTCAGGTGATGATAAAGGAGAAGGATTTATTCAGACTTTAAAAAATCTGCTTTTCCTGAATGGCATCTGCACAGCCTTCATCAAAAGAATGCCATTATTTGGTGACCTCCAGGATATTTCTAAAGTAATTGAGAACTACCTGAACATGATGGAGTTCCTAGGTACTTCAAATGTCAATGTACTGGTTGTACATGCAGAGACCCACACAATATCAGCCTTGCAGTGGCTGTTTGTCATGGGTGACACATATGGTATGAAGCAAGTACACAAAGTATGGGTTATGACCATCCACTGGGACTTCTCCTTGGAGACCTTCCACAGAGATCTGGATATACAAGTCTTCCACGGTGCCTTGTCCATTACAACTCACTCCAAGAAGGTGCCAGGTTTCCAACATGTCCTTCAGACCCTCAGTCCTCACTCTGACCAAGATGGGTTTATCAGGGTCTTCTGGAAGCAGGCATTCAACTGTTTATTTCCAAGTACCGACACGGAGATGGAGAACAGTGAGATCTGTACTGGGGAGGAGAAACTGGAGAGTCTTCCTGGGCCAATTTTTGAAATGAGCATGACCAGCCAAAGTTATGGCATCTACAATGCTATCCATGCTGTGGTACATGCTTTGCACTCAGTACATTCATCCAGGATGAAGTCTCAGGCCATGGCAGGTGGAGAACATCATGATCATCCTGAACCACATCATTTACAGGTGATGCCTCTGATGGAAGGCATAAAACATCATTTTATCAACCAACTAAACTGTGAATTGATGCTGTTCAGGGCATGTGCCAACAGCATTACCTATAGTAACATGATCCTTTAGAAAGGCATAGAAAGGGTAACACAGCCTAAACATCCACAGTATTACAAGCTGCTATTGAAGGAAGTGTGTATGTGTAAGTCTCCCTTGTTATTTATTGGTTCTGTTCTGAACATCACATGGTTAAAAAATACAACTGGATAAAAAAGTGGACTTAAAAGTAGATTTTTAAAAAGTAGATTTAACAATACACTTCCATGTCTCTTGCTCCTCCATTGCCCTATTGGAATAAGGTTGTATGTTAATATCTACAGAATCTTTTTTTCTGGGACTGCCTGCTTAGCCAAAAAGGCAAAAGTCTTAAATAAAAGCAAGTGAAACTTTTTTTTGAAAAAAAAGTTTACAATTGTTCAAAAACAGCTTTTTTACAGTTGCTGACAGGCAGTCAGCAATAAAGATGCAAAGGACTCCCAGTCTTTGCCTGGCTTGGGTTGCAATCCTAAAGACACGTTCCTATGAGTAAATCCCATTGAACACAATAGGGTTTATTTTTGAGTAGACGTGATTAGGATTGTGCTCTTAGCTGAAGAATGGAATGATTGCTTGCATGATTCACTGTAACAATTTTTTTAACTTTGGTTTGCAGTGACAATTTGTTTTGTGTCAAATCTATGTAAAAAGTTCATGTATAACAAGGTTAGACCTGTACTTACAAAAACACTTTTTTGGTGCAAAAGGTATAGTGCAATCCTTCCCACATCTACCCAAAAGTCTAAGAAGAAGAGTTAAGCACTTACTTCCGAGTATATGTTCATACAGGTCATGAATTGGCATCTGCAGGGGTTCCATGGATAATAAAATCCATAGGTTTAGGCACAAGCTATGAAATCAGTGGGTTTTGGCATGTGTAAAACTCCAGACTGCAGGTTATTCATGACTTTTAACATCACCAGCTGGTCTTAGAATGTCACATCTGGTTTTTTGTCATAACTGGAAGTGACATTGAAATGCTTCTGGAGGATGGTGGGACAGAAGGTTTAGCAGGAAGCCTCTTGAATATCCAAGAGGACACCATTGGAGGTTGTGTCTGGAGGTCCAGGTCAGGCCATATCTGGTCCAACATGCTTCAGGAGATCCACATTGAGAAAAACTGGCAGATAAAAATTCTGCAAAGCAGACTCGACCTGTACATATATTTGTAGACTTAGAGCACAATCCTAACCATGTCTACTCAAAAGTAAGCCTTATTGTATTCAGTGGGTCTTACTCCCAAGAAACTGTCTTTAGGATTGCAGCCTAAAGCTACAATCCAGAAGCTATATGAGTTGACAGAGCAACTGTTCCCTCTAGTGTTAACTTATGGAAGGTGTCGTAGCCACAGCGATGCATATAGCTTCTGGATTTGCAGCCTAAGGCTACAATCCTGAAGTGCATTTGGGCTACACTTGCTGGGGTGACCCAATTCCAAGATGGGACAGCCCAGTTACACCATAAAGAGTTAGGCTGGCATATGTCAACATAGGCTGACCCAAGACAGATGGACCTGGGCCAGCCTAGCTGTGCCAGCCTAGGACAGTCAGAAGAGGAATGTTGAGGGCATGTTCAGCATTGCCTAGAACAGAGCAATTATGCTATATCCAGAGCCTGTTTTCCAGGCGGAAAAGCCCTCTTCCACTCCTCCGAGTTATACCACCTCAGGTATAAATCTGAGTAGACCCACAGGGGTTCATGATAAGCCAGAGTTAAAATGGAAGTGAGGGCAAAAAAAATTTGAGTCCTTGGCCAACCTAACTATAACCCCTGCCTCTCATCTTTAGGATATGGCACAACAATGACAGCCCACTAACCTCTGGATACAACCGGCCACTCCAACCATCCCCTTGCATCCACCGTCCACTCCAGGTACTGCTGTCCTGCAGTCTCCTTTTGCAGCTGTTACTGGTTGTCAGGGATGCCTTAGAAGGCAGGCACCACAGCTGTACCTTGTTCAGTGTGATCTGAGGGGGTCTCCTTGGAAGCAAGTCCTCCCCAGGTGTCACTGACATGGTGCCTACTTAGCAAGCTCTGGAGCAGCAAGGGTATCCCAGGCTCCCTGACTCTCTGGATTCAGCCTAACTTTCTGCTCTGGATACAGCCTACTTGGAGCAGCCCAGCTGGACCATTCTCACTGCCCTAACTCTGGATTGTGCCCTTAGAAAAAGGAAAGTTTGTTCTCTTCAGGTTGCCCTGCTAACTAGGCAGGAGGCACTTTTTCAAGGAGGTGCTTTTCTTTTATGTGGCAAGGGGAGAGTAACTGGCCCACCTCACCTCATTTTCTAGGGGCTTTTACTGGTATTCTTTTGCAAATACTTAGGTTGTGAGTCCTTTTGGGACAGGGAGGTATTAGTTGTTTGGTTTCCTTTGTAAACCGCTTTGAAAACTTTTTTTTGGAAAACTGGTATGTAAATACTCTTGTTGTTGTTGTCATAGCTGACTTTAAGGAAAATACTCATGCCCCTTACAAGGCCAAAGAACCAGCATTGTCCAAAGAAACCTCCATGGTCATATGGGTGGAACACCAAAGAGCATGGAATGTTGTTATACAGTGGTGCCTCACATAAAGAGCTTAATTCGTTCCAGAGGCATGTTCTTTAAGTGAAGCGGATTTTCCCATAGTAAATAATGGAAACTCAAACAATTGGTTCCACAACTCCCAAAATATTCATATAAAAATATTAATTGGATGTAAAAATGATGACAAAGCACTGGAATTGAATTCAAAACATGCATTCTATGTGCATGATCCTATGAAGTCTACTTAGGCGGCAATCCTAAAGACACTTTCCTGGGAATAAGCCCCATTTAACACAATGAGGCTTACTTCTGAGTAGACATGGTTAGGAGGCTGCAATCAAAGACACTTTCCTGGGATACTTACCTGGGCTGCTGCTGGTGGTTCTGGGCTGCTGCTGCCAGTGGGGACACTTGGGGGCAGTTAGGGGTAACTGCCTCTGGCACCCCCAGGCAACTGCCCAAGTTGGGGGCAGTTAAGGTCAGCAGTGCTGGCCGGCAGCCCTTTTAAAGAGCCTCCACATGGGGCATCAGGGTCGCATAGCACACATGCCCATAGTGCGCTTGCTTGTTAAGTGAACCAGAACTTGTTATGTGAAGCAAGATTTCTTGGAAATTTATACTTTTTATGTGAAATGCTTGTTAGGTAAGGTGCTTGTTATGAGAGGTACCACTGTTTTCCCATCAGCTTACTGAAATGTAAATTATCAGCTTACATTTACATCTTTCTATCTGCTTCGTTGGCAGGAGTTGGGCTAGTAATGGATCACGTAAGGAGCTTGGCCATTATTGCCCAGCTCCTGCCAACCTAGCAGTTTGGAAGGATGTTACTGTAAGTAATTGGAGCTTACCCAGTAATGCAGTACGTGGGTCTTAAACTGCTGGCCTGCTCAACAAACACAGCATCTTTAACTAGTGAGCCACTGCAGCCCCTATTTGTAAACTTATATGCATCCATTTGTAGATAATGTGATTAGGAGTCCATATGTGTGGGGTTATGCCAATGAGGACAGTTCAGTAGCTGCACATATTTTCCTTGTGCATCCTTCTTAGTGCAACTGTTTTTGACTTTTCTCTGCAGCTTCACTCTCTTCTGAGAAGGGTCTTCTTTAACAACAGTGCAGGGGACAAGGTGTCTTTCAATGAGGATGGTGAACTGGAGACAGGATTGGATATTCTCAACTGGGTTACTTTCCCTAATCAATCTTTCATCAGAGTGAAAGTGGGGGAAATGGATCTGCAAGCGCCAAGGGACCAAATGTTCTCCATTAATGAGAAGATCATTGTTTGGAACAGTGGATTTAACCAGGTAGGATCCAACAGGGGGATCTCAGGTCCTCTGGCTCAACGGAACCTGGCTGCATTGAGGCTTATGATCAGGACAGTATGTTATGTCATGTTATTTCATTTGATTTGATTTGTATGGCCATAGTGAGACTGGTTCCAACACTTCAAGGTAGTAGTCTTTCCTGGATGGGTCTAGATGGTTGTATTGAGGATTATAATTAGGAAAGTTGATATCTATGGCCAGAGAAAGTGTTTCCAACACTTAAATGATTGGGGCTGCACTCCTATCCATATTTTCCTGGGAGTAATTCTCACTGAACACAACGTAACTCACTTCTGACACGTATTGGATTGGGCTGTCAGGTTGCAATCATAACTCCCAATTAGGCTAGCATAAGTCTCGGCTCAAGTCCCATGCTGGCCTAGGGATGTTGCAAAAGTGCCATTAGGCAAAACTTCCCCACTCCAAAGGTGGGGGGAGTTGGGCCAGTGCAAAGATATGTGTTTTCCTCCCTACACGTCGCTCTTCTACATGGGGAGCAGTTGAGTTATGTCAGCCTAAATTGTTTAGGATTGCGTCCTTAATCCAGTAATGCCACCACATTACTCCTTGCTCACCTCCTTGCTCACACTCATCATCATGTCGTTGGAGAATTACAGGGAAAAAGAAGACCCAGCCTACTTATACCTGAGAAAACTCTATTTATAGACATGAGTGCAGAAAAAAGAATCCTTCCTTTTGTATAAGTAGGTTGGACAGCTGTTGTGTTCTGCATTGCTTGATGCCCCTGCAATGCATATGCCTGTTCTGGATGGGAAGGAGCCTCTTGAATGCATAAAGTGAGAATCCCTACAAAACCTATTGCTTTGCACTCCCACTAGCTATGCTACCTGTGTTCTCTGTGAAGCCCACTGAGAAGGAAGAAGCTGAATAACTGAATAACAGATTAAATGGGGCAAATGGGAAAACTTCTTATTAGAGATACACAGAATTGGTTAGCCTGGTAAATCTCACAGTTCCTGCATGTGACACCCTCCCTCTTGCTGCTTCTGTCCCTTCTCTTGTGCAGTCTGTTCTCCCCCACCTTGTTTGCAAATGGGATGGAACAGTAGACACATGGCAGAAGCTCTGGTTTTCTTCTCCCACGTCTGGCTTTCTAAAGGGAAAAAACATTTAACGCAAGTCTTTTTGAGTCTTGAAAATGTTCTGAGTGATTCATAAAGTTTGCTTGTTAGGACTCCTTTTCAAGTTGAGTCCTGGGATGGAGACTCATGACTCAGCTCAAGTGAACTCATACTGGACTCACCAGTCCATGAAGAATCCTATGGCTAGATCTTGGCTAGATCTCTAATTGCAGAATATAATCAGTTCAGTAGTATATTTGCTTAAGCCTTGATAATGATACAATATAGATTATAAAATATATGAGAATATCGAAGGGCTTTGGGAAGAACATGATAAAGGTAAAAGTAAAAAGGTAAAGGTCCCTGGCAGGTTGCCCTGCCAGTTGTGACTGCTTGCAGGTTGTCTAGATGCCTATCTGTACAGGCACCAGCCACAGTTCTTGGGTGTGGTGCTCATTCCCAATTCAAAGCCAAGACCTAACGCTGTCCAAAGACACATCCAAGGTTATGTGGCCAGAATGGTCTGCACAGAACACTGTTTACCTTCTCATTTAAGTGATACCTATTTATATACTTATATAAATAATAGGGGAGAGAGACAGACAGACAGATAGATAGATAGAGACATACATACATACATACATACATACATACATACATACATACATACATACATACATACATACTTCCATTTGCATGTTTTCAAATTGCATAGTTGGCAGGAGCTGGGCAAGGGATGTGAGCTCACTTAGGGCGCAATCCAGAGTAACTACGTGGAGTCTTTGCTCCGGTGTAAGAACAATTTGCTCTGGATTGCAATATGAATTTCCCATAGGTTTTCACTATGCAGTAACTACGGGTACAAGTAATGTCTCTTATGTGCTGCCGTAGTTACTCTGGATTGTAGGGTCAGTCTTGTAGTATCTGGGACTTGAACACTGGCCTGTCAGATGATTTGCACAGTGTCTTCACTAGCTGAGCCACTACAGCCCAAAGTATTGAACATGACATTCAATAGTTTTAAAAGGAAACAAAACAAATGCATACTTGGTGTCAAATTTATGCTTAGGTCATACCCCTTGCCCGATGTAATGACCAATGCCATCCAGGTTACAGCAAGCAGCGGAAAGAAGGGGTGGCATTTTGTTGCTATGACTGTGCTCCATGTCCAGGAGGGAAGATCTCAAGCCAGAAAGGTAGGAGACTCATTCTTGATCCCATTTAAAAGCATCAATGATATGCTAGTAAGATCTCATAATGCAATATGTACATTGATCTATCGTATTTCCCAGCGTATTAAATGCACCGGATCGTGAGACGCACCAAAGTTTAGAGGAACAAAACAAGAAAAAAATATTCTAAACAAAATGGTGTACTAATATATTTAATAAAATATACCAGAATAATATTTCAACCATGTAAAGTCAACAGTGGTTTTACGAACCATTATCACCATTAACAAATGAGGAAAGATTTTAAGCTTCAAGCACTTTTCTAATTTTCTGGAAACCCCAAAAACTCAAAATCTCTAGTGTCAGTGATTTGTGACTTTTGGACAAATCTCATTGCAAATGATCAGACACCAACATTTTGCACAAATGCCATTGCAAATGGTCCAGGAAGGCAGTTAAGTTTGGGGGGGTTCTTCTGGGAGTGGGGGGATCCAGGTAGGTAGGGAAAGGTGAGGGGATTTAGATAGATAGGGAAGAGTGAGGGATGCACAGGCATGGAGCAGGCGGGACCAGGTCTTGTGCATGTCTACATTGTAGCAAGTCTCCAAGCCAGGGAAGGCTGCTAAGGATTGCAACTGTGCCAGGGTGACTAGATGCCAAACCCAAAAGTCCTGAACCCCATAGCCAAAATCCCTAACCACTTTAAAAAATTGCCAAAAAAATGTATTTTTTTGTTTTTATATTTTTGATTTGTGTGTGTGTGTGTGTGTGTGTGTGTGTGTGTGTGTGTGTGTGTGTGTGTGTGTGTGTGTGTGTGTGTGTTTGGCCATAACCTTTGATAGGAAAGAGATACCTCAAAAATGATTTTGCACTGGATTCTGCTCTTCAATACGAATCCAATGACATATGACATGATGGAGTAGAAGGTGCTCTAGGATTGGCCCTATCACTCTATAAGACGCACAGACATCCCCCCCTTTTGGGGAGGAAAAAAAGTGCGTCTTATAAGCCAGCAAATACAGTAAGTTGCCTTTTCAAGCAAGTCACATCATACATCAGAAAGTCTGATCAAGCATGACTTTTGCCTTTGTTTCCTCAAGATATGATCGACTGTTCCAAATGCCCAGAAGATCAGTATCCCAATGAGGGCAGAGACCGATGCCTTCCCAAAGAACTAAACTTCCTATCTTACCAAGAGCTCTTGGGGTTTGGTCTGGCTGCTTTGGCTCTCTCCCTCTCCCTGATCACAGCCTTGGTTCTGGGAACCTTCATCAGGAATCGGGACACTCCCATTGTCAAGGCCAACAACCGGAGCCTGACCTACTCTCTGCTGGGCTCCCTCCTGCTCTGCTTCCCCTGCACCCTCCTCTTCATCGGTCGGCCTCAGCTGCTCACCTGTTACCTGCGCCAAACCACTTTTGGGATCATCTTCTCCATGGCTGTTTCCTCCATTTTAGCCAAAACCCTGACTGTGGTGGTGGCTTTCATGGCTACCAAGCCAGGATCCAAGTGGAGGAAGTGGGTGGGAAGCCGACTAGCGTACTCTGTTGTTCTCTGTGGCTCCTGTACTCAGGCAGCTCTTTGCACTTTCTGGCTGTGCACCCACCCCCCATTCCCAGAGACTGATCTGCACTCCCTCCCTGAAGAAATCATCGTGGAGTGCAATGAGGGCTCATCCCTCTTCTTTTACTGTGTGTTGGGGTACATGGGGTGTCTGGCGCTCATCAGCTTCATGGTGGCCTTCTTTGCTAGGAACCTGCCAGACTCTTTCAATGAAGCCAAGTTCATCACCTTCAGCATGTTGGTCTTTTGCAGTGTCTGGTTATCTTTTGTGCCAACCTATCAAAGCACCAAAGGGAAACTCATGGTGGCCGTGGAGATCTTCTCCATCCTGGCCTCCAGTGCTGGGTTACTGGGCTGCATTTTTGCTCCCAAAATTTACATTATTGTCCTCAGACCTGAACTGAACAGTAAGGACCAGCTGAGAAGGAGAAATAAGTAAAATGTTAGCAATGATTTTTGTGAACTCCAGTAGTGTGTACTATGGCAGATTTTAACCCTTTCCTTTTAAAATTCAGCTTATTCTTGTTTGTGAGGTGATACTATCATTTTGCTAATAAATAAAGTATTTATCTTGTTTCCTTTTATTTAAAATTGCAAACTATTTATAATTGCAAAATTAATCAATATGATACACCCCAATAATTTATTATTTTTGTCTGATTATTTAAAATGAGATATCTGCTAACCAGTGGTGTACTGTCTATATAGCATGAGGTGTCTTGTAACATGGGTGCATATGCACTGATGTGCATAAATGTGCCCATTCAACTATGCCCACCCACCTAGCTCTTCCTCATACCCCAATGCCTTTATATGCTAACCAGAGAATACTCCCTGGCTGGCTCAGAAGGGCATGTGCATGGTTCCAGCTGAGCTGCACATGCACACTTCTGTGCCAACCTAATAAAGCTCCTCGGCCAGCTCAGGTCGTGTGCATGTTTCCACCTGAGCCATGCATGTGCTCTTCTGAACCAGCCAGGGAATACAGCTAGATCAAAAGGGCACGTGCGTGACTCAGTTGCTGAGCCACACGTGTACTATTCACTGCTGGTTTTACTGGCCAGCTGTGATGAACCCATGTGCACGATGACATCATGCACCATGGCATTATGGCGTCATGCATATCATGGGCACGGGGCAGCATCAGTACACCCTGCTGCTAACATTTTGTCATAAGGACCTAATACCTAATCAAATTGTCCTGTTTTTCAGAAAAGCTGAAATCTTCCTATAATCCACTCTGGTTTCCTTAATGCTGTGATTTTCAACCAGTGTGCCGTGGCCTTAATGAAAGTAACCCAATGAATCTCTGATGGGTGAACAGACATTGAGCCTGTGGGATGGAATATCCTCCTTCATTCACACATAAACATAACTTGTGGATAGATCTGACATATGACTTCAAGGAAAAATAGGAAGCATTAAGGCAGGAGGACCAGTTCTGGGAACCTGACGAGCTGTTGCATACCTGTTATGACAACAGATTTATTTGATTCCATTTTATGCTGAAATTGTGTATTTAAAAATAAATCAGCTATAATAATACTATATGAATAATATCCTTTCCTCAATCAGAAGCTGAACACAGAGTATTCAAAAGATTGGGTTAAAATATGAAACTGGTTGTTGAAAGAAGTAGTGGGTTCTGTATATAATTTAATGCATACATTGCAACATATTATTCTACCAAGGGCTCTGAAACATCTCACTGCTCAGGGAAGTGAAGTGTGTGCTATGATGCTATTATTTTATAGCACATGCTTCACTTGCTTGAGCAGTGAGATGTGTCAGAGCCCTGGGTAGGATAATTAGCACAGGCCTAACTAAATCCCTGAATGGTGATGCATCTGCCCCTGCTCAAAATTTCTCCTAAAGGATGAGGTAGGGTTCCTTGCATGCTATGGTGGCTCCCTGCCCAGCATAATGCTTAAATCCCCTCTAGCTATGCCACCGATGGCCTCCTCACTTCTGAGTTTTATGAAACCACACAAGAAACTTGGTGAGTTTTCCATTCTTTCATATAATTATGTTACAGAGGTCACAACTGCTGAGTGGGGCAATGCTCCAGGTCACACCATCCCCGACTACATCAATCCCGCAGTCTTTCCTATAATTCCCATATCTGCACATAACTGAGTTGCATGGCCATATGGCCTCGGAACTGATGGGGAGCAGTGCCTACATCTCGATTCGAGGAATCTGATAATCTAAAGAAACAGGGAAGAGCTTGGAACAGGCAGGAAAACATGTTTTGTCATAACTTTTTGTCGCATGTAGTACCCCTTGATTGCAATGCTCTTGGGACTGCTGAAGAAGGCAATTATATCAGAGTGTTGTGATTTCATGTCTCTCCTGGCAACATGGGCATTGTCGCATATGCCCATAAAGTCCTTTCACTCATGCTACGCAGCAGGCTTTGAAAACTATGGGATATAATCTTGGTTGAAATGCACGATAATGCATGAAATGAGATTCCATGTAAAGAGAGGCTCGTTTCCTTTTCACTCAAGATGACTGCATTCTGGTGGTTGCTGTTCTTCCTGTTGTTGCTGCTTCTGTTGCCTCAGTCCAAAGTCAGGGCACATACTCCTATGTGTAGCCTGAACATTCCCAGCCGCATCCAACACCAGTATTACCAGCCAGGGGACTTTGTCGTTGGTGGAATCACCTCTCAGCTCTTCTCTCCTTTGTTCACTGCATTTCAATTCAATGAGGACCCCAATGGAATTGCTTTGAAGGAGTTTGCGTAAGGAAATAATTCCCTCCTCTTTATACTCATCCTTCCTGCCACAGGATTGGGAAATCTGTTCATCTCTGGAAATTACCTCTGTATTTCTATGTTTCTTATTACTGAAGTACTATGCATCCCAAATTGGAAAGATTTCCTCTTGATAATGTGATTGAAGTAGCAAATGATAGCACGTCTTGCTTCTTGCCTTCACCAGCAGGAGTCAACAAGTAGGGAAAGAAGTCCAGGTGGCAGCTCCCTTATACACTTAGGGCGCAATCCAGAGTAACTACAGGGTGTCTTTGCTTTGGTGTAAGAATAATTTACTCTGGATTGCAATATGAATTTCCCATAGATTTTTACTAAGTGGTGCCGTAACTACGTCGACGTAATCTCTTACGTGCTCCCGTGGTTACTCTGGATTGTAGGGATAATCTGGCTTCTGCTTTTCTTATAGTTCTGTGCCCAAGAACTACCAGCACATCCTGTCCTTAGTGTTTGCTGTGAAGGAGGTGAACGAGAATCCTCATATTTTACCTAATATCACCTTGGGTTTCCACATCCATGAAAGCTACTTCACTGCAAGGATGACCTATCAGAATACTTTGAAGCTTGTCTCTGGCCATCAGAAGACTGTCCCCAACTACAAATGTGAAGCTGAGAAGAATTTGATAGCCGTCATTGGGGGCTTGGACTCAGAGATCTCTATCCACATAGCTACCATCTTAGGCATTTATAAAATTCCACAGGTACGTTTGTAAGGTACGTTGAATATGTTTGTAAGGAATGGAGATGACACAACTGTGACCTGGAATAAACCTTGAGCATTTAAGATGAGGAATTAAGGGAAGGAAGGAAATAAGAGAATTAGCATTAATATTAGTGAGAACATTGATAGTGCATGGGTGCTTTTCAAAGAGAAGAAGGATGACTGAGTGTGCGGTGTTCATCTACTGAAGGCAGGAAACTCCTTAGCAGCCCATCCAGGTCTTGGAGAAATAGTGGTGAATTCCTTCTAACAAATGCATAATTCAAGCTGGTCTGTTTGGACCACTCTCTGCTTTGAATTAGGTCACCAAAAACTGGAATAGAAGAGAGGTTTATAGTACACCAGTGAGTAGCCCAAGCTTGCACATTACACTGTTGCAGCCTGGACCCTGTGGCATCTGCTCCAGCTGCTGGATCTGGCAACTTACTCTGGTGAATCAGCAGGGAAGGGGATCATGGGCACAGAGTAAGTCTGGACCAAGCCAAAAGTTGGATGGGGAACCAAAATAGAAAGGAGGCATTCATAGGCAATTGGAGAGCCCACAAAGAAGTAAAAATTATACAGCTGGCTTGACTGATGTTATTATTTTGGTACCAAGCCAATGGTACCAAGTCATTATTACCACTACCAAGACATTTGGTGTGGCATCATGCAATAACAGTTTGGATGACAGGAGACAAGGGCTGAAATCCTAATCACAATTTCCTGGGAGTAAGTACTATTGAACTCAATGGTACCCACATCTGAGTAGATATGGAGCATTGCAGCTGTCTTTTAAGCACAATTTCCAAAGATTAAAAAAATACTTTGGTAACCTGAAAAGACCAAAACACATTCAAACACAGTTCTCATCTTGATTGCTGAAAGACTTGGACAGTAGAAATTGAAGTGACACTTTCTCTACCACACACACAAATAGGGAGACAGTACATGAAACGTGTGCCAACTATTGTACGGTGCAGTAATCCAGCAAATGGGGTAAAGTGAACCCTAATTAAACACATTATTTTACTTTTAGGTTGAAAATTCCTTTCTCTTTACATAGGTCACCAATTGCGTATTTTATCAAGAAACCAGTGATATGGACCGGCTTTCCTTTTTGTACAAAATGGTTCCTAAAGAATCCCATCTTTACACTGGGATTGTCCAACTTCTGAAGCACTTTCAATGGAAGTGGGTTGGGATCATTGCCATGCGTGAAGACAAAGGAGAAGAGTTTGTGCAGACTTTGGAAAAACTGCTTTTTCTGAGTGGCACATGCACAGCCTTCATCAAAAGAATGCCTCCCCAGGGCGATCTTGTGGATGTTTCTAAAGTTATTGAGAACTACCTGAACATGATGGAGTTCCTAGGCACTTCAAATGTCAACATATTGGTTGTACATGCAGAGACTAACACTATGTCAGCCTTGCATTGGTTTTTTGTCCTGGGTGAGGTCTATAGTATGAGGCATATATACAAAGTATGGGTTATGACCATCCACTGGGACTTCTCCTTGGAGACCTTTCACAGAGATCTGGATATACAAGTCTTCCATGGTGCCTTGTCCATTACAACTCACTCCAAGAAGGTGCCAGGTTTCCAACATTTCCTTCAGACCCTCAGTCCTCACTCTGACCAAGATGGATTTATTAGGGTCTTCTGGAAGCAGGCATTCAACTGTTTATTTCCTAATACCAATATGGAGATGGAGAACAGTGAGAACTGTACTGGGGAGGAGAGACTGGAGAGTCTTCCTGGGCCAATTTTTGAAATGAGCATGACCAGCCAAAGCTACGGAACCTACAATGCTGTCCATGCTGTGCTACATGCTTTGCATGCAGCGTATTCATCTAGGATGAAATCTCAAGCCGTGTCAGGCAGAGAACCCCTTGATCATCCTGAACCACATCATTTGCAGGTGATGCCTCACAAGGAAGGCAGTTCTATAATTTTATCAACCAATCAAAATGTGGAATGTTGCAGCTCAGAGCATGCGCCAACAGCACTACCTCCAAAAACATGGGTTTTTCTAAACACCCACAGTATTATATCAAGCTGCTATCAAATGAAGGTTTTATATTTGGCACATTTATTGTGCAATCCTATCCAAATTTACTCAGAAGTATATGAAAAGAAGGAGAGTTACGTACTTCCAAATAAATTTGCATGAAGGTAACGGCTCAGAAACTGTCGGGTTTACACAGAAAATCATATCTGGCACATGTAATCAGATCAGTGGGTTTTTCCATGTGCAAACCTCCAATCTAGCAGTTATTTATGACCTTATTTTCAGGTCTCTCAGAGGTCTTAGTATATAACTTTTGTATTTTCATAAAAACAGAAAATGACTGTGAAAAGCCTTAACTTAGATTCACATCTAAAAATAGTAATTTGCATAAATTAAAAATTTGAGTTGAATCCACCCGCCTGGGAATCTAAGGGTTACAAGGTCTTTTGAGGCTGGGAGGCCAGGAGATCTACCAGGAGGCCTCCTGAGTGGCTAGGAAAAGATCTTCGGAGGTTGCTTCCAAAAGGTCCAGGTCTTGGGTCAAACATGGGTCAGGAGACCCATAGTGGCAGGTAAAAAATCTGCAGGTAGGCAGTCTCAACCTGTTTGTATATCCGCAATACTTGCATACATACATGTAGATAGTGTGACTGTGAGAGCATGAGCATGAGTCTTCCAATAGGAAGAATCTGAACATATCTTTTCTGAATCTTCCTAGTGTAATTTGTTTTTGACTTTTCTCTGCAGCTTCACTCTCTTCTGAGAAGGGTCTCCTTTAACAACAGTGCAGGGGACACGGTGTCTTTCAGTGAGGATGGTGAACTGGAGACAGGTTTGGATATTCTCAACTGGGTTACTTTCCCAAATCAATCGTTCATCAGAGTGAAAGTGGGGGAAATGGATCTGCAAGCGCCAAGGGACCAAATGTTCTCCATTAATGAGAAGATCATTGTCTGGCACAGTGGATTCAACCAGGTAGGATCCCACATCTGTTCCTCTGCTCTGACCTTTTGATAATCCTCAATGCTCTTCTGCATGTATTCCACCTGGCTGCATGGAGACTTATGATCAGGACAGTATGTTATGTCATGTTACGTCATGTTATTGATTGATTGATTTGATTTGATTTGATTTGATTTGATCTGATCTGATTTGTAAGGCCCTGGCGAGACTGGTTCCAACACTTCAAGATAGTAGTCTTTCTTGGATGGGTCAATTTAATCCTGTAATGGCATCAAACATCTAAGACATAGGGCTAAATCCAGAGTTACTATGGGAGTCCTTGCTCCGGTGTAAGAACAACTTACTCTGGATTCCAATATGAATTTCCCAGAGGTTTTCACTAGGTGGTGCAGTAACTACAATTGCACATAAAGTCTCTTAAGTGCTCCCGTAGTTACTCTGGATTTGGGGGAATAGGCTGCAATCCTAATCTCCAGTTAGGCCGGCGTAAGTCCCATGCTGACCTAAGGATGTCACAAAAGTCTTTTTTTAGACTAAGGTCAGCACAGGATTTATGTCCCACCAGTTCTGCCTCACCTCTGGTGGGGTTAGGGTAGTGCACAGTCAAATGCCAATCTCCCCACACCACCATGGGAAGATATGTCAGGTGAATTATAAATAAGTTAGGATTGCACCCACATGAGTGTTTTTAAAGAGATCTGCGATTAATGGAGCTTTAGCAAAAGCTCTGCAGAATAATCTTTTAATAGTTCTTATAAATATATGTTTTTATTTCTTGTTTATAGTCATCACCATGTTTGTGATTATAATAGAAAATTATTTTTGAAAATAAATGCAAGTTGGGTTCCTGGGACTCTCTGGCACCATTTTCTTTTCTTTCAAATCATGGTTATACATTTGAAAACTACTCTATATCTCAGGGTGTGTGCAGGATGAGTGCAGGGTGCTATCTTCAAAGGCAAAGGAGGAGTGAAGATATCATCCTGTGGTGAAAGTGATAGGTTTAAATTCCTTGCTTTCTTTGCCTTCACCTCCATATGACTTATAGATGGAACTGAATTGCTGCAGAGGGGCATAATATATTAAAGTAATGGGCACAATCTAAACCCAATTTAAACCACCAAAACTCGCCTGTCTCCCAGTTCCTGCAGTGGCATAGGGAAGCCAGTACATGTCTGAGCACTGGACTAACCCCTCCAAGAGTGGTGCAAAAGTGTTCTAAAGCACCTTGCAGCACTATTGTGACACCACTGGCCAGCAAGGGGCTTATCCTGGCCTAACTGGAGGTTAGGGAAGCAACCTAAGTGCCATATCCCATATTTGAAGGTCTTTTTTGTACAGAAGTGATTTTCAATCAGTGTCCCATGGCGTGCTATGGGAATTTGGGGATTGACACTGATTAATAGGAAAACTGGGGGATTTGAACAGTCTGGTGTGCCTTGTCAATGGTAAAAACAACTCATGGTGTGCCTTGACAATTTCAGTACCTTGAAATAAATGAGATAAAAAAGATCGAAATGAGATCTTACCATGAGATAAAAAAGATCGAAAATCACTGTTTTATGGTATGGATATCCCATATCCATACCATATTCTAAGATAAGCCCTGCCTTCATAGCTCAATACAGTGCTTTATCTAGGTCATTTGGCACCTGGGGCCCATAAATTTTTTCACACCTCCACATAGCAAAATATTTTAATTAATATCAATATTAATTAATACAATTAATTAGTTTTTAATTTATATTTTCATATTTTTAAAAAATCACCTTACAAATTAAGGCTGCAATCATAACCTCTAGTTAGGCCAGCCCAAGCCCTGGCTGTAAATGTGCTGTACTCGAAAATGCTGTAAGGGACTGCTGCACCACTCCTAGGGAAGAGTTCGGCCAGTGCACAGACATGCTCCTGTAGACATGCTCCTAAATCACCACGGGAAGGGGACGGCCAAAGAGTTGTGCTTATTTCTGTTTATGTTTAGGTTGTGCCCCTTGCTCTGTGTAATGACCAATGCAGCCCAGGTTACAGCAAGCAGCGGAAGGAAGGGGAACCGTTTTGTTGCTACGATTGTGCTGCATGCCCAGGAGGGAAGATCTCAAACCAGAAAGGTAGGAGACAATTCATGGAAAGGGAATATTAGGTGCACACTCATTCCCACGCCCACATACCCACCAATGCTCTATGGAGGACATTAGTAGGACATTCTATCAAGTTTCCCAGTATCAGTGGACTGTTGTCTTTGGGCCAAACTGCACGTTCCACTGATTACGTGATATTATTGACTTTAAACTGGTGAAAGAGGGGCTGTCAGAGAGCCCAGTGCTATGGCAGGGGAGTGATGCCCTTCTGCTTTGAGCCCTTTTCATGCCCACAGTCCAATTACTGTATGTGCTGTTTTGAATAGTTTACAAAAAGCTTCCATTGACTTTATCAGTTGTGAATAGTGAGTGGTGGGGATTGACCGAGTCCCAAAAGTGAAGGTGGTAAACAGCCTAATCCTGAGCTCTGCTCAGCTGAGTAGCACAATCTCAAATCTGCCATAAAGCACATTTGGAAGGGTTAGCACCAGCCGAGCACCAGAGCTTAGCATGAAGGAACAGCATGAAAGATTCAGATGGTCTGATGATTTTATCTCCTTTTCCCCCCACAAGATTTGAGTGACTGTTCCAAATGCCCAGAAGATCAGTATCCCAATGACGGAAGAAACAGATGCCTTTCCAAAGGGCTGAACTTCCTATCTTATGAGGAGCCCTTGGGGTTTGGTCTGGCCGCTTTGGCTCTCTCCCTTTCCCTGATCACCAGTTTGGTGCTGGGAACCTTCATCAGGAATCGGGACACTCCCATTGTCAAGGCCAACAACCGGAGCCTGACCTACTCTCTGCTGGGCTCCCTCCTGCTCTGCTTCCTCTGCTCCCTCCTCTTCATCGGTCGGCCTCAGCTGCTCACCTGTTACCTGCGCCAAACTGCTTTTGGGATCGTCTTCTCCATGGCTGTGTCTTCCGTGTTGGCAAAAACCATTACTGTGGTCCTGGCTTTCATAGCTACTAAGCCAGGAATGTCACTGAGAAAATGGGTTGGGAAAAAATTTGCCCACTTTCTTGTTCTGTACTGCGCACTTATTCAGACTATGATTTGCATGCTCTGGCTCTGGACGGATCCTCCATTTCCAGATGTTGACAGACAGTCATTGCCCAAAGAAATCGTACTGGACTGCAATGAAGGATCCACTCACATGTTCAATTATATGCTGGGATACTTAGGATTCCTAGCTCTGGTCAGCTTCATCGTGGCCTTCTTTGCTAGGAATCTGCCTGACTCCTTCAACGAAGCCAAGTTCATCACCTTCAGCATGCTGGTCTTTTGCAGTGTGTGGGTGTCCTTTGTCCCAATTTACCAAAGCACCAAAGGCAGAGACATGGTGGCGGTGGAGATCTTCTCCATCTTGTCTTCCAGTGCTGGGCTACTGGGTTGCATCTTTGCTCCAAAAATGTATATAATTGTTCTAAGGCCTGAACTGAACTCTAAGGACCAACTGAGAAAGAGAAACGTCAGAGTATCTGGTGGCTAAATCCTATTCACCACCACTGGTGCTTAACGGAGCCATATCGATGGGGAACATACAACATCCGTTATAGTGTGCGTGGTTGGACATCTAGCAGGTGGTATTTTTGGCTTACCTCCAGATGGGCTGCCAATCACTTATGGACCTATCCCATCCATTTTGCTGGCAAGTCCCATGAACAAAAAAGAGCCAAACAAAATGGAAAAGAAGGGGCAGGATTCTGTTGGAAGTTGCTGGTCTCTGTTTTATCTGGAATCAGGAGCAACATGACTGTACACGTCACCAAGTGTGGGGCTCAGCACGTCACACCCGGGACACACACACCACCTTGTGGGACTGCGCGGGCGCCAACTCTGATGCCTGAGTAGTACTCTTCTGAAGCTGTTTGTCTTCAGAGGAGACTGCGCAGGTGTCAGAATTGGTGCCTGCGCAGTACTGTTCCATAGGGCGCAATCCTGAGTAACTCCAGGGAGTCCTTGCTCCGGTGTAAGAACAATTTGCTCTGGATTGCAATATGAATTTCCCATAGGTTTTTACTAGGTGGTGCAGTAACTACGGGTGCACGTAAAGTCTCATATGTGCTTATGTGCACGTAAAGTTACTCTGGATTGTAGGGTAAGCCAGTCAACTTCTTCTGAGCCTGTTGCTCCTTAGAGTGGAGGAAGTCTGTCCATCTGCCTGGCCGTTCAATCATGCTCAGGTGGGGGAGCGGCAGCCAGGAGTGACTGAGGCCAAATGGCTGCACAGAGGCCTAGACTGTACATGTCCAGAGATCTGGACATGTGTAGTGTGCCTCAGATGGACATTCGAGCCTGCTCCAAAGCAGAGCAGGAGCTCCTGGCTGCTGCTCCACCTCAGAGCAGGCCCAAATTGGTGCACTGAGGTCCGGGGCCAGCTGGTGGAACGTGAAATTCCTCCAGCATGTCACCCTCCAACGTCTCATTCCCCTGGTGTGGCCTGTACCAGCTGCACCAGTCTGGTGACGTGGCTGCCTGGAATGGCTCTAGCAGGATGGGACCCCTATCATGCATCCCTTCAAGACTGACAGCTCCAGCCTCCATCGCTATGCCATTGCTCCATAGTCTCAGTCAGATAACCCAGACAGAATGAGAATCCTTAAATTGAAGAATGCATTTTGGAATACATGTCATTGCAGGGTGACCAGTGATGGGATTCAAAGAAATTAACAACTGGTTCTAGGCCAACTGGCAGCCACTATTAAATGGCTATTTTAAAACTTTATATGTCCTGTCTCTCATTAACAACTGGTTCTATAGAGTAGGTGCGAACCTGCTGGAGCCCACCACTGAGGTGACCATATAGGACAGAGTGCCTTTACCTTTAATCATGCATAGAAGAGGGAATTGAGGCAGGTTTAGCTCATCATAGAAGGGTTTGAAAAGCAGCACCTGGATTCCCTCTTCTATGCTTGCTTAAAGTAGAGGCATTCTGTCCTCCATCCTATATGGTCACCCTATGTCAATGTTCTGCTTGAAAGTATCCCTGTTGATATCCTGAAGCATTGTGGATCACACACAAACACCCAGAGTACCTGGAGAAGAGGCTCTGGGGCTCCTAAAATCTTCAAACCAGACTGTTGTGCTACAAATTATGCCCCTTTGAGCCACATTATATATACGATGGCAATCCTATCCATACATTCGGAGAGTATTTCCCAATGAAAAATATGAGTCTTATTTTGAAAAATAAGTAAATAAATGAACACAGGAGGGACTTTCCTCAATTAATCAGCTTTTAATGAAACCATAACAAAGCCAGATGAAGAGGGATGCAGCCATGCAGTGGCATAGCAGGATGGGGTACATAGCACTTTGCAGGGAGCCTCACCATGAGATGCAGCTCTCCCTGCAGCTCTGCTTTGGAGCCATTCCAGGCCAGGGTGGGGGGCACAAAATTGAGGCAAATGACTATGTTTTTCTACTCCCTCCCTGAATGGATCCAAAGAGGAGGGGCCGCTTGCACACCACAGTGATGCTCCCTGCATAACTTAGTGCTTTGCACCCCCTCTAGCTATGCCACTGCAGTTATCTAATGCAGGTTAATCAGTAAAGAGAAAAAGTATGATTTTGGGAATGGATTTTAAAGAACCAAAGATGGAACTGCTACCTTTATTGGATCCAATTTCTATCTGCATAAAAGTCTTGACCTGTACGCAGGGTGTCCTCAAATTCCATGTCAATAAAGCAGGCTGAGGACTCTGTTTCCATGTGTCTCGGGGGAGAGAAGGCTGAAGAGAAGAACATTTTATTTTAATTCTCATTTCTGTCATTGGGACAGACAACAGACCAGGCTGAAAAAGGGCAAGGAGGCAAATGAGGGGAGCCATTGTGGACAGAGGAGACTAAAGGGCAGCTGAGATGCTGGAAAGGGAGTTGTTTTTTACTGATGGATGTTATTTTACCTCCACAAGCAATAGCTGTGGGATGTTACCAATCAGTCATAAAAGTCATCATAACTTGGAGGCCTCTTGATCCATGGCTTAAAATATGTTGCATGAGACAGACCCACTTGCCATTATTTATTTAATTTATTTTTTAAATCAATTTATATCCCGCCTTTCCTCCCCCGCAAGGGGGAGCCCAAGGCGGCTGACATTAGGGAATAAAACATCATTAAAATAGCACATGAATAAAATGTGAAATGTGACATAAATGTGACATAAATAAACGTGACGTGACATAAATAAATAAATAAATAAATAAATGTGACATAAATAAAATAAATAAATAAATGTGACATAAATAAAATGTGAAATAAAAGCCATGAAATGTGATTTGGGGTATTGTTTGGAAGTGATGACAGCATGTGACAGCAGATACATTGTTTTCTGCAGAAGTCCTGCTGCACCTGATGTCCTTCTGAACAGAATCCTTTGGGGACCATTCTTGGATAAACTGCAGTTATCTCCCATTGCAATTATTCAGGCTTGTTTTCACCAGAGCTCACTTAGATGGGACTTGGTGGATTAAAAAAATGCTTCAATAAAATACTCCTCATACTGATCAGAGCTCGGTGAGGGACTTTAAAACATCAAAGGGCTGCATTAATGTGTTATCTGGGAATTTATCCCTTATTACTTATAAGGGGCAATTTTTAGTCCTTGAAAAATTTTTGTCCTGCTTCTACTTGAGGGTCAATTAAATCATAAGGTGATTTGTCAAATTAGTTTAGTGAGAAGTTCTGGAACTGATCAAGGGCTGATGCTGTAACAACCAGTTTGGTGCTTCATGGTGATGATCCTGGCAGGAACAAGGGATTTTTTGACCAGGGAAGAAAGTGCCTTCTGGATGATAGGGTACTTCTTGCCGCTACGTCTCCTAGTATTGCTGTTGCTGCCTCAAACAGAGTGCAAGATGAATCCCACTTTGTGTAGCCTAAAGTATTCTCTCCAGGTACAATACCAAAATTATCAGCCTGGGGACCTCATCCTTGGTGGGATTACTTCTCTCCTCTTCTCCTTTTCCGAGGGTGCCTCCTTCACGGAACACCCCAAACCAAAGTCTGCTGTTGACCCTGTGTAAGAAAATCATGTCTATTTTTAAAATAATGTATACTTGATCACTTTCTGATCACTCCAAATGTTCAGTTTAAGCAGAAAATAATTATGTACTGAAGGACACATTTCATGCCCATAATTTCAGCCATTCCTTTTGCATTATCATCTTTGTGTCTTCTCATGAACTACTACCTTTTTATTCATGTCAAACAGCACAGCAACTTTACTACTGTAAACTTTACTACTAAGTTACTACACATTGTAGTAACTTAGGATGTTTGGCTTGGTTGATGGGAGGCCTGGGCATGCTCAGGAGTGCCCAATACCATGTGGCTGTTTGTAATGACAATGCAAATGGTGCATTAGATGTACTTTGGTGTGATCCAACAAGGCAGTGTGATACACAAACTTTTGCACATAATGCATCTTTTGAGAAACTTATTATTCACATCTGCAATGCAAAAGGCACATGTTCACTTTTACAGCAAGAACATGGATAATTTTTTTTCAAGGCAGTGTATGAAAAAGTGTGAATATCCACCAAATAACAGACCAATAGTCTAGGTGGTAGTTGCATCACACATTCTTATGGGTCAACTGGCCATTATGATGTTCTAGGTGTGCCTGTTTAATGTTCTTAGGTATGACTTCATTGGTGTGAACGGCCATCGCAAATCAACTCTGCTATAACCCTTTTTTAAAAGAAGGATTCATTTATTCCACATTCCAGTAGTCACTGTCTTGTGATGGTTTTAATGCCATTGAAATAGACAACAGGAATGCGACGTGATGCAATATACCAGCTAATAAACCAGTTTGCTAGTTCTGCAAGTTAGGCATGATACTTTGAGAGAGATAATTTATAAGTACAGAAATGGGGGGTGTGAGCACCCCCCCCCCCCTTAACAAAGAGCATGTTGCCAATTGTCCCAAAAAACGGAGTGCCTTGACAATGTGCCATGAGATGAATATCGCTGCAATATACAATGGACAGTGAAGCAAATACTCCTTGCATGAGTTATGGTGGATATTATAGAAGGGAGGAATTTATAAAGTTTTGATAAACCGTCTTATGCAAACTGTATCTCTTTTTTTAGTGCAATGCTGAAAAAATATCAGCATGTCTTATCTTTAGCATTTGCTGTTAAAGAGATCAATGAGAACCACAAGATCCTACCCAACATCACTCTGGGGTTTCACATCTATGACAGCCATTTTGATGCTCAGATCACATATCAGAACACCTTGAATCTTCTCTTTAATCTGATGAAGACTGTCCTCAATTACAATTGTGGTAGTCAGAAGAACCCAGTTGCTGTTATTGGGGGTTTTGACTCTGAAACTTCCCTTCATGTAGCCACAATCTTGGGCATTTACAAGATTCCTCAGGTAAGATAACAGTCTTGGTGATATTTGAAGGCATTAGAAATGCTAAGAATTTGTTCAAGTACTTGGGAGTAAAGAGCACTTTATTTTAAAAATCATTCAAAAATTTGGACAAATTCAGCATTGTGTAGGTTGATGATAAGTAGACAGAGGGGTTTCTATTTATCTATTTACATTTGCATGCTTTTTAACTGCTAGGTTGATAAGTGCTTGGATGAGTGATGGGAGCTCACTCTATCTTGCAGCACTTGAGTTTTGGTTACATCCACAAGGTATTTCATTATATATGCATAAATATTCCAATTTTTTTTTAAAAAAATCCAAAATTAAAAACCCTTCTGGTCCCAAATATTTTGATATTGAATGTTTATTGAAAAGAGGTAGGCAAAGTACTGCACAAGGGATTGCATTAGTGAAATAACTTATCTACGTTTTCATGTCTTAAGCAACACTTTTGTCAGAAAAAGTCCTTACATACATATAGTAGATACCTTCTATTTAGACCTTTGGATCCAAGCATATCAGCATATTCTAGATCATTGCTTCTCAAGATTTACCCTCCTCCCCCGCTGTACCACTTTATATGATCCACCTGTTGGAAGTATCACCAGAAGTAAATGGTGGTGATACCTTCACCAGTTATGTCTGGGTTGAGAGGCCAAATGTGACATGAGATACACTAGTAAGAGGCTCAGGGTGTACAGGAGGGCTTTTGGAGTTTGTGAAAAGCTTGCTTGGTGGTTTTCCCATTAAGGCAAGCCTTCTTGTACATGTCTACTCCTAAGCATGTCTACTCAGAAGTAAGTCCCATTGTATTCAAAACCACTTACTCTGAGGATAGTGTGGTGCGGATTGCAGCCTTCTACTGATTGCAGTGTTTGTTCCATCATGTTGCTTGCCCACTGCTGGCAGCAGATATCTGGTGGTCCCACAAGTATCACCAGACACCACCTAAAATACTACTGGTGGTACCCATGCCTCAGGCTGAAAAAGCTTTTCTAGATTATGAACAAGAAAGTTAACATAATTCATAAAACAATCCTGAGTTTAAATATCTGGCTTTATAGTACATCACCTTTTCACACCTGTATACTGTACATCCCAGTGAGGAAAACAAAAATGTTTGTTCTTGCTTAGGTTACCTACTGTTTGTATGCGCCAGCAATGAGTGACATTACTCAGCGCTCTTCCTTATACCGAATGGTCCCCAATGAAGCACACCAGTATACTGGGATAGTACAGCTCCTTCTGCATTTCCAGTGGAAGTGGGTTGGGATAATGGCCATGGCTGATGATAAAGGTGAAAAGTTTGTGCAAACATTGGAAGAGGACTTTTCTCGGCATGGGATCTGTACTGCCTTCACTCACAGAATGCCAATCCAGAGCAACATTTTGGGTGTCGTAGCTTTTCTGGACCGATTCATGAACATGACACTTTTTCTGAGTGCTACCAATGTCAATGTGTGTGTTGTGAGTGCTGACACGCACATGATGTTGGATCTGCAGGTGGTTCTGAATCTGGTGGAAAGAGATATGATGCCCATAGAGAAGGTTTGGGTGATGACGGCCCACTGGGACTTTTCTTTAGAGCCATTCCTTCAGTTTCTGGATATCCAAGTCTTCCATGGTGCTTTATCCTTTGCCATTCACTCCACAGAAGTGCAGGGCTTCCCACATTTCCTCCAGACCCAGATTCCTTACTCAGGCAGAGATGGGTTTCTCAGGGTCTTTTGGGAACAAGCATTCAAATGCACATTTCCAACAACTATGAATAAGGCACCTGGAGAAAGCTGCACAGGACGGGAGAAGCTGGAGAAACTACCAGGCCCCTTTTTTGAAATGAGCATGACCAGCCAAAGTTACAGCATCTACAATGCTGTCTATGCTGTGGCAGAAGCTTTACATGCCATGTATGCATCCAGAACCAGACACGGAGCAGCCGTTCATGAAGAGCATATGTTGCATCTTAAATCAACAGCTTTTCAGGTAACATCACACATGGCACTTTTTAAAATGCAATGAATAAATTCATGAATCCATTGTGTCCATATTGCACAAACAGCCTGGTCCATATCACCAGTAGCACTGGTGGAACATGTCCTGTCACTACTGGTTGTCAAAAAGTACATAAAGCGCTTTGCAAGAGGAGATGGTACCTGGAGACGGCCAATTGGAGAAGGAACATAGTGTATTTGTGTGGCATGGTGCAGGTATCTTGTCTTGTGTGCTCCATTAGCCTTCTGGTGGGCCATGGTGAGAAACAGGGATCTGGACTAAATCAGCTTTTGATCTGATCTAGTGGGACTCTTCTTATGTTGAGTGGGACTTACTGGTGTGCTGTTATGTATGAATTTTGCTTTACGTGTAGCTGTTGTCAATTTGCTGCTGAACTTCCTGTTGCACTTGTCCTATCAGGCAGCATTTTGCCCAAGATTGTGTTGCAACATTCAACTTGACATGTTACGCTTCATAATAAGGTACTACATGATAGCAGGGAAAACATACCTAACTAAGCAATGCTTCCCTGAGAATCAGTTATATTCCAATCAACCGGAATATTGCCATCATTTCTGATCAGTCAGGATGGAAAAATCATCATTTCATCATCATTGCCTTCAATCAGGATTGAGAAAATTTAGATGCAAAATACAGTGGCGCCTCACGTAAAGAATGCCTCACGTAAAATATGTTTCACATAACAAACAAAATTTTCTCTAGGATTCTGCTTCACATAAAAGAAGTGCTTCACGTAAAGAACACATTCGTTGGCAGTTGGGGCAGACGCGCTGGCCAGCAGCCTGTTTAAAAAGCGTCAGGGCTGCCTAGCGCACCTGCCCATAGCAAAAGCAACCCTTCTGCGCTGTTCCTCCTGTGGCCGGGTGTCCTCTGGGCAGAGGGAGAGAAGAGCAGTGGAGAAGAGGGAAGCAGCTCAGGGCTGGCCAGAAGGGAGCAGGGGAGAGAGAGGCTCAGGATGGAGAGAAAGAGAAAGTAGGGAGACACTTTGAAGGTGTCTTGGATTGCAGCCTCCTAACCATGTCTACCCAGAAGTAAGCCCCATTGTGTTAAATGGGTCTTACTCCCAGGAAAGTGTCTTTAGGACTTCAGCCTAAGTAGACTTCATAAGATCATGCACACTGAATGCATGTTTTGAATTCAATCCCAGTGTTCTGTCATCCTTTTTACATCCAGTTAATATTTTTATATGCATATTTTGGTGGTTGTGGAACCAATTGTCTGAGTTTCCATTATTTTCTATGGGAAAATCTGCTTCATGTAAAGAATGTTTCACGTAAAGAACATGCCTCCGGAACAAATTATGTGAGGCGCCACTGTAAATCAGAAAATTTATGCAAGGGTTAAGCACCCGTCTCTCAAGGATAATTTCTTCTTCCCTAATCATAATGTCCTCCTGGATGTCAATAATTTGTTGACATCCTACCCCCAAATCCAGAGTAACTACCACTTAGATGCCCAGGTTTTTTCATGATCACCTGTGTCCCTTTGGATTTATTTTCCCAATACTGTAGCATGGCACATACAATGAATAAATGTTGCTTCAAGTTTCAGTATAACTTTTTTAATTAGGAAGTGTTGTGGAACAAAGAATTGTGATATATTACACTTTGCAAAACATTGATTAACCATATATCTGACATAAAGTTTATAGTTGATAGTTCATAGTAGTGCAGTCCTGTAATGCAGGGCAGGCAGCAGCACAGGAGAACAGGTGAAGCTGTTGGCCTAGCAAGGGGTTAGAATATTATATAGCCAGAATATTATATAGCAAAAATAATATTATATAGCAAAATAATAAAGCACATGATGAAAGCTGATAATTGTTTGTTAAGACAAACATTTCTGGTGGCTATTGATGTGTTGAGGAATAGCAGAAATGAACCATCTCTGGCTTTCTGCTACAAAGATGCCTTGCCTGGAATTTAGCAAGCAGTCCTAAATGAATTTCAAAGTGAATCCCATTTGTTCTTCTCAGAATGATGGGAATTGCTGTTTTCTTTTGTTCCCAACAGGTGCTAATCAGTTCAGAGCCGCAGGTGGGCCCCACTAATCCATCTTCATTGATGCCTTGCTCAAAAGTCAAACCAACAGATACAATTTGAATGTAACTTTAGTGTTGGATTTTTTTTCCAGCAGGTCACACTTGCTAAAATTTGATTTTACAGGAAAAATAAAAATTCCAAACAGTAATGATTTTGGATTTAGAACTGTCTAAGTATAAGAAAAAAAGTCACAAGATCTTGTTGAATTATAAGCATAACTTCCATTTAAAAAAAAAAGAAAAACTGACCAATTTTGTAGTTTTTTGAATTTTTTTCCCACATGGGCATCTAAGTGCTAGGAAGCACTTAAGAGACTTTACATGCATCAGTAGTTGCTGCATCACCTAATGAAAACCTATGGGAAATTCATATTGGAATCCAGAGTAAGTTGTTCTTACACCGGAGAAAGGACTCCCTGTAGTTACTCTGGATTTTGCCCCTAATGACAGTAATTTTATGTTATCCTTTATGTAGAGATCCCATGAGTATAGCCTGTGGAGTTGGGTTTTCTCTACATTCAGTTATCTCTTCCTACCCCTTTGTGACATCTATCTAAACATCTATTATTGCAGCTTCACACTTTTCTGAGGAGCATCTCATTTAACAATAGTGTTGGAGACAAAGTGTTTTTGGATGAGAAGGGAGAACTGGCAGCCGGGTTTGATATTATCAACTGGATTACTTTCCCAAACAAATCTTTCTTAAGAGTCAAAGTAGGAAGCCTAGATCCACAAGCACCAACCAATGAGAAATTCACCATTAATGACACAATCATCACTTGGCACAGCAAATTTGCCGAGGTAAGACTGGACAGGAGTTTCTAAACTACTAACAATTCACCATGATTATTGTTCATAGACTTGCAAGTGATCTTTACCCAGGTCGAGGTCCAAAATGTCTTTTTTACAAGAACTTGCTCACACCAAACACAAGGAACAGAAACTTATGACTGCTTAATGCGCTGTCTCCTTGCTCGTGACAGGTTGTGCCTATTTCCTTGTGTAATGACAACTGTCAGCCTGGCTATAGCAGGAAGAAGAAGGAGGGAGAGCTATTTTGTTGCTATGATTGTGCTCCATGTCCAGAAGGGAAGATTTCAAACCAGAAGGGTAGGAGACATGTTATAAAGCACATTAAAACATGCATGCAAATAATGGTCATATATATTTAACTGACATGAGAGTGAGAATTGGGGAGATGGATTTAATTCTGAAAAATGTCATAAGGTACATGATCATCAGTGTCACATAAAGGAGCGTTATCATTATTAAAACTGCATTTAAAAAAGAATAAAGGTTTTAAAAATAATCTTCATCATCCCCAATCATCACAACTTTGGGTATCGGTCCCTTACTCATCCATTCTTCTTGACAGATGATGCATAGTCATTAATGAACCAATATCACTCTGGAGTAATAGTCTCTATACTCTGAGTGATACTCAGAGAGATACAGACAGCACAATCCTAACTCCTGGATTGTACTCCCAGTAAAAGTCGCTTGATCCCATTTCTGCACCAGTCTGTGGGGGAGGGTTAGGCCAGTGCAAATACAAGTGCCAGTCTCCACTGCAGGACTGGGGACATTGGTGAACTTTGCTGGCCTAAATTGGTTGTGCTCGAACCTCAGAATATCAATGGAGTGATATTTTGGAGTAAAGATACATTGAGGACAATCCGAACCATGTCTACTCAGAAGTAAGCACCATTAAGTTCAAAGGGACTTACTCCCAAGAAAGTGGTTAGAACTGAACCCATTGTTTTCCATATCTGCAAACCAGAGTACAAGTGCAAACCTATTCAAGTCAACTCAGACATAAGTTCCATTGAGGTCAATGGGGCTTATTCCCAAGAAAGTGGTTAGGACTGCAGTCTTGGTCTCCCAAGAAGGTAGATATCCTAGAGAACTTGAACTTGGGATAATCCCCAATTTAAAAAGAGCATTCAAAATAACTTGATATATCTTTTATTTGCTTGGTATTTTTAAAGACATGGATGATTGTTTCAAGTGCCCAGAAGATCAGTATCCGAATGAGGGGAGAAATCATTGCGTTCCGAAGGAGCTCAACTTCCTGTCTTATGAAGAACCTTTGGGAATGGGTTTGGCTGTTCTGGCACTCTTTCTTTCTCTGATCACCACTTTGGTACTTGGAATATTTGTCAAGCACCGGAACACCCCCATCGTCAAAGCCAACAACCGGAGCCTCACCTACGCTCTGCTGATCTCCCTCCTCCTCTGCTTCCTCTGTTCTTTGCTGTTCATTGGGCAACCTCAGCTCCTGAACTGTCAACTGCGACAAACCACATTTGGGATCATCTTCTCAGTGGCGGTTTCTTCGGTCTTGGCCAAAACCATCACTGTGGTTCTGGCTTTCATGGCCACCAAGCCAGGCTCCAAGATGAGGAAGTGGGTGGGGGCAAAACTGGCACACTCTGTTGTTTTTGGCTGCTCCTTTGTTCAAGCCAGTATTTGCCTGGCATGGCTCTGCACAGACCCACCCTTCCCAGATGTGGATGTGCAGTTGCTGCCTGAAGAAATCTTAATGGAATGCAATGAAGGAGCTGCCAACATGTTGTATTATGTCCTGGGATACATGGGGTTCCTGGCGCTTGTCTGTTTCTCTGTGGCTTTCTTTGCCAGGAAACTGCCAGATACCTTTAATGAAGCAAAATTTATCACTTTCAGTATGTTGATGTTTTGCAGTGTGTGGCTGTCATTTGTGCCAACTTATTTAAGCACCAGAGGGAAAAATATGGTGGCTGTGGAGATCTTCTCCATCTTGGCTTCTAGTGCTGGATTACTGGGTTGCATCTTTTCCCCCAAATGTTACCTCATTGTTCTGAGACCTGAACTGAACAGTAAGGAACAACTGAAGAAAAAGAAATAGGTGGCCACCCACTCTGAAATCCAGCGGGCACAGAAGTGACAGAATGGGCACCGATGCATCCACCAGCACTGCCAACACTTTCTGGGATCTCCTTGGGGGAAGAGAACTTTTGACCCTTTTCCCCAGGGAATCACCAAGTCCTGTAAAGGGGCTTTTCAAGTCTGTGATGGCTATTTTAACATAGAGTTGCCATAATTCCCTTCCACAAAACTAGGACAGGACTCCCCTGTCTATCTTGCCAGTATGTGAACATGATCCCCCCCAATGGGATTTTCCTGGTTTTCCAAGTCATATGGCAACCCTATTTTGACAGCACACAAGAGATCCAGTCCTTCTGGTCCAAAACAGTAGTTCAGGATCCAGCAGATCTCTGTCCCATCACCATCCACCCTAGTTCCTCCCCCACTCTATTTTTACCCTTTCCTCCTTTGCCACAGCGCACTTGCCCTCACTGCTATCCCATTTACCTACTTTCAATTGTCAACTGGTTGGTGCAGATCAAGCACTGGTGCTGACTTTGGGGAGGGTGTTGTAGCCTTATACTTTTTGGTAACCGATCACCTGGACTGGAGCTCAGCACCAGTGATGGGCCCTACAAATCTGATCTATAGCCATATTACTGAGTAAATATGATTGTTTCTCATGGACTTTAGTTCCAAATCAGTTTATTTACTTTGCATTTCCACTGTTTGAAAACTGTCCCCTTATTTTCAGTTATATTAATCCTTAATCAATGTAATTATACTTAGAAATTCTTTTCCCCGTCTCTGAAAATTTTTATTATTCACACAGAATGTTAAGAAATGTCCACTAAATAAAGATGTCTGTGTCCCAACCCTTTTTTGCCTGAAATAATATACTTTAAATTTTGAAAGTTGGAGGGAAAGAAAGAGGAGGCTGGTAAAAAGAAGGGTCCTGATGTGAAAGGAGAGAAGAGTCGGATAGAAGATGGGGCTGCTGGAAGGTTTCACTGAAAATGTCAGGGCTGGCAAAAGTAAGCCCTCGAGATTCTGGTGGTAGATGTCTCAACTAGGTCTCCTTGTTCTGGCTATTCAGTATAAAGAGACTTTATGTGCACCCGTAGTTATTGCACAACCTAGTGAAAACCTATGGGAAATTCCTATTGGAATCCAGAGTAAGTTGTTCTTACACTGGAGCAAGGACTCCCCGTAGTTACTCTGGATTTTGCCCTCACTCTTTATGCATATGTCTCCTTGGGTAAGTATAGTGGGACGTGAGGGAGTCTATACAGGGGGGTGTATCTATACAAGATGATCCAGGCAGTTGGATTGGGTCCAATAAGGCAATAATAGCAGTGTTATGTGCACATGAGGGCCACATGTCAGACAACAACAACTGTATGGCTATAAAAATGAGGATGAGCAGAGAACCCTACTATCAGTCATTAGTAGCAGTGTAACCTGCAGGGGATACTTTTACATTGTGCCATTTGGATTCACCCCCAAATCCAGAGTAACTACAAGAGTATGTAAGAGACTCACAACCTAGTGAAAACCTTTGAGAAATTCATATTGGAATCCAGAGTATGTTGTTCTTACACTGGAGCAAGGACTCCCCCGTAGTTACTCTGGATTTTGCCCTCACTCTTTATGCATATGTCTCCTTGGGTAAGTATAGTGGGACGTGAGGGAGTCTATACAGGGGGGCAAGACTAGGCACAACAATCTGTGTGATTTCTGTACAGTTTCAAGAAAAAGACTCATTCCCTGTGCCCAGTTTTCTCCTATTGGTCAATAGGAACCTTTCTCATTTGTTTTCAGTTTTTTCCTTAGTACGATGATTACAAATACCTTTATTGGCATTAAAGATTACAACAAAAGCATCAAAAGAAAGAACAATATCATAGGGGAGGGGTTGGCGTGTGGAAGGGAGAAATAGGAAAATTAATTCAAAGGAGGAATAAAGTATAGGGAGGGGAGGGAAGTTTTTTCCTTATTATAATACTCAGATTGGTTTGACATCACCTTGTGCATAAATCATTGTATTTGCTCCGTGATCCCTGACTAAGTAGGAGAAAATATTATGAGATATTTGCATGATATTGGAATAGTTCGGGAAAAGTTATGTGAAGTACTTCTTTGCCCCACAATCTCAGGATTGTGCCCTGAGATTTCTAACATTGCCCTGTAAGCAAACATTTATTTTATTCAAATTAAAATACTGGTGAGATAGCAGAGCATCCGAGCTCTACACTCCAGTTAGGGAAGTCCCTCCACACTTCTGCTTTATAACTCACTAGTGAAAATGTACCTGTGTTGTGGGAGTAAAATTCCCCCCTGCAACATTTCCCTACTGTGCAACAACCCTCTCTGTGCATCATCCCCCATATGCAACATCCCCTGTAATACATCCCCATGTACACCTAGTGAAAACCTAGGTGCACCACTCCCAACCACACCATCTCCCCATGTGCAACAATCCTCCATGCACATCATCCCCCGTGCACAATGCGCACTGTCCCCCAGGCACAACATCCCCCATGCACACCATCCCCTCACTGCATTACAACCCCCCATTTACAACACTCCTCCCATGCGCATAAAACCACCCAAACGCAATATCTTCCCATGAGCAACATCCACCCATGGGCATCAACTCCCCCATGTGCATTAACCCGCCAATCACAACATCCCTCATGCTCATCATCCCCCCCCCCCCCATGTACAACATCCTCCTCTCATGTCCAACCTCCCACCATGCACATCATCAGATGAGAATTTGGTGTAGTATAACTATCATTAGGATGAGAAAATACCAATCTTATCTTGATTATGCTCATTTTTTATTTCTTTGCATGCCTGCTGTATAATATGCCATTCAGAAAAAAACTGTTTGCAGAGAAGTTTGAGCATCCTTTAATTATCCTCAATACCTATGATTCAGACTTTTTGGCCCACAAGGAATTTCTTTAACTGAAATAGCCCTAACAGTTCCCAGGAGAGGATTGAAGGGCTGCCTGAAGGCCACTCTCTTGTTCTTTACATTAAGCTCACAGACTTGTGAGATGAGTTCAGAAGGAGATGACTTCAGAAGAAGGGCCAAAAGGCCCTTCTTAGCAGGATGTTGTTATCAGGCTGATAATAACTGAGACAAGAGGAAGGGCAGATTATAAGCCAATGAAAGAAAGTCTGGACGTCTTCATGACAAGGCTCTTTGCCTCACCACAACTCTGGTTGTTGCTCCTGCTGCTGCCACCAGCCGAATGCCAGAGGAAACCTTTGGGGTGCACCATGTATGATCCCCTGAAGATGCCATATCGGTACTATCAGCCAGGGGACTTCATCATAGGCGGCATCACATCCCAACTTTTCTCGTTTCATGATACTGTGTTATTCCAAGAGCACCCTGAGACAGAGCGTGTGGATGAAGCTGTGTAAGTGATCTGTATTATCATGGGCTTGACCAGGGGTCTCCAAACCCAGTCCTGGGGGCCAGATGTGGCCCACAGCAAGGCTCTATCCAGCCCAACACCAGCAACTGACCCTTTGCAAGTTTCTGGTCCATTCACTGTGCTCTGGTTAGGTCTGGAGGGTGTTCTGAGGGCCTAAACATGGCTTCAAGTAACTTTCTGTGTCCTCTGAAGATACTAGGGAGATGAACAAGTGGAGGTCCATTGAGTATGTGCTTTATTTCTATGATGTAAATTGGTGCTTGAAAAACTCCTCGTAATTTGACCCCATTCATTTATTACTTCATCAGTTCATTCATCTACATCCCATCTCTAACGTATTTCTTTAGATTAAAATTTTTTTTTCTTCTGGCCTTCAGAACCATGCCAGGTATTTGAAAAGTACTTTCAGCCTTTTGTATATTGAATTTTCACCTATGGCAAAAAACTTGGTTTTGCATCTAATTTGCATAATTAAACAACTTTCTTTGACTTGTCATTTGCTTTGTTGATGTTCTTGTTTCTTTTCCAGAAATTAAATGTTTCTTTCTTTTATCACTTCATATTCATTTTGAAATATCACCTAATTTTTTGTGAGCAGTTGTATTTCCTCCCTCCCCAGGATGTAGTTTTATATTTTCCTTGGAGTAAGCCCCACTGAACTCAGTAGGACATTATCCTGAGTAGACCCGCTTAGTATTGTGCTCTCCTCTCCCTTTCTGTCTTTGCTTGTGGGGAGCCAAAAGGCATCAGATAGTTGCCGAGAGAGGTGACAGGAGATGATGTTTGAATAAGGGCAAAACAAACTCAAAGACTACTGTAGGTCTATCTTCTATGGTCTCTAAATGGTCTTTAAACCTTTATGTGCTGTTTATCAGGACAGCTAACTAGTCAGTGTTCAAATTCTGGACTAGATTCAGTGCCTCCATTTTGCTCTCACCAACCAGAATGTCTTCAAAGAGGAGTGAAAGGGTGGAGAGGCTGACTGCATGCTGCTGTAAAGCCGCCTGCTTTGCACCCCCTCTACCAATGCCACTGGCTGGATTAGCATTGGTATGCTTGAAATGGACCATCCTTATGCCTGCTTTGCAATGAGGAGATCAGCACACATTTAAAGCCATCTGTATATCCGACAGTCATGATTCAGATTTGCTGAATATGGAATGGAATTGTATGGAATATGGAATATGGAAATATGGAAATCTCCTAAACTTGTAATTCTAGTGTGAAGAAACATAGAAGTATCCTTGGAAACAAAGGAAGATGTGTCAAATTTCTTTACTGTAGACTTATATATTTATTATATATTTCTTATATTTGGTTAAGTTTGACAAGTTTTATCCAGTTTTCACTTTAATTATAAGATTTCGAGACTTAGGATCCTAGAGTTGGAAGAGACCTACTAGGTCATCTAGTCCACCCCCTTCATGTAGCAGGAGATCCTCCTACACCATATCTGCCAGGTGCTTATCTAGCCTCTACTTTAAGATCTCCAGTGAGGGAGAGAGTCCACCATTTCACTTGGCAATCTGTTTCACTGCCAAACCGCCCTCACCGTCAGGAATTTTTTCCGGATATCCAGCTGGAATCTCCATTCTTGCAGTTTATACCCATTGGTTCTAGTTCTGCTTTCAGAAGCAGCTATGAACAAATGAGCCCCTTCCTCCATATGACAGCCCTTCAAGTATCAGAAGAGAGCAATCATGTCTCCCCTCAACCTCCTCTTCTCTAGGCTGAACATCCCAAGTTCCCCCAACCTTTCCTTGTAGAGCTTCCCTTCCATCCCACTGATCATTCTTGTCGCTCTCCTCTGGACTTGCTCCAGTTTGGCTGCATCTTTCTTAAAATGAGGTGCCCAGAACTGAACACAGTTCTCAAGGTGAGGTCAAACCAATGCAGAATAAAGAGGAACTAGAACTTCTTGTGACTTGGAATCTTGGCACACCCATAAACCTTAAGTGTGTAAAAGAGTGATATCATATAGATTCATTGTACACATTGATATGATGTAGATGTTTTCATGGAAATAAGGAGTAAGGAAAGGTCCACAAAGTATCTGTGTTAACTTTATATGTTGTGGTGTTCTTCCTTTAGCACAGTACCCAAAAACTATCAGCATGTCCTATCTATGGTATATGCTGTGAAGGAAATTAATGAGAACTCAAAGATCTTACCCAACAAAACCTTGGGATTCCACATCTTTGACAGTCACTTTGATGCAAAGATGACCTTTCAGAACACCTTGAATCTTCTCTTTCATCAGAATAGGATTGTTCTCAACTATAACTGTGATTTCCAGAAGAACCCAGTGGCTGTCATTGGGAGCCTTGACTCTGAAACCTCCCTTCACATGGCTGCAGTCTTAGGCATCTACAAGATTCCACAGGTAAGATGTTACCAATATTGCTATTTATACCAAAGATATTTCAGTCTCTACTGAAGATGTAAAGCTTTTTAAGATGTGTTGGTTAAAACTTTAGAAAGTTTAGAAACAGCAGACATCTGCAAATCTTATTTTCTGAGAATTTTTCTGATAATGCTTGGGTAACTGTTTTGATAACACTGTGTATTGGGCACTGTCACTGTCACCGGGTGGGGTCACTGGGCAGCAGCATGCAGCAGTGTTAAGTGGGCAACATCAGGTATCAGTGGGCACCATTTGACACCCCTGCAGAGCAAAAGGCATCCTTATTGGGCACTAGGCACCAAGCAGCAGTAGGCAATACTTGGCAGCAGATATCAACGGGCACCGTTAATAATGGATATCAAATTGGTTCTTAGTGGGTGCACAATTCTTCAGTGCAAAGTATAGGGAGGAAAGTACGTTGCGTTCCTTTTCATCTCCTTTTGGTCTGAATTTCCAAAAATTAGTGGGTGCCTCCATCATGGAAGGAACATTCTCCCCAATTTTCATGCGTCTAGGTCTGGTAGTTTTGGCTGGGCATTGATGAGTGAGTCAATCAGTATATCTTCAGTTTATATATATAGCCCACTTTTCCCACACTGAAGCATATCCAAGGAGGCTTTCAGAGTTCTATAATAAAATGTACCAACAATATGTAAAAACATTAATAAAGACAAAACCAATGTTGAGCAGGGCAGATGGTGGAGGACGTGACTGATATAAAAATTGCACATTTACTACTAGAATCCAAGGGATATTTCAGTTCCTGAACAATCACTGAATAATGTTGAGTATTGTCTGTTGACAAACCCCTGATGATTTCTGTTTGTTTTTACTTAGGTCACCTATTGCTTATTTGCTCCAGTGGGAATCGATACAACTCAGCTTTCTTCCTTATACCAAATGGTCCCCAATGAAGTGCATCAGTACACTGGGATTGTCCAACTTCTCCTGCATTTTCAATGGAAATGGGTTGGGATAATTGTGGTGGGTGATGATAAAGGAGAAAAGTTTGCCCAAACATTGATGCATAAATTTTCCCAGAATGGTATCTGTACTGCCTTCGTTGAACGAATGCCTGTACAAAGCCATATGTATGACATTTTCCAATTGCTGGAACCCCTTCAGAACATGACCAATTTTCTTTCCAAGTCTGATGTCAACGTATGTGTGGTGCGTGGTGATACCCATAGCATGTTATGTCTTCAGTTAGTGTTGAACCTGATTGAACCGGATACGATGGCCCCAGTACAAAAAGTGTGGGTGATGACAGCCCACTGGGACTTCTCATCAGAAACGTTTCACAGAGCTCTGGACGTGCAAGTCTTCCAGGGAGCTTTATCTTTTGCCATTCACTCCAACCATGTGCAAGGGTTCTCTGCTTTCCTTCAGAGCCTGGATCCCCATTCAGAAGTGGATGGTTTTATCAGACTTTTCTGGGAGCAAGCTTTTAACTGTTTATTTCCAGATAATAATATGAGTATGGAGACCAAGGAAATTTGCACCGCGGAAGAGAATGTGGCAAACCTTCCTGGACCATTTTTTGAAATAGGCATGACTGGCCAAAGCTACTCCATCTATAACGCCATCTATGCTGTGGCACTTGCCTTAAATGCCATGTATTCATCCCGAACCAAGCACAGAGCAATAGCTGGGAACAGTAGCCCAAAGTCTGCTAAATCACACTGGCAGGTAAAGTCTATATATGCATCAATAGATGTATTCGCTTCCAAACTAATGTGTCTGTTTTGTGTCATATAAGGTTTAATTCCAGAAAGAATTTTATTTTTATTTTTTTATTTTATTTTATTTATATCCCGCCTTTCCTCTCCTACAATAGGGAGCCCAAGGCGGCTAACAACAGGATAAAACACCATTAAAATCGAATTATAAATATAAATTAAAACATAATTAAAAACAATTAAAATACAATTAAATTTAAAAAGCTCAAACAATAAAAACAGACTAAAAACATAGTTAGAAACAGTAAAAATAAAATGATAAAACAATAAAACTGCCCCCCAACCTATGCCCCATTTAAAATGCTTTTTTTAAAAGAAAAGGTCTTAAGGCTCTGCCTGAAGCTCTGTATAGAGGGAGCTTTCCACAGTTCTAAGGGGAGGGAGTTCCAGAGCCAGGGTGCCACCACTGAAAAGGCCCTATCTCTGGCCGCCACACCTATCTCTGGCCATCTTTTAGTGGCGGCACAGTCAGTAGGGTCCCTTCAGATGACCTTAGGTGACGGGTCGGATTGTAAAGAAGAAGGCGGTCCCTCAGGTACCTTGGACCCGAGCCATTTAGGGCTTTAAAGGTCAGGACCAGCACTTTGAATTCAGCCCGGAAACGAACAGGCAGCCAGTGTAGTTGCTGAAGCAGTGGCCCGACAGAGTCGAACCGACAAGCCCCAGCAACCACACAGGCCGCCGCATTCTGGACTAGTTGAAGTTTCAGGACCGTCTTCAGAGGCAGCCCCACGTAGAGCGCATTACAATAATCTAGTCTCTATGTCACTAGGGCATGGGTTACCGTGGCCAGATCTGAACAACTCAGGTATGGTTGCAGCTGGCGGATCAGCCGAAGCTGAGCAAAAGCTCCCCTGGTCACAGCCGCCACCTGGGACTCCAGGAGTAGCTGCGAATCCAGGAGAACCCCCCAGCTGCGAACCTGCTCCTTCAGAGGGAGTGCAACCCCTTCCAGAACAGGATATTCCAATACCCGAGTCGAGGACTTCTGGACCAGGAGAACCTCTGTCTTATCGGGATTTAATCTCAGCTTGTTCACTCTCATCCAGTCCCCCACTGCCTCCAGACAATGATTCAGGACTTCAACTGCCTCCTTGGACTCAGGAGGAAAGGAGAGATAGAGCTGGGTGTCATCAGCGTACTGATGACACCTCACTCCAAACCTCCGGATGACCTCTCCCAGCGGCTTCATGTAGATGTTAAATAGCATGGGGGATAGAATGGAACCTTGCGGCACCCCGCACCGAAGAGGCCAGGATGCCGAGCAAGCATCCCCCAGCACCACCTTCTGGGACCGGTCAGCCAGGAAGGAGCGGAACCACTGCAAAACGGTGCCTCCTATCCCCAACCTGGCCAACCGACCCAGAAGGACACCATGGTCAACAGTATCGAAGGCCTCCGAGAGGTCCAGCAGGACCAACAGGGACGCACTCCCCCTGTCCATTCCCCGGCGTAGGTCATCCACCAAGGCGACCAAGGCAGTCTCTGTCCCAAACCCTAGCCTGAAACCAGATTGGAAGGGATCCAGATAATCAGCTTCATCCAGGACCCTCTGAAGCTGGGACTCCACCACACGCTCGACCACTTTGCCCAGAAATGGGATGTTTGAGACTGGCCGATAGTTGTTTAGGTTTTTAAGGGTCCAGGGAGAGTTTCTTCAGGAGGGGGCGCACCACTGCCTGTTTTAATGCAGAAGGCAAAACCTCCTCCCTCAGAGAGGAGTTCACCACCCTCCCTGTCCATTCGGCCAGTCCATCCTGGGCCAGTCTAATTAGCCAGGCTGGCAAGGGTCCAGCGGGCAAGCAGATGGTCTCACACTACAGAGAATCCTGTCCATATGCTCAGGCTCTACAAGCTGAAAAGAATCCCAAAAGATGAGCAAGACAGGTGCCCCAGGGACATTGTTGAATGTTGTTAAAGTGGCGTCCAAGTCATGCCGGATCTGATCGAACTTGTCCGCGAAGTGTTGGGTGAACTCGCCACAGCGAGCCTCCGTGTGCTCTACCACATCAGTACGGGGGGCCAGATGGAGTATGCCCCGGACCACACGGAAGAGCTCTGCTGGGCGGTTCTCTGCGGATGCGATGGTGGTAGCGAAATACATCTTTTTAGCCACCACCACCGCCGCAGAGTAGGCTCGCCAGTGAGCCCTGGCCTCTGCCCGATCAGAAACGACACGAGTTTTTCACCACCGTCGCTCTAAACATCGACCTTGCTGTTTCAAAGCCCACAGCTCCCCAGAAAACCAAGGAGCTGCATTTGATCTATGGCAGGGCCAAGGTCGCTCAGGAGCGATCTCATCCAGGGCCCTGGTCATCTCCGTGTTCCAGAGATTGACCAAGGAGCCAAGTGAGTTGCCAGCTCTGGCAGCAGGAAAATCCCCCAGAGCCATCAGGAAACCATCAGCCTCCGGGGGCGGACCATGGAATGCGGTCCCCCGCCTGTGCAGAGGCTACTGGCTGCGATGAGCCTAAATCCCACGAGGTAGTGATCTGTCCATGGCAATGGGGTGATGGAGATGTCCTTCACATCCAGATCACCATCAACCTGCCCAGCAGCGAACACAAGGTCCAGTGTGTGTCCCGCATCATGAGTAGGGGCAGATATTCTTTGAGACAGACCCATGGTTGCCATGGAGGCCATGAAATCCTGAGCTGCAGATGTTTTGGGTGCCTCGGCATGGACATTGAAGTCCCCCAGCACTAAGAGGCAAGGGCACTCCAACGCCACGCTCGAGATCAACCTGGTCAGCTCAGGCAGGGAGACTATTGGGCAGCACGGCAGGCGGTACACCAACAGAATCCCTATTCTGTCTCGTCCCTCCAGCACAATACGGAGGCACTCAAACCCTGTGAACTGCTGGACAGGGGACCTGGTGAGAGGGATAGAATCACGATAGACTATCACAACCCCACCTCCCGCCCCTGAAGTCTTGGCTGCTACAGCACCCGGAAACCTGGCGGACAGATCTGAGAGAGGCCCACACCTCCAGCCTCATCCAGCCAGGTCTCCGTAATGCAAGCCAGGTCAGCTTTTTGGTCCAAGATCAGATCTTGGACCAGGTAGGTCTTATTGTTTACTGACCTGGCATTGAGAAACAGCAGGTTCAGACTCAGGGGGCAGCTGCTCAGGCTGCCTAAGCTCAGAGGGTTGAGGGGAGGGCCAGAAAGAGGGACAGTCTGTCTACGACTGACCCTCCTTCTCCTGTTATGGCCTGCACGACCCCTCCCACCATATCTTCCATGACCCGTCACTCTACTAATAGTGGCAGCACTCCCAGCCGACTTCCCCTCCCCTGAGCTCCCCCAGATGATAAACACATTAATACAGAGCAACAGGCGGAGCCAAGCAGCTAGAGGCAGGTTTCTATTAATTTTCCTTCAGTAGGGAGGCATAAAGTGCAAAAACAAAAGTTCTCAAATTGGTCAGCCAGTCAGAAGAGCAGTTGTTTCCCTCAGAGGCATCTTCAGGATGGAGGCCTGTTCCTCTCCCCTCAGAAGCCCAGTACTTAAATACCTGAAGGGAAAGGGTGAGGCCAGTCAGAAGAGCAGTTGTTTCCCTCAGAGGCATCTTCAGGATGGAGGCCTGTTCCTCTCCCCTCAGAAGCCCAGTACTTAAATACCTGAAGGGAAAGGGTGAGGCCAATCAGAAGAGCAGTTGTCTCCCTCAGAGGCATCTTCAGGATGGAGGCCTGTTCCTCTCCCCTCAGAAGCCCGGAACTTAAATACCTGAAGGGAAAGGGTGAGGCCAGTCAGAAGAGCTGTTGTCTCCCTCAGAGGCATCTTCAGGATGGAGGCCTGTTCCTCTCCCCTCAGAAGCCCGGAACTTAAATACCTGAAGGGAAAGGGTGAGGCCAGTCAGAAGAGCAGTTGTTTCCCTCAGAGGCGTCTTCAGGATGGAGGCCTGTTCCTCTCCCCTCAGAAGCCCAGTACTTAAATACCTGAAGGGAAAGGGTGAGGCCAGTCAGAAGAGCAGTTGTCTCCCTCAGAGGCGTCTTCAGGATGGAGGCCTGTTCCTCTCCCCTCAGAAGCCCGGAACTTAAATACCTGAAGGGAAAGGGTGAGGCCAGTCAGAAGAGCAGTTGTCTCCCTCAGAGGCATCTTCAGGATGGAGGCCTGTTCCTCTCCCCTCAGAAGCCCAGTACTTAAATACCTGAAGGGAAAGGGTGAGGCCAATCAGAAGAGCAGTTGTCTCCCTCAGAGGCATCTTCAGGATGGAGGCCTGTTCCTCTCCCCTCAGAAGCCCAGTACTTAAATACCTGAAGGGAAAGGGTGAGGCCAATCAGAAGAGCAGTTGTTTCCCTCAGAGGCGTCTTCAGGATGGAGGCCTGTTCCTCTCCCCTCAGAAGCCCGGAACTTAAATACCTGAAGGGAAAGGGTGAGGCCAGTCAGAAGAGCAGTTGTCTCCCTCAGAGGCATCTTCAGGATGGAGGCCTGTTCCTCTCCCCTCAGAAGCCCAGTACTTAAATACCTGAAGGGAAAGGGTGAGGCCAATCAGAAGAGCAGTTGTCTCCCTCAGAGGCATCTTCAGGATGGAGGCCTGTTCCTCTCCCCTCAGAAGCCCAGAGCTTAAATACCTGAAGGGAAAGGGTGAGGCCAGTCAGAAGAGCAGTTGTCTCCCTCAGAGGCATCTTCAGGATGGAGGCCTGTTCCTCTCCCCTCAGAAGCCCAGAGCTTAAATACCTGAAGGGAAAGGGTGAGGCCAGTCAGAAGAGCAGTTGTCTCCCTCAGAGGCATCTTCAGGATGGAGGCCTGTTCCTCTCCCCTCAGAAGCCCAGAGCTTAAATACCTGAAGGGAAAGGGTGAGGCCAGTCAGAAGAGCAGTTGTCTCCCTCAGAGGCGTCTTCAGGATTGAGGCCTGTTCCTCTCCCCTCAGAAGCCCGGAACTTAAATACCTGAAGGGAAAGGGTGAGGCCAGTCAGAAGAGCTGTTGTCTCCCTCAGAGGCATCTTCAGGATGGAGGCCTGTTCCTCTCCCCTCAGAAGCCCGGAACTTAAATACCTGAAGGGAAAGGGTGAGGCCAGTCAGAAGAGCAGTTGTTTCCCTCAGAGGCATCTTCAGGATGGAGGCCTGTTCCTCTCCCCTCAGAAGCCCGGAACTTAAATACCTGAAGGGAAAGGGTGAGGCCAGTCAGAAGAGCAGTTGTCTCCCTCAGAGGCGTCTTCAGGATGGAGGCCTGTTCCTCTCCCCTCAGAAGCCCGGAACATAAATACCTGAAGGGAAAGGGTGAGGCCAGTCAGAAGAGCTGTTGTCTCCCTCAGAGGCATCTTCAGGATGGAGGCCTGTTCCTCTCCCCTCAGAAGCCCAGTACTTAAATACCTGAAGGGAAAGGGTGAGGCCAGTCAGAAGAGCAGTTGTCTCCCTCAGAGGCATCTTCAGGATGGAGGCCTGTTCCTCTCCCCTCAGAAGCCCAGTACTTAAATACCTGAAGGGAAAGGGTGAGGCCAGTCAGAAGAGCTGTTGTCTCCCTCAGAGGCATCTTCAGGATGGAGGCCTGTTCCTCTCCCCTCAGAAGCCCGGAACTTAAATACCTGAAGGGAAAGGGTGAGGCCAGTCAGAAGAGCAGTTGTTTCCCTCAGAGGCGTCTTCAGGATGGAGGCCTGTTCCTCTCCCCTCAGAAGCCCAGTACTTAAATACCTGAAGGGAAAGGGTGAGGCCAGTCAGAAGAGCAGTTGTCTCCCTCAGAGGCGTCTTCAGGATGGAGGCCTGTTCCTCTCCCCTCAGAAGCCCGGAACTTAAATACCTGAAGGGAAAGGGTGAGGCCAGTCAGAAGAGCAGTTGTCTCCCTCAGAGGCATCTTCAGGATGGAGGCCTGTTCCTCTCCCCTCAGAAGCCCAGTACTTAAATACCTGAAGGGAAAGGGTGAGGCCAATCAGAAGAGCAGTTGTCTCCCTCAGAGGCATCTTCAGGATGGAGGCCTGTTCCTCTCCCCTCAGAAGCCCAGTACTTAAATACCTGAAGGGAAAGGGTGAGGCCAATCAGAAGAGCAGTTGTTTCCCTCAGAGGCGTCTTCAGGATGGAGGCCTGTTCCTCTCCCCTCAGAAGCCCGGAACTTAAATACCTGAAGGGAAAGGGTGAGGCCAGTCAGAAGAGCAGTTGTCTCCCTCAGAGGCATCTTCAGGATGGAGGCCTGTTCCTCTCCCCTCAGAAGCCCAGTACTTAAATACCTGAAGGGAAAGGGTGAGGCCAATCAGAAGAGCAGTTGTCTCCCTCAGAGGCATCTTCAGGATGGAGGCCTGTTCCTCTCCCCTCAGAAGCCCAGTACTTAAATACCTGAAGGGAAAGGGTGAGGCCAGTCAGAAGAGCAGTTGTCTCCCTCAGAGGCATCTTCAGGATGGAGGCCTGTTCCTCTCCCCTCAGAAGCCCAGAGCTTAAATACCTGAAGGGAAAGGGTGAGGCCAGTCAGAAGAGCAGTTGTCTCCCTCAGAGGCATCTTCAGGATGGAGGCCTGTTCCTCTCCCCTCAGAAGCCCAGAGCTTAAATACCTGAAGGGAAAGGGTGAGGCCAGTCAGAAGAGCTGTTGTCTCCCTCAGAGGCGTCTTCAGGATGGAGGCCTGTTCCTCTCCCCTCAGAAGCCCGGAACTTAAATACCTGAAGGGAAAGGGTGAGGCCAGTCAGAAGAGCTGTTGTCTCCCTCAGAGGCATCTTCAGGATGGAGGCCTGTTCCTCTCCCCTCAGAAGCCCGGAACTTAAATACCTGAAGGGAAAGGGTGAGGCCAGTCAGAAGAGCAGTTGTTTCCCTCAGAGGCATCTTCAGGATGGAGGCCTGTTCCTCTCCCCTCAGAAGCCCGGAACTTAAATACCTGAAGGGAAAGGGTGAGGCCAGTCAGAAGAGCAGTTGTCTCCCTCAGAGGCGTCTTCAGGATGGAGGCCTGTTCCTCTCCCCTCAGAAGCCCGGAACTTAAATACCTGAAGGGAAAGGGTGAGGCCAGTCAGAAGAGCAGTTGTCTCCCTCAGAGGCGTCTTCAGGATGGAGGCCTGTTCCTCTCCCCTCAGAAGCCCGGAACATAAATACCTGAAGGGAAAGGGTGAGGCCAGTCAGAAGAGCTGTTGTCTCCCTCAGAGGCATCTTCAGGATGGAGGCCTGTTCCTCTCCCCTCAGAAGCCCGGAACTTAAATACCTGAAGGGAAAGGGTGAGGCCAGTCAGAAGAGCAGTTGTTTCCCTCAGAGGCGTCTTCAGGATGGAGGCCTGTTCCTCTCCCCTCAGAAGCCCAGTACTTAAATACCTGAAGGGAAAGGGTGAGGCCAGTCAGAAGAGCAGTTGTCTCCCTCAGAGGCGTCTTCAGGATGGAGGCCTGTTCCTCTCCCCTCAGAAGCCCGGAACTTAAATACCTGAAGGGAAAGGGTGAGGCCAGTCAGAAGAGCAGTTGTCTCCCTCAGAGGCATCTTCAGGATGGAGGCCTGTTCCTCTCCCCTCAGAAGCCCAGTACTTAAATACCTGAAGGGAAAGGGTGAGGCCAATCAGAAGAGCAGTTGTCTCCCTCAGAGGCATCTTCAGGATGGAGGCCTGTTCCTCTCCCCTCAGAAGCCCAGTACTTAAATACCTGAAGGGAAAGGGTGAGGCCAATCAGAAGAGCAGTTGTTTCCCTCAGAGGCGTCTTCAGGATGGAGGCCTGTTCCTCTCCCCTCAGAAGCCCGGAACTTAAATACCTGAAGGGAAAGGGTGAGGCCAGTCAGAAGAGCAGTTGTCTCCCTCAGAGGCATCTTCAGGATGGAGGCCTGTTCCTCTCCCCTCAGAAGCTCAGTACTTAAATACCTGAAGGGAAAGGGTGAGGCCAATCAGAAGAGCAGTTGTCTCCCTCAGAGGCATCTTCAGGATGGAGGCCTGTTCCTCTCCCCTCAGAAGCCCAGTACTTAAATACCTGAAGGGAAAGGGTGAGGCCAGTCAGAAGAGCAGTTGTCTCCCTCAGAGGCATCTTCAGGATGGAGGCCTGTTCCTCTCCCCTCAGAAGCCCAGAGCTTAAATACCTGAAGGGAAAGGGTGAGGCCAGTCAGAAGAGCAGTTGTCTCCCTCAGAGGCATCTTCAGGATGGAGGCCTGTTCCTCTCCCCTCAGAAGCCCAGAGCTTAAATACCTGAAGGGAAAGGGTGAGGCCAGTCAGAAGAGCAGTTGTCTCCCTCAGAGGCGTCTTCAGGATGGAGGCCTGTTCCTCTCCCCTCAGAAGCCCGGAACTTAAATACCTGAAGGGAAAGGGTGAGGCCAGTCAGAAGAGCTGTTGTCTCCCTCAGAGGCATCTTCAGGATGGAGGCCTGTTCCTCTCCCCTCAGAAGCCCGGAACTTAAATACCTGAAGGGAAAGGGTGAGGCCAGTCAGAAGAGCAGTTGTCTCCCTCAGAGGCGTCTTCAGGATGGAGGCCTGTTCCTCTCCCCTCAGAAGCCCGGAACTTAAATACCTGAAGGGAAAGGGTGAGGCCAGTCAGAAGAGCAGTTGTCTCCCTCAGAGGCGTCTTCAGGATGGAGGCCTGTTCCTCTCCCCTCAGAAGCCCGGAACATAAATACCTGAAGGGAAAGGGTGAGGCCAGTCAGAAGAGCTGTTGTCTCCCTCAGAGGCATCTTCAGGATGGAGGCCTGTTCCTCTCCCCTCAGAAGCCCGGAACTTAAATACCTGAAGGGAAAGGGTGAGGCCAGTCAGAAGAGCAGTTGTTTCCCTCAGAGGCGTCTTCAGGATGGAGGCCTGTTCCTCTCCCCTCAGAAGCCCAGTACTTAAATACCTGAAGGGAAAGGGTGAGGCCAGTCAGAAGAGCAGTTGTCTCCCTCAGAGGCGTCTTCAGGATGGAGGCCTGTTCCTCTCCCCTCAGAAGCCCGGAACTTAAATACCTGAAGGGAAAGGGTGAGGCCAGTCAGAAGAGCAGTTGTCTCCCTCAGAGGCATCTTCAGGATGGAGGCCTGTTCCTCTCCCCTCAGAAGCCCAGTACTTAAATACCTGAAGGGAAAGGGTGAGGCCAGTCAGAAGAGCAGTTGTTTCCCTCAGAGGCGTCTTCAGGATGGAGGCCTGTTCCTCTCCCCTCAGAAGCCCAGAGCTTAAATACCTGAAGGGAAAGGGTGAGGCCAGTCAGAAGAGCAGTTGTCTCCCTCAGAGGCATCTTCAGGATGGAGGCCTGTTCCTCTCCCCTCAGAAGCCCAGAGCTTAAATACCTGAAGGGAAAGGGTGAGGCCAGTCAGAAGAGCAGTTGTCTCCCTCAGAGGCATCTTCAGGATGGAGGCCTGTTCCTCTCCCCTCAGAAGCCCAGAGCTTAAATACCTGAAGGGAAAGGGTGAGGCCAGTCAGAAGAGCAGTTGTCTCCCTCAGAGGCGTCTTCAGGATTGAGGCCTGTTCCTCTCCCCTCAGAAGCCCGGAACTTAAATACCTGAAGGGAAAGGGTGAGGCCAGTCAGAAGAGCAGTTGTCTCCCTCAGAGGCGTCTTCAGGATGGAGGCTTGTTCCTCTCCCCTCAGAAGCCCAGAGCTTAAATACCTGAAGGGAAAGGGTGAGGCCAGTCAGAAGAGCAGTTGTTTCCCTCAGAGGCGTCTTCAGGATGGAGGCTTGTTCCTCTCCCTTCAGAAGCCCAGAGCTTAAATACCTGAAGGGAAAGGGTGAGTCCTGTCAGAAGAGCAGTTGTCTCCCTCAGAGGCATCTTCAGGATGGAGGCCTGTTCCTCTCCCCTCAGAAGCCCGGAGCTTAAATACCTGAAGGGAAAGGGTGAGGCCATGCAGAAGAGCAGTTGTCTCCCTCAGAGGCATCCTCAGGATGGAGGCCTCTATCATTTTACTTGATATTAGATCAGGAGGTCTGTCACATCTGGCCCTCAACGCCATATTAAGGTATGTGATGTTGCCTTGAGGCCAAAATGTTTGAAGACCATTGTTGATGATATGTCTGTTGTTTATGTGAATTGATGAAAGTTTAATTATTTAAGTTCATTGATGAAAATAATACATAGGTATGCAGTGTACGCAGCCAACATCCAACATCACTGTATATTAACTGAATATGCAGGGGAAGGAGGCAGATAAGCAGTAAATTTGTCATCCCTTAATGTTGACCAGTTTTGAAACTTTTATGAATTGTAATATTTTGCAGTGAAGGAATATATGACAAATAACATGAAGGCACATAAAACAGCAAACCTATATCTCAGAGTGAGGATCAGAAATCATTTGTTTTTCCATCTCTTTTGTAACATCTGCCTAAACATCTGTTATTCAAAGCTCCACTCTTTTCTGAGAAGCATCTCATTTAACAACACTGCTGGAGACGAGGTGTCTTTTGAAGAAGGAGGAGAATTGGCCTCTGGATTTGATATCATCAACTGGATTACTTTCCCAAACATGTCCTTCCTGAAAGTGAGAGTTGGAAGAATGGATCTTCAACCACCTCTAGGCAGAGAGATAATTATTAATGAGTCACTGATTACATGGCACAGCAAATTTGGCCAGGTAGGAGTTGATTGGAGTGGTAGAGATCAATGAAATGTCTTGATCATCCTCTGCTCCTCTTCTGAGTGCTAATTCTTCAGTTTTGGGCTATGGGATGTAGGGGTGTCATGAGATGTATGGGCTATTGGTGCAAGATATGTACAGTATCTTGCCTCAACAATATAGAATGAGATCATTTTGTATAAAGCTTTAAGAGCGTTCCTTGGGGAGATCGAGGCTTTCTCTATGTGAAAGTTTATACACTCCATCCCGAAGCTCTCTGACAACTGCAATCCTTGACCCACCATGCCATTCGTTTCCTGCAGTCTCCTTTCCCAAACTGATTTCCAGGATGTACAAAACTGGAGGTTGGTAGCAGCACAGTTCTCAGTATTAAGTTGTAACTGTGTTTTGAGAATAACAGTAAACATAAAAACAAAAATATGAACTGTTCCTGAGCATGAGAATGTTTTGATCTGTGAATCCCTCCTGAGTAAATGAATTATTCTCTTCTCAATTTAATTTTATTCAGTTAGTGTCCATTATTTGTCTATATATACATAATATATTAATTTGGGGCAACCAAACAAGCAACAATATAACCAGCAACAGCACTGCAATCAGTGATGGGCTTCAAAAAATTTAAGAACCGGTTCTCTGCCCATCTGGCAGCCACTTTTAAATGGCTATTTTTAAACTTTATATGTCCTATCTCTTGTTAAGAACCGGTTCTATAGAGTAGGTGCGAACCTGCTAGACCCCACCACTGACTGCAATGAATTACAAAACTTTTCAGGGAGCTTAACCACAGCAGGCAAAGGGCTCTTCCTCTCCCCATTGGTGCCAGGCATGTGCCTCCATTTTGCTCACTCGTCTTATATTAGAGAGTCCGATCCAGAGTTACTTCAAGGTATTTGGGGTGAGGCTTATAAAGGGATAAGTTGTTATTCAGGTAGACCTTTGGGGCAGCATAAGCTAGTTTGTTGTTAAGATTAGTGGCATAGCTAATGATCACATAGCCTGGTGCAAACCTTAAAATGTTGCCCTGGGAGTGATGTCACAACTGGAAGTGATGTCATTCTGGGGTATTTTTAAAAGAAAATTGGGGAGAAACCTGCCTTCTCCTCCTCCTCCTCCTCAGCAGTTCACCAGTTCATCATCCATTTAGTGACATAACAAAATCACCTATTTACTATCCTCCACCCCAGACCAAAAATCAAATTTAATTAAGTAAAAAAATGAAAAATATTGTCCTTTTTTGGTTAGGGAAACTGTGCTGGTACAAAGAGGAATGTGTATGCTTTTCCTCTTAAATGTAAAAGCAGCACCACGTAGAAGTGCTTGTATACCCATTTAGCGTAGGTAACTGTATTATGATATATGCAGTGGCATAGGTAGGGAGTATTAATATTAATTATTATTAGTATTATTAGTATTAATAGGTATTAATAAGAATCAGCTCTCAGTGCAAATATCATATACAGTACATATATAACAGTTATCCATGCTAACTTGGTGTACAGGCACTTCTAAGTGGTGCTCCTCTTATATTTAGCAGGGAAAGAATACCCATTCCTCTTTGCCCCAGCACAGTTTTCCCAACATATAAAGGACACAGTTTTTATTTTTACTTATTTAAATTTGACTTTGTTGTTGTGGGAGGACAGACAACAAAATCTTCTTTGACTCCTCTTAGCAAATTGGTGCTTTAGCTCTGCCACTAGCAGAACAAATGGTTGGTGAACTGCTGAGGAGGAGGAGGAGGAGACAAGTTTTTTCCTAATTCTCTTTAAAAATATACCTGGGGATAACATCATTTCTGGTTGTGACATCACTTCTGGGGCTACATTCTGAGCTTTGCACCAGGCTACATGATCATTAGCTACGCCACTGGATATATGTATATGGAAATGAGAGCTGATTCATATTAACCCTTATTAGAATTAGAATTCTAATTCTAGAATATCAGAATTAGATCTCATTGGCTTTCAGAGCATTCATTATCATAGGGATATTTTGAGTTAAGAAAATCCACCTTTTGTTCCCTGGTGTTTTGCGTTTTCATTTTTCTTGTTAATTGGCCATAATAGATTTTCCAATGCAGTTTCTTTCATTGCATTCTGCATTAAATTACCTTTCCAAGGATTTATAACCTGATTGTATTATCATTCATACGTACCCCGTTTTCCACAATTTTAGCCACAAGTGTCAAGTTCAGCTTGTTGTCCCCCTAAAGCTTGTTATCTGGTGTAACTGCACCTCCTGCACCCTGTAGCTATGCCACTGGTTAAGATGGAAACAAGCAGTCACCGTTTTACTGACACTAGGTGTGCGTCTCTAGGAGTCTCCACTCCTACTTGTTGGCTCCCTGTTTTGAGCCACATAGCACCACCAGATCTACCACATCTACAAAGGCAAGATGCCTTAGTTAAAGAATACAATAAAATTATGAACAATCCACTTCTACTTGTGCTCACTGATCTTCCTCATCTATCAATTGGCAGGCTTAGATCCAGGAAGCCCTGACTGGCACTCACACAACAGCTAACAACTTTAACATCAACGTACAACAGAAAGCTAAGTGGGCTGCTGAATTTCAGATAACAGGTAGCTACATAGATGATCATACATGAAAGATGCAAGGATTGGCCAACTCTGAACAGGATCTGTACCCAACACTGTGTCTGCTGGGACTCACTTTTTAAGTGGGTTCATAAGAACGTAAGAAGAACCTCCACTGTATCAGGTCAAAGGCCCATATAGTCTAGGTTCCTGTATCACAGAGTGATACAGATGCCTCAAGGAGCACAAATGATGCCTGAATCCTGGTGCCCTCCCCTGCATCTGGCATTCTGAGGTTGTCCACATCCATGTCTATCTATGCACATCTTCAGACACACCCCTCATGACTTTTAACCATGAAGGTCCTTTCCCCACATGAAGGTCCTTTCCTCTAGGAGTTTATCCAATCCCTTCTTAAAGGCTTGTATATACTCCTCAGTGTGAGTGTGGTGCTACGTGACAAAATATTCATCATGTGTCCAAGTGTCTATCAAGAGCTTCCACCAGTCCAGTGTTTGACATTTTTCAATATATACCACTCTGTCCTTGAATGGCTGGATGGACTGGACATTAAGATTTACCATAAGTCCAAGTATTTGCCATATGACAAACAAACAAACAAACAAACAAAAACAAACAAAGCCCCTGTCTTGAATGGCTTTGCAGGGGAAGGGGCCCTGGCATGCTGCATTGAGACCCTTTGAAAAACCTGAAAGGTTTTCTGACCTTGAAATCATCCTTCTAAATATGATTTGGACCTAATATATTTTTGCCCCTTAAAATATGATTTCCGTATGTTGGCTACCGGAACGAACCACATCCATGTCCAAAAGGTCACACTACATCCTCAGCACCGCCAGATCATTCTTATCAGCCAGGAAATAAACTATTTATAGTCATAAGTAGTCATAAGAAGCAATATTCCAATGTTGTGTACTAATGTTTGGAAAAAAATGTCACCAATATTGCGTACAGCTATCACACAAACAACTAAGTGCTAACAACATAAATTATTTCAGATATTTGGGCTGCAGCACTAAAGACACTTTCCTGGGAGTAAGACCCATTGAGCACAATGGGGCTAACTTTTGAGTAGACTTTGTTAGGATTGTGCTCACATCTCTGATGATTACAGGGAAAGGAAGACAGAAGAATATGGAAAATATGGATGTCTCTCTTTTTTATCTACAGGTTGCAGCTGTTGCTGTGTGTAATGAGCCTTGCTATCCAGGGTACAGAAGGCAAAAGAGGGAGGGAAAGCCATTTTGTTGTTATGATTGTGTTCAGTGCCCACAAGGCAAATTCTCAAGCCAGAAAGGTAGGAGATACCATATAATAAAGCACATTTTAGGTTATGATCATGTATTGTACATAGTGATATTAATGAGACTTGCACTTCTATGTTCAGAAATGCACATCTGTAGAAGCTACAGAAGCTTGAATCAAAGAAGTGAGCCTGAGAATATCTGTTATAGCTACAAGAGTTGCAGAGTTACATCAACGTCATATGGAAACGTATGGGAAATGCACAGAGCAATCCAGAGTGAGTGCCTCTTACGTTGACGCAAGAGGTCCCTTAATTACTCTGGATTGTGCTGTTATAGGCTGAAACAAGTTACTTGTGGAAAACTAGGGTGCTGCAACATGCTGAAAGGCATGTTCATGACACCCAGTGAGTTAAGTAGTTTGGTGCAGAGTGTTGCACCAGCCTCCCTGTACTATTTCAGTTTCTTGCAAAGGGGTAAATTATGCTGGCTAACAGCTGAGTGCAGGGTGAGGGGATGGGAGGAAGGCATTTTGCATGGAAGATGGCAGGGGAGGAGAAGGGGAGGATGGGGGAAGGCACTTCTTCCCTCACATTTTCTCCCTTTTGGAGCCATTCTAGTTTGGTGGAACAAAATGGGGCATATGTTCCAACACAACCTGATCCTTCCAGTGAAGCATTTGCCTATTATCTCTAGTAAAGAAAAGTCAAAGTCAGGAAAATATGAGACTGAACTATATTATTTTCTACTTTTTTTAAAAAAAGATATGGATGACTGTTCCATGTGCCCTGAACATCAACATCCTAACAAGGAGAAACATCAATGCCTGAACAAGAATCTGAACTTCCTGGCTTATGATGAACCTTTGGGTGTTGGTTTGGCTATGATGACTCTGTCTCTCTCTCTGATCACAGCCGTGGTGCTGGGAATCTTCATCCAGCACCGGAACACTCCCATTGTCAAGGCCAACAACCGGAGCCTGACCTACTCTCTGCTGGTCTCCCTCCTGCTCTGCTTCCTTTGCTCCTTGCTATTCATTGGCCAGCCACAGACACTGAGCTGTCAGTTGCGTCAAACTTCCTTCGCCATCATCTTCTCCATGGCTGTGTCTTCGGTGTTGGCAAAAACTCTCACTGTGATTTTGGCTTTCATGGCCACCAAGCCAGGAAGCAGGTTGAGGAAATGGGTTGGGAAGAGCTTTGCCAACTCGGTTATTCTGAGTTGCACATGTATTCAAGTTGCTATTTCTATGATATGGCTCTGCACTGATCCTCCATCCCCACACACGGATATGCACTCAGTTCCTGATGAAATCATACTGGAATGCAACGAAGGATCATCCCATATGTTTTACTATGTTCTGGGATACCTGGGACTTCTGGCTCTGGTCAGCTTCCTTGTGGCTTTCTTTGCTCGGAAGTTGCCCGACTCCTTTAACGAAGCCAAGTTCATCACTTTCAGCATGTTGGTGTTCTGTAGTGTGTGGCTCTCTTTCGTTCCCACTTATCTAAGCGCCAAAGGGAAATACATGGTGGTGGTGGAAATCTTCTCCATCTTGGCCTCCAGTGCTGGATTACTGGGTTGCATCTTTTCTCCCAAACTGTATATAATTATCTTGAGACCTGAACTGAACTGTAAGGAACAGCTAATAAGGAGAAATGCTTAACATTTGACAGTTCAGTCCTAGCCATATTTAGGTACAATCACTGTTTTATCCAGAACCCTCAGTAGATTTTAAAAAATCAATGGATCAGTAGAAAAATATATTTAAAGAACTACTTCTGGGCTTTTTCTCTTCTGTTGTTACCCCAAAGTACTTTGGTATAAAGCCTTTATCACATTCTGCCACTAGGTGGGGTGAATAAATGAATCTAACGGAATGAAATTATAATTAACATTACAATAGTAGGGAATTAGATTTTGATGCATTTTTATTTGTTTGTTTTATTTAATTTATTTAAGGCATTTAAAGATGGACCTTGTATCTGTGGTAATTCATATCAGTGGATACTGAATACCTGTATGCCTTTTTTACTGGACCAAAAGCACAAGGATATAATTCTACCTGCCCGAAATACCACCTGGATGATCAGAACTATGTAATCCAACTTCCCCCTTCTAACTGATCCACTGAAACTAATGCTTCAAATCTGAATTGTGAATTGTTTCCTCATCAGATAATGTTTCTATGCCTCCAAAATGCAAATAAAGTTTTCAAATCCAACTGAAACTGCTTATTTGGTGTCCTCAGAGCCACTTCCATGGATTCTTATTGATTTTGCAAGACTTTGTAAAACAAAGAAACTCAGGAAAACACACTTTATTCAAACAAAATGGAGCAGGGAAAACCCATCAATGTCCTCAACTAGCAGTAGAGTAACTCTTGGATAAGGTCCTCAGAATCCCATAGGACTCAATGACACAGACATTTGTGAGATTTTTTTGAGAGACATTCTCTGTTCACTCATTACATGCTGCCTTACTCTTTGTGTAGTAGTAATTGTTGTTTTCTTACCGTTATCCCTGCTCCTGGCAGGTTCTGCTTAGAAGATGGCTGTGACATGGGGAAATCTGGCCAGCTTGTCACAGGGGCTTGTCGCCAGGATGTTGCACCCTCAGGTTTCAAACCACTGACCTGCCAATCTTCAAATCAACAGGCACAGCACTTTTAATCACAGAGCCACGAGTGGTCCCGTCTGTGTAGTATTAATCCACAGGGGGTAAATGAAGTCACCCCCTTTCCAGCCTCAAAGAACCATCATGCAAGTTGGCAGGTAGCATTAGTAACATTCTGAAATTCCCTTTATTTCTAGATTTCTCTCCCTGAGTACTAGTGTAGCTGTGACAAGAGCAGAAGTCCTACTCATGGCCACACGACCCTGACTTCACAGCATCACATTGTCCAGGAGGATCATGATGTCACTTCCAGATTTGCCCCCAAAAGGAGGCACTGATGGTGGCTGCTCCATGATCTCACTGGAAACCCAATTCCTTCTCCTGTGGGGACTCCCCATGGAAGAAACTATTTAGATTGAGTCCAACCATCCTTATCATGACAGAACTATGTTAGCTAAATGTGTTACTAACTGAACTAGGACTGCAATCCTAAAGACAATTTCACTGGAGTAAGACTCACTGAACACAATAGGGCTTCCTTTTGGGTTAGGATTGCGCTCTAAATTAGAATAGATTAATTTTTAGATAGATAGAATTAATTATTAATTTAAAATAATAAAATAATTAATAAATAATAATTAAAATAAATAAAATAAATAATAAAATAATTAATAATAATTAATTATTAATTATTAATAGATAGAATTAATTATTCTGAGAATGTTTAACTTTCACAAACAAGATACATCAAGGTTGGAAATATGAAGTCCTGAAACACGGTTGCATCTGGATTGTCATAAGCACAAAATATACAGCATCGTATAACAGTAACAGAATCTGTTACTAAATGTGACACCAGCCCCTTTGAGCATCTGCTGCCATCTTTTCCTGGAGCATTGCAACCTTGGATTACACCGTGTCATTTTCCAGCAGAAACTTCTCTTATTCAGACTGTAGCGCTCCTGGTTGTAAAATAAATCATTGGGATTAGGGAGCCTGGCCAGCCTTGCTGTGTAAGACATCTTGAAGCAGACATGCAAAAGATAGTCAGTTGGCACTTTGAAACACAAGGGACACAGTCTCTTGCTCTGTTCTTTTCAGAAAAGTACTGTCCTTGACAGCCATACTTAGGCAGGGACCTCACAGAGCTCCTGCCAACTCACCTTCCTCCAGCTTTTACTTGTTCCCAATTGTCATCATGAATGGCCACTGCAAATCAGTTTTAAAAACTGCTTTTCTACTGTTGTGGAGAGGTGGTTGTGCAAGCAATCCTTCCATTTTTCTGTACCAGAATCAAACCCCTGTAGATAGAGGCACTACCTTATTCCATTAGGCACAATACAGGAGCAAGAGGAGCAAGAAACTTGGGAGTGGAAGTATAAACATATTTTTCCATAGTTTTCTTAAAACACTGATTTTTTTATCCATAGGAAGTTCTGGAACAGAATCAAAGTGGATAACAAAGGACACCAGTACACAATTTCAGAATAAAATGGAGGCCCTTTGCTGAAATGAGCTCTGTTTGGGCATTTGTCTTCCTGTGTCAGCTCAGTCCAAAAGTGCAAGTTTTGGGTTTAAATGGCTAGGTTACCTCCTTCATTATTCAGTCTCTTGATGGGTCACCTTGGCATAGGTAGGCATTTTAATATTCAGTGTCCAATCTGAGGCAGCGAGGTTATGGTCAAATCCATTACTGTGGTTAGGATGTCTTTTAATACATTTTTCTACTGATCCATTGGTTTTTTAAAATCCACTGAGGGTTCTGGATCAGGGTGACCATATGACCAGAAAAACCCGGATTTGTCTGGATTTTTAGCCTCCTGTCCGGGTGTCCTACATTTTGGCTTCATTGTCCTACATTTTGAAACTTTGTGATACTGCAAAGTTTCCCATCATGCCATATGTTGTTAGATTCATATTGAAGAGCAGAATCCAATGAAAAAATTGGTTTGGAGATATCTCCTTCCTATCAAAAGTTACGGTCAGAAAACAAAAAAACAAAAACAAAAAAATACACTTTTTGGAAATTTTTTTAAGCAGGTAGGAATTTTGGCCCTGGGGTTCAGGAATAATCTGGTCACCCTGTTCTGGATAAAACAGTGATTGTACCTAAATATGGCTAGGATTGAACTGTCAAATGTTAAGCATTTCTCCTTATTAGCTGTTCCTTACAGTTCAGTTCAGGTCTCAAGATAATTATATACAGTTTGGGAGAAAAGATGCAACCCAGTAATCCAGCACTGGAGGCCAAGATGGAGAAGATTTCCACCACCACCATGTATTTCCCTTTGGCGCTTAGATAACTGGGAACGAAAGAGAGCCACACACTGCAGAACACCAACATGCTGAAAGCGATGAACTTGGCTTCGTTAAAGGAGTCGGGCAACTTCTGAGCAAAGAAAGCCACAAGGAAGCTGACCAGAGCCAGAAGTCCCAGGTATCCCAGAACATAGTAAAACATATGGGATGATCCTTTGTTGCACTCCAGTATGATTTCTTCAGGCACTGAGTGCACATCCATGTGTGGGGATGGAGGATCAGTGCAGAGCCATATCATAGAAATAGCAACTTGAATACATGTGCAACTCAGAATAACCGAGTTGGCAAAGCTCTTCCCAACCCATTTCCTCAACCTGCTTCCTGGCTTGGTGGCCATGAAAGCCAAAATCACAGTGAGAGTTTTTGCCAACACCGAAGACACAGCCATGGAGAAGATGATGGCGAAGGAAGTTTGACGCAACTGACAGCTCAGTGTCTGTGGCTGGCCAATGAATAGCAAGGAGCAAAGGAAGCAGAGCAGGAGGGAGACCAGCAGAGAGTAGGTCAGGCTCCGGTTGTTGGCCTTGACAATGGGAGTGTTCCGGTGCCGGATGAAGATTCCCAGCACCACGGCTGTGATCAGAGAGAGAGACAGAGTCATCATAGCCAAACCAACACCCAAAGGTTCATCATAAGCCAGGAAGTTCAGATTCTTATTCAGGCATTGATGTTTCTCCTTGTTAGGATGTTGATGTTCAGGGCACATGGAACAGTCATCCATATCTTTTTTTTAAGAAGTAGAAAATAATATAGTTCAGTCTCATATTTTCCCTATTTTTTCTTTACTAGAAATAATACACAGATGCTTCACTGGAAAGATCAGGTCGTGTTTGAACATTTGCTCCATTTTGTTCCACCAACACAGAATGGCTCGAAAGGGGAGAAAAATATGAGGGAAGAAGTGCCTTCCCCCATCCTCCCCTTCTCCTCCCCTGCCATCTTCCATGCAAAATGCCTTCCTCCCATCCCCTCACCCTGAACTCAGCTGTTAGCCAGCATAATTTACCCCTTTGCAAGAAACTGAAATAGTACAGGGAGGCTGGTGCAACACTCTGCACCAAACTACTTAACTCACTGGGTGTCATGAACATGCCTTTCAGCATGTTGCAGCACCCTAGTTTTCCACAAGTAACTTGTTTCAGCCTATAACAGCACAATCCAGAGTAACTACGGGACCTCTTGCGTCAACGTAAGAGGCACTCACTCTGGATTGCTCTGTGCATTTCCCATACGTTTCCATACGACGTTGATGTAACTCTGCAACTCTTGTAGCTATAACAGATATTCTCAGGCTCACTTCTTTGATTCAAGCTTCTGTAGCTTCTACAGATGTGCATTTCTGAACATAGAAGTGCAAGTCTCATTAATATCACTATGTACAATACATGATCATAACCTAAAATGTGCTTTATTATATGGTATCTCCTACCTTTCTGGCTTGAGAATTTGCCTTGTGGGCACTGAACACAATCATAACAACAAAATGGCTTTCCCTCCCTCTTTTGCCTTCTGTACCCTGGATAGCAAGGCTCATTACACACAGCAACAGCTGCAACCTGTATATAAAAAGAGAGACATCCATATTTTCCATATTCTTCTGTCTTCCTTTTCCTGTAATCATCAGAGATGTGAGCACGATCCTAACAAAGTCTACTCAAAAGTAAGACCCATTGTGTTCAATGGGTCTTACTCCCAGGAAAGTGTCTTTAGTGTTGCAGCCCAAATATCTGAAATAATTTATATTCTTAGCACTTAGTTGTTAATGTGCTAGCTGTATGCAATATTGGTGACATTTTTTTCCAAACATTAGCACCTGCATCAGTGGACACACAACATTGGAATATTGCTTCTTATGACTACTTATGACTATAAACAGTATATTTCCTGGCTGATAAGAATGATCTGGCAGTACTGAGGAAGCAGTCTGATTTTTGGACATGGATGTGGTTCGTTCCAGTAGCCAACATATGGAAATCATATTTTAAGGGGCAAAAATATATTAGGTCCAAATCATATTTAGAAGGATGATTTCAAGGTCAGAAAACCTTTCCGGTTTTTCAAAGGGTCTCAGTGCACCATACCAGGGCCCCTTCCCCTGCAAAGCCATTCGAGACAGGGGCTTTATTTGTTTGTTTGTTTGTCATACGGCAAATACTTGGACTTATGGTAAATCTTATGGTTAATGTCCAGTCCACCCAGCCATTCAAGGATAAAGTGGTATATATGGAAAAAGTCAGACCGGTGGAAGCTCTGGATAGACACTTGGACACATGATGAATATTTTTGTCAAGTAGCACCGCACTCAAACTCACACAAATAACGGACACTAACTGGATAAAATTAAAATGAGAAGAGAACAATTCATTTACTCAGGAGGCATTCACCGATCAAAACATTCTCATGCGTAGGAACAGTTCATATTTTTGTTTTTATGTTACTTTTATTCTCAAAACACAGTTACAACTTAGTACTGGGAACTGTGCTGCTACCAGCCTCCAGTTTTGTACATCCTGGAAATCAATTTGGGAAAGGAGACTGCAGGAAACTAATGGCATGGTGGGTCAAGGATTGCAGTTGTCAGAGAGCTTCGGGATGGTCTGTATAAACTTTCACATAGAGAAAGCCTCGATCTCCCCAAGGAACGCTCTTAAAGTTTTATACAAAATGATCTCATTCTATATTGTTGAGGCAAGATACTGTACATATCTTGCACCAATAGCCCATACATCTCATGACACCCCTACATCCCAGAGCCCAAAACTGAAGAATTAGCACTCAGAAGAGGAGCAGAGGATGATCAAGACATTTCATTGATCTCTACCACTCCAGTCAACTCCTACCTGGCCAAATTTGCTGTGCCATGTAATCAGTGACACATTGATAATTATCTCTCTGCCTAGAGGTGGTTGAAGATCCATTCTTCCAATTCTCACTTTCAGGAAGGACATGTTTGGGAAAGTAATCCAGTTGATGATATCAAATCCAGAGGCCAATTCTCCTCCTTCTTCAAAAGACACCTCGTCTCCAGCAGTGTTGTTAAATGAGATGCTTCTCAGAAAAGAGTGGAGCTTTGAATAACAGATGTTTAGGCAGATGTTACAAAAGAGATGGAAAAACAAATGATTTCTGATCCTCACTCTGAGATATAGGTTTGCTGTTTTATGTGCCTTCATGTTATTTGTCATATATTCCTTCACTGCAAAATATTACAATTTATAAAAGTTTCAAAACTGGTCAACATTAAGGGATGACAAATTTACTGCTTATCTGCCTCCTTCCCCTGCATATTCAGTTAATATACAGTGATGTTGGACGTTGGCTGTGTACACTGCATACATATGTATTATTTTCATCAATGAACTTAAATAATTAAACTTTCATCAATTCACTTAAACAACAGACATATCATCAACAATGGTCTTCAAACATTTTGGCCTCAAGGCAACATCATATACCTTAATATGGTGTTGAGGGCCAGATGTGACATATGGGCCAGATTTGGAGACCTCCTGATCTAATATCAAGTAAAATTCTATCTGGAATTAAACCTTATATGACACAAAACAGACACATTAGTTTGGAAGTTAATACATCTATTGATGCATATATAGACTTTACCTGCCAGTGTGATTTAGCAGACTTTGGGCTACTGTTCCCAGCTATTGCTCTGTGCTTGGTTCGGGATGAATACATGGCATTTAAGGCAAGTGCCACAGCATAGATGGCGTTATAGATGGAGTAGCTTTGGCCAGTCATGCCTATTTCAAAAAATGGTCCAGGAAGGTTTGCCACATTCTCTTCCGCGGTGCAAATTTCCTTGGTCTCCATACTCATATTATTATCTGGAAATAAACAGTTAAAAGCTTGCTCCCAGAAAAGTCTGATAAAACCATCCACTTCTGAATGGGGATCCAGGCTCTGAAGGAAAGCAGAGAACCCTTGCACATGGTTGGAGTGAATGGCAAAAGATAAAGCTCCCTGGAAGACTTGCACGTCCAGAGCTCTGTGAAACGTTTCTGATGAGAAGTCCCAGTGGGCTGTCATCACCCACACTTTTTGTACTGGGGCCATCGTATCCGGTTCAATCAGGTTCAACACTAACTGAAGACATAACATGCTATGGGTATCACCACGCACCACACATACGTTGACATCAGACTTGGAAAGAAAGTTGGTCATGTTCTGAAGGGGTTCCAGCAATTGGAAAATGTCATACATATGGCTTTGTACAGGCATTCGTTCAACGAAGGCAGTACAGATACCATTCTGGGAAAATTTATGCATCAATGTTTGGGCAAACTTTTCTCCTTTATCATCACCCACCACAATTATCCCAACCCATTTCCATTGAAAATGCAGGAGAAGTTGGACAATCCCAGTGTACTGATGCACTTCATTGGGGACCATTTGGTATAAGGAAGAAAGCTGAGTTGTATCGATTCCCACTGGAGCAAATAAGCAATAGGTGACCTAAGTAAAAACAAACAGAAATCATCAGGGGGTTGTCATCAGACAATACTCAACATTGTTCAGTGATTGTTCAGGAACTGAAATATCCCTTGGATTCTAGTAGTAAATGTGCAATTTTTATATCAGTCACATCCTCCACCATCTGCCCTGTCCCAGTCTACCCTGCCCAACATTGGTTTTGTCTTTATTAATGTTTTTACATATTGTTGGTACATTTTATTATAGAACTCTGAAAGCCTCCTTGGTTATGCTTCAGTGTGGGAAAAGTGGGATTTATATATATAAACTGAAGATATACTGATTGACTCACTCATCAATGCCCAGTGACAGTGACAGTGCCCAGACAGTGACAGTGCCCAATACACAGTGTTATCAAAACAGTTATCCAAGCATTATCAGAAAAATTCTCAGAAAATAAGATTTGCAGATATCTGCTGTTTCTAAACTTTCTAAAGTTTTAACCAACACATCTTAAAAAGCTTTACATCTTCAGTAGAGACTGAAATATCTTTGGTATAAGTAGCAATATTGGTAACAGCTTACCTGTGGAATCTTGTAGATGCCTAAGACTGCAGCCATGTGAAGGGAGGTTTCAGAGTCAAGGCTCCCAATGACAGCCACTGGGTTCTTCTGGAAATCACAGTTATAGTTGAGAACAATCCTATTCTGATGAAAGAGAAGATTCAAGGTGTTCTGAAAGGTCATCTTTGCATCAAAGTGACTGTCAAAGATGTGGAATCCCAAGGTGTTGTTGGGTAAGATCTTTGAGTTCTCATTAATTTCCTTCACAGCATATACCATAGATAGGACATGCTGATAGTTTTTGGGTACTGTGCTAAAGGAAGAACACCACAACATATAAAGTTAACACAGATACTTTGTGGACCTTTCCTTACTCCTTATTTCCATGAAAACATCTACATCATATCAGTGTGTACAATGAATCTATATGATATCACTTTACTTACTTTTCTTACTTAATATCTAGATATCTAGATACGTTATCGGTGTGCCAAGCTTCCAAGTCGTAAGAAGTTCTAGTTCCTCTTTATTCTGCATTGATGAGACCTCACCTTGAGTCCTGTGTTCAGTTCTGGGCACCTCACTTGAAGGAAGATGCTGCCAAACTGGAGCAAGTCCAGAGGAGAGCGACAAGAATGATCAGTGGGATGGAAGGGAAGCTCTACGAGGAAAGGTTGGGGGAACTTGGGATGTTCAGCCTGGAGAAGAGGAGGCTGAGGGGAGACATGATTGCCCTCTTCAGATACCTGAAGGGCTGTCATAGGGAGGAAGGGGCCAATTTGTTCATAGCTGCTCCTGAAAGCAGAACTAGAACCAATGGGTACAAACTGCAAGAAAGGAGATTCCGGCTGGAAATCCGGAAAAAATTCCTGACGGTGAGGGCGGTTCGGCAGTGGAACAGATTGCCAAGGGAGGTGCTGGACTCTCCCTCACTGGCGAACTTCAGGTAGAGGCTTGATGAGCACCTGTTGGAGATGCTCTAGGAGAATTTCCTGCTACAGGCTGGGATTGGACTAGATGACCTACTAGGTCCCTTCCAACTCTATGATTCTAAGTCTCAAAATCTTATGATAATTAAAGTGAAAACTGGATAAGACTTGTCAAACAGTCCTTTAACCAAATATAATAAATATATATGTAATAAATATATAGTCAGTCTGCAACAGAAACATCTGAAGCCTTTTCCTTTGTTTCCAAAGATACTTCTATGTTTCTTCACACTAGAATTGAAAGTTTAGGATATTTCCATATTTGGAATATTTCTTCAGTGCAAATCTGGATCATGACTGTAGGATATGCAGATGGCTTAAAAAGTGTGCTAATCTCCTCACTTAAAAGCAGGCATAAGGATGGTCCATTTAAGCATACCAATGTTAATCTAGCCAGTGGCATAGCTAGAGGGGGTGCAAAGCAGGCGGCTTCACTGCAGCATGCAGTAGGCCCCTCTCGCTCCTCTTTGAAGCCATTCTGGTTGGTGAGAGCAAAATGGAGGCAATGACTAGCCCGGAATTTGAACACTGACTAGTTAGTTGTCCTGATAAACCGAACATACAAGGTTAAAGACCATTTAGAGACTATAGAAGACAGACCTACAATAGTCTATGAGTTCGTTTTGCCCTTATGCAAACATCATCTCCTGACCTCTCTCAGCAACACTCTGATGCTTTTTGGCTCCCCACAAGCAAAGACAGAAAGAGAGAGGAGAGCATAATACTAAGCAGGTCTACTCAGGATAATGTCCTACTGAGTTCAGTGGGGCTTACTCCCAGGAAAATATAAGATTGCATCCTGGAGAAGGAGGAAATACAACTGGGCACAAAAATTAGGAGATATTTCAAAATGAATATGAAGCGATAAAAGAAAGAAGCATTTAATTTTGGGGGAAGAAACAAGAACATCAATAAAGCAAATGACAAGTCAAAGAAAGTTGTTTGATTATGCAAATGAGATGCAAAAACCAACTTTTATGCCATAGGTGAAAATGCACTATACAAAAGGCTGAAAGTACTTTTCAAATACAGTGGTACCTCGCTTAACAAGTGCCTTGCTTAACAAGTGTTTCACATAAAAAGCAAAAATTTTCAGGAAATCTTGCTTCACACATCAAGTTCCGCTTCACTTAACAAGCAAGCATGGTATGGGCATGTGTGTTATGCAGACCTGACACTCCTCATGGAGGCTCTTTAAAAGGGCTGCTGGGCAGCACTGCTGCCTCTAACTGTCCCCAACTTGGGGGCAGGTGCGTGGAGGTGTCAGAGGCAGCTGTCCTTAACTGCCCCCAAGTGCTCACACCGACTACCTTGAACCTCCAGCAGCAGCCTAGATAAATCTAGATAAACCTCCCAGAAAAGTGCCTTTGATTTCAGTCTCCTAACTATGTCTACTCATAGATAAGCCCCATTGTGTTAAATGGGGCTTACTCCCAGGAAAGTGTCTTTAGGATTGCAGCCTAATTAGACTTCATAGGATCAGGCACACTGAATGCATGTTTTGAATTCAATTCCAGTGTTTTGTCATCATTTTTACATCCAGTTAATATTTTTATATGAGTATTTGGAGGGTTGTGGAACCAATTATCTGAGTTTCCATTATTTCCTATGGAAAAATCTGTTTCACTTAAAGAGCAGGCCTCCAGACCGAACTAAGCTCTTTATGTGAGGCACCACTGTACCTGGCATGGTTTTGAAGGCCAGCAGAAAAAAATAATTTTAAATCTAAAGAAATGCATTAGATATGGGACGTAGATGAATGAACTGTTGAAGTAATAAATAAGCGAATGGGGTCAAATTATCAGGATTTTTTCAAGCACCAATTTACGTCACAGAAATAAAGCACATACTCAATGGACCTCCACTTGCTCATCTCCCTAGTGTCTTCAGAGGGCACAGTCATGTTTAGGCCCTCAGAACATGACATGAAGTCATGTTTAGGCCCTCAGAACACCCTCCAGACCCACCCTCCAGAGCACAGTGAAACTTGCAAAGGGTCAGTAGCTGGTGTTGGGCTGGACAGAGCCTTGCTGTGGGCCACATCTGGTCCCCAGGATTGGGTTTGGGGACCCCTGGTCAAGCCCATGATAATACAGATCACTTACACAGCTTCATCCACACGCTCTGTCTCAGGGTGCTCTTGGAATAACACAGTATCATGAAACGAGAAAAGTTGGGATGTGATGCCGCCTATGATGAAGTCCCCTGGCTGATAGTACCGATATGGCATCTTCAGGGGATCGTATATGGCGCACCCCAAAGGTTTCCTCTGGCATTCGGCTGGTGGCAGCAGCAGGAGCAACAACCAGAGTTGTGGTGAGGCAAAGGGCCTTGTCATGAAGACGTCCAGACTTTCTTTCGTTGGCTTATAATCCGCCCTTCCTCTTGTCTCAGTTATTATCAGCCTGATAACAACATCCTGCTAAGAAGGGCTGTGAAGCCTCCTTCTGAACTCATCTCTCAAGTCTGTGAGCTTAATGTAAAGAACAAGAGAGTGGCCTTCAGGCAGCCCTTCAATCCTCTCCTGGGAACTGTTAGGGCTATTTCAGTTAAAGAAATTCCTTGTGGGCCAAAAAGTCTGAATCATAGGTATTGAGGATAATTAAAGGATGCTCAAACTTCTCTGCAAACAGTTTTTTTCTGAATGGCATATTATACAGCAGGCATGCAAAGAAATAAAAAATGAGCATAATCAAGATAAGATTGGTATTTTCTCATCCTAATGATAGTTATACTACACCAAATTCTCATCTGATGATGTGCATGGTGGGATGTTGGACATGAGAGGAGGATGTTGTACATGGGGGGGGGGATGATGAGCATGAGGGATGTTGTGCTTGGCGGGTTAATGCACATTGGGGAGTTGATGCCCATGGGTGGATGTTGCTCATGGGAAGATGTTGCATATGGGGGGTTTGATTCACATGGGAGGAGTTTTGTGCATGGGGGGTTGTAATGCAGTGAGGGGATGGTGTGCATGGGGGATGTTGTGCCTGGGGAACAGTGCGCATTGTTGTGCATGAGGAATGATGTGCATAGAAGATTGTTGCACATGGGGGGTGGTGTGGTTGAGAGTGATGCACATCGGGTGGTGGTGTACATGGGGGATGTATTACAGAGGATGTTGCATATGGGGGGATGATGCACAAGGAGGGTTGTTGCACAATAGGGAAATGTTGCAGGGGGGAATTTTACTCCCACAACACAGGTACATTTTCACTTATGAGTTATAAAGTGGAAGTGTGGAGGGACTTCCGTAACAGAAGTGTAGGGCTCAGATGCTCTGCTATCTCATCAGCATTTTAATTTGAATAAAATAAATGTTTGCATACAGGGCAATGTTAGAAATCTCAGGGCACAATCCTGAGATTGTGGAGCAAAGAAGTACTTCACATAACTTTTCCAGAACTTTTCCAATATCATGCAAATATCTCATGATATTTTCCTCCTACTGTTACAGATAAGGATTATTAATCTCTAATAATCTATAGTATTGACCCCAAAACTACTAACAAGTAAAGAAAGCAATTTCTTTAGAGCAACTCTTTGGCTAGGCCTTCAGTTCCAAGTCACTATGGGTAAAGTATCAGCATGTGAGAAAAAGAATTTGCAAGTGAGCATATTGTACAGAAGCACATTGAATATCTAGTAACGTGGTATGCAACTGTTAGGGGGAATAATCCTTGAACAAACAATAGGAGCATAGATGGCATGATACTGTTTGCAACAAACAGTATGTGGTGACCACGTCAATGGTATGACCTGGATTAACAAATCAGAACTGACCTGTGTGAAAGTGAGGTAATGTTAGCTTTGATTGGATAATAGAATTAAGTGAACTATTGCTGTATAACAGTAATAGACAATGTCAAAAGCGAATTGAAATGTATGAACCATTAAATATTCTTGATGTCATTTAGAGGTATATTATCTTGAACGCTTCCGGGATTCAAGTTTTTGAGGCCAGTATGAGAGATTCCATCAAAGAGACGGCCTAGCTCCAAGTTTTGCTAACAATAAAGCTCTTGCTTAACTCTTTAATCCCTGGTTCTGGTTATTTCTTGGGAGTTTGAAAGTGATCCTAAGGTTGGAGGTGTAGGTAATCCGCTTGGCTACCCGTGTCATCTTTAGCAGAGATTTCTGCAACACTACCTAGTCAGGGATCACAGAGCAAATACAATGATTTATGCACAAGGTGATGTCAAACCAATCTGAGTATTATACTAAGGAAAAAAACTTCCCTCCTCTCCCTATTCTTTATTCCTCCTTTGAATTAATTTTCCTATTTCTCCCTTCCGAACTCCAACCCCTCCCCTATGATATTGTTCTTTCTTTTGATGCTTTTGTTGTAATCTTTAATGCCAATAAAGGTATTTGTAATCATCGTACTAAGGAAAAAACTGAAAACAAATGAGAAAGGTTCCTATTGACCAATAGGAGAAAACTGGGCACAGGGAATGAGTCTTTTTCTTGAAACTGTACAGAAATCACACAGATTGTTGTGCCTAGTCTTGCCCCCCTGTATAGACTCCCTCACGTCCCACTATACTTACCCAAGGAGACATATGCATAAAGAGTGAGGGCAAAATCCAGAGTAACTACAGGGAGTCCTTGCTCCAGTGTAAGAACAACTTACTCTGGATTCCAATAGGAATTTCCCATAGGTTTTCACTAGGTTGTGAGTCTCTTACATACTCCTGTAGTTACTCTGGATTTGGGGGTGAATCCAAATGGCACAATGTAAAAGTATCCCCTGCAGGTTACACTGCTACTAATGACTGATAGTAGGGTTTTCTGCTCATCCTCATTTTTATAGCCATACAGTTGTTGTTGTCTGACATGTGGCCCTCATGCGCACATAACACTGCTATTATTGCCTTATTGGACCCAATCCAACTGCCTGGATCATCTTGGAGTTGCACAAGCAATATTGGTGACACAAATCCAAGCTGAACCATAGCACCTGCTGTGACTTACCCTAGGGCAAAAGGATAAAAGACCCTTCGCTCAAGTAGAAAATCAATGGCTAAAATCTGCTGTGGATGCTGCATAACACATGCTGGCATAGCTGTGCATCACTGCACAGGGATGAAATTCACACTGCACTGTAAGTTTCTCTGGATGCATCTAATTGCTTAGTCACAAACACTTCCCTGAGCAGGATCATGTTGCAGAGTACATATTGTGGGACATACATACAGCTCACACTGGACTCCCAGAAATGGGGTCCCAGAACTGTGTCATCTTTTGACTGCATACTGTGCCCAGATTCTACTTTTATCTGCATATTGTCTCAAGTGGCTTCCTTAGTTCTTTTCATACTCACAAGTCAGATCGATCTTCCAGGTATGCGCATGCCAGAGATGATATTCCACAAGCTCTGTAGTGTTTCACCCATCAGAACAAAGATGTGTGGAGAGGTGAGACAAACCCATTCATACCTTGTTCATAGAACAGAACCAGACTCCCCTGTGACTGCACAAAAGAGCTGCCCAAATCTGACTCTATGTGTCTCCAGACTTATGTATGTGTAGTTAAAGGGAGGCTAGTTGATCTATTGATGAACGTACCTGTGTTTTAGGAGTAAAATACCCCCATAAGACATTCCCCCATTTGACAATACCCCCATTTGACAACACCCCCATGACCATCAACACCCAATGTGCACCAACCCATCCATATGCATCACCCCGCATGTGCACCAAAACCCCATGTGCACCAACCCCCCATGTGCACCAACACACCCATGTGCACCAACCTTTAATGCACACCACCCCTAAACGCTACAACATCCCATGCACACCTCCCCTCCCAGGGCATCAGACCCCAGGCACGAAATTGGCTGGAAGTTGATCAGTCGGTCTCCAATGTTAAGTATATTACAAAAACATATTGCACACAGTTTAACCCCCTTAAGGATTAAATTTCTCCACAGTGGTACTTAATGGGTGTTCATGTCACAGAAGGAACACTCTCCCCAAATTTCATGCTTCTACGTACAGGGATTGGGGGAGGGTCTTGATCATTAAGGATTCTTCAATGGAAAGTATAGGGAGAAAAACATTTTGTGCCCCTTTTCACCCCCTTCATATTGCAATTTCCAAAAACCTTTATTTTGTGGGTTCCTCGATCACGGAAGGAACACCCATGCCAAATTTCATGCTTCTAAGACAGGTGGTTTTGACTAAGTGTTGATGAGTGAGTGAATGAGTCAGTCAGTCAGTGACTTTTCACTTTTATATATATTGATTAAGAATACATACGTGTACGACAGACAGATTCTAATGTAAAATTCTATGTTGGGAAAGGTAACAGGTTAGGGCAATACTGTGAGGATCATATTAAAGAATTTCATGTAAAAGAATTAGGGTGCAATCAGACTAAATATAGGGAGTCCTTGCTCAGGTGTAAGAACAATTTGCTCTGAATTGCAGTATGAATTTCCCATAGGTTTTCACTAGGTGGTGCAGTAAATACGTGTACATGTAATGTCTCTTACGTGCTCCCATAGTTACTTTGGATTATAAGTATTTATAAGATAAATAAGATAAATTTATCTTATTATATAAGATAAATCTAAATTTATCTCTGTATTTGGGATAAATTCTAATGAAAAATTTAGCAATTAAAAAATGATGGAAGTTTAAAATAACCACAATAAATTTGATGCCAGAGGATAACTATAGCTCAACAGTAAGAAAATGTGGGAACCATGTAAGATATTTAAAATCAATTATAAGTAGACAATTCCTACAGAAAAAAACAATAAAATATATTAGAAATTTCTCCTTCTCAGCTGGTCCTTACTGTTCAGTTGGGGCCTCAAGAGGATGATGTAAATTTTGGGAGCAAAAATGCAGCCCAGTAACCCAGCACTGGAGGCCAGGATGGAGAAGATCTCCACGGCCACCATGAGTTTCCCTTTGGTGCTTTGATAGGTTGGCACAAAAGATAACCAGACACTGCAAAAGACCAACATGCTGAAGGTGATGAACTTGGCTTCATTGAAAGAGTCTGGCAGGTTCCTAGCAAAGAAGGCCACCATGAAGCTGATGAGCGCCAGACACCCCATGTACCCCAACACACAGTAAAAGAAGAGGGATGAGCCCTCATTGCACTCCACGATGATTTCTTCAGGGAGGGAGTGCAGATCAGTCTCTGGGAATGGGGGGTGGGTGCACAGCCAGAAAGTGCAAAGAGCTGCCTGAGTACAGGAGCCACAGAGAACAACAGAGTACGCTAGTCGGCTTCCCACCCACTTCCTCCACTTGGATCCTGGCTTGGTAGCCATGAAAGCCACCACCACAGTCAGGGTTTTGGCTAAAATGGAGGAAACAGCCATGGAGAAGACGATCCCAAAAGTGGTTTGGCGCAGGTAACAGGTGAGCAGCTGAGGCCGACCGATGAAGAGGAGGGTGCAGAGGAAGCAGAGCAGGAGGGAGCCCAGCAGAGAGTAGGTCAGGCTCCGGTTGTTGGCCTTGACAATGGGAGTGTCCCGATTCCTGATGAAGGTTCCCAGAACCAAGGCTGTGATCAGGGAGAGGGAGAGAGCCAAAGCGGCCAGACCAAACCCCAAGAGCTCTTGATAAGATAGGAAGTTCAGTTCTTTGGGAAGGCATCGGTCTCTGCCCTCATTGGGATACTGATCTTCTGGACATTTGGAACAGTCACTCACATCTTGGGGGAACATAAAGAAAGGCAAAATCAGAGTTTCTGAAAAGACATTTTTGTGAGCAGCTGAACGAAATGGTCAGTACTATGTCTCTGTGCATTTCCTTTTACAGGTGGAAAAATATGCAGGAGGCAGACATTGATACATTGGGAATTGGTGCTACCTTTGCATAAAGCAGGGTGGACAAGCTGAGCCATTTGAGGGTCCCTGGCCTTTTATCAACTGTATAGAAGGGAGAATTTCAGCATGTGATGCTATTCATCTGAGAGACAAAACTGGCCCAGTTTGCCCTGTTCTGGCATAGAAAGGCCCTAGAGTGGTGACATTTTTGTATACTTCTTTGATAAGAGAAGGGTGCATAAAAGAGGAATCCTTAGGTATTATAGGGACCTTTATGTCAGAGTTATAGAATACAAAGAGGATAATAAGGGTCTGCCTGTTTGATGTCACTTCCAGGCACAACACCACTTTCAGGGGTCCCAGTAGATTGTCATTCTCAGAAGGAGCCCCCTGTCTGTCTAAGAACCACTGCTTAACCTAAAAGGAGTATTAATGTCTCCTTAAAAACAATAAATGGTATTTTTAAACAGCATTTTTTCTAGTTCATTTTCTAAAATCTTTCTTTTTCTTTTAAGCTGGATTGATGCAATACAAACCTAGATAAAATTGTGGGAAGAGGAAATGGAGGCATTACCTCTTAGCCATGCATCTGACCTCTACCATACCTAACAAATGCTATTTATAGATGTAAATAATCACTGGCAAATAGTAAATCTTTAAACATATACAGCATCCACAGGACCACAATTGGAACCAGAATGTCTGTGTCCGTAATATTCACTTCCGGTGTCAAGTCCCCCACCTTTCTGGCCTGAGATCTTTCCTCCTGGACAAGGAGTGCAATCATAGCAACAAAACTGCCCATCTTCCTTCTTCTGCTTACTGGAACCTGGAAGGCAGGGCTCATTACACAGAGCAAGGGGCATCCCCTACACACAAAAGGCAGTTCAGGTCATAAACAAAATTAATTTGGAAGCAAGAGAGTTTCTTCCTAACAAGATGGAGTCAAGTGAGAATAGCATCAATATTGGTTTCCAGTCCAACACACCAGTACCAGTCTAGAAAATGGGAAGGAAATTGGTGGCAATGATAGTACTTGAGAGAGGAGATGGAAAACATGAGATTATAGAGTGTTGGGGAAAAGGTGTCCAAAAGGAAAGCCGATTGACCAAGAGGAGCAACGTCTAATGGTTAGTGCATCCACACCACTTCTGTTCCCTCCTTTGATGTTATTGTACCAGCCACTGAACAGGAGGTTATTTGTTTCTGCTGTCACGATTCCAGTCTATCGATATCTGTCAGAGAAAGATCATCTGGGAAAAATTCTCCTCTGAGGGAACCACTCAACCCAAGGATTTTTATTAAAAATCAAACCCCCAGAAATATCAGTAGGATGAAGACAGGAGACAATTCACTGGATTACCAGTGATTAAGCTGGATCAATATCAGGCTATATTAAATGGTGACTTAAAGCCAGTTCTACTTAGTTTATCTATAATCTCCGCCAATCTGGCCACACTCTTCCTCTATGAAAATGCCACCTGCCACACACCTTAGATGTGTTACAAAACTCTCAGAGTAAAACTGGTCCATCATGGTAGGGCGAAAATCTTTCCACTTTAGGATCCATCTCACTCTGGCTCTGGACACTTAACATTGCTGATCATAACCAAATGGAATTGACTACCAGAGTGTTTGGTCTGTTCAAAGGGTTCACACTTTGCTGCGTATCCGAGAACTTGCTGTTGAATCCTACCTGGTTAAATCTACTGTGCCAAACAATGATATTCTCATTAATGGAGAACATTTTGTCCCATGGAGCCTGCAGATCGATTTCCCCCACTTTCACTCTAGAGAACGTTTGATTTGGGAACGTTACCCAGTTGACAATATCAAATCCTGCTCCTGATTCACCATCCTTATTAAAAGATACTTTATCCCCAGCACTGTTGTTGAAGGAGACCCTCCTCAGGAAAGAGTGAAGCTGCAATGAAAGGGCAAAAGGGGATTAAATCCGTAAAGGTGAGCATAAACAAGAGCAGCACCTGTAGCTCATAGGACTGAGAAAAAGCCCTTTCTCCTGACTTTCCCAAATATGCATTGGTAGACGTTATGTATATGTTTTGTGAGCTACAAATAATGTGCGGAGACACCTCTGTACACAAGTTTAAGATGGACAAGGTTAAGATGATGCTTGTCTTGTGGTTGGCTATGATGAAAAAAGGATGGTTGAAGGAATGGTACCAGATCACAAAGGGTTCTTAATCAACCTCCGTTATTGAGTTATGTTTGTCTCATCCCTCCTTAGCATGACACTCTCTTGTTCCTTTTTCAGACTTTTCTTCTAGAACGTTATCTTTTAAGGGTAAGATAAGCTTTGATAAAACGTTAATTGAGAAAGGAAGTGGACATTTTAAATCTGTTTTAGGCTCTATGATCTTGGCTGCCAGAGCACCTTCACAGCATCACATCATACTCATCTGATGAATATTATGTGAACCAAGCTCAAGACCACCACAACCAACCAAAAGTGGTCATGTAAATAGAAAATTGAGGGTGTGCTTCAAATGCTCTCCTTCTCCTTGCACATTCTGCTTTGGAAAAATAAGAGGGGGACGGGAGGGTGAGAGCCCAGCCAGAAATATGGAGAGTTGGAGGTTGTTGGTATATCAGTCGTATATGAGGAGGCTCAAGTGCCGTATTATTATGGTGTGGAATCAATATCATACCATACAGTATTCTTCTTGTTGAACACAATAATAGAACTGCCTTCCATGTGAAGCATACCTGCAAATGGAGTGATTTAGGAGGAAACAGCCTATATTGTTTTTGTGTGGAACGACGCATGGCCTGCAAAGCACGCACCACCGCATGGACAGCATTGTAGATCAGATAACTTTGGCTGGTCATGCTCATTTCAAAAAGAGGCCCAGGAAGGCTCTCCAGTTTCTCCTCCCCAGTACAGATCTCCGTATTTTCCTTATACGGATCAGTGTCAGGAAATACACAATCAAAAGCCTGTCTCCAGAAGACCCCAATAAATCCATCTTCATCAGAATACGGATTTCTGGTATGAAGAAAATCTTGAAATCCTGGGATATTATTGGAATGAATTGTGACTGATAAAGCACCATGGAAGTTGTGCACATCCAAATTTCTATGATATGTTTCTGATGAGAAATCCCAGTGGGCTGTCATAACCCATACTTTCTCCAAAGGATGCAGCCCATACATTTCAGTTGCCATTAAAATCCACTGCAAACCAATCATGGTGAGAGTGTCTGCATTGACGACAAACACGTTGACATCTGATTTGCTTAGGTACTCCATTATGTCAAAACTATCTTCTATTAATTTAGGAACGTTTGATATTTCACTTTGGTTCGGCAACCTTAGGGTGAAAGCAGCACAAATGCCATTCAGGAAAAGCAGTTCCTTCAAAGTCTGCAGAAACTTTACTCCTCCATCATCACCCAGGGCAATGAGCCCAACCCACTTCCAGTGGAAATGCTGAAGAAGGTGGACAATCCCAGTGTACTGATGTGCTTCATTGGGAACCATCTGGTACAAAGAAGAGAGCTGAGTCTTATCACCCTCTGGTTGAGAAAATACAGAATAGGTGATCTAAACAAGAAGAATAAAGACTGAATCACTTCTGGGCTGCTTTTGCTTAACCCTAATTATCTAATTATAGTTATCTAATTTGTGTCCTTATACTGTCTACTCCTCACTGCTAAGTGAAACAGACATGAGCTTTATCTCCAATTTACCTTTGGAAAGGATGAGTTTAACTTTAAATTTACAGTGGTACCTCTCATAACAAAGCAGGCCTCCGCCAGTCTGGAAAGACTATGGTATCCTGCTTGGCGCTGCATACGCTGCATGCAAAGCACGAAAGCCTGGGTTGGATTGTTATGGAGGGTAGGCTGTTACCCAAGCAGCAAATCCCCCCTCTCCACGCCACTGAATTAGTCCAATGGAAAGGCAGAGCCAATACGATTGGATTCAGCTACATCGCAGAGCTGGGCTAAGGACAGGAGCTCACCCTGTCTTGTGGGGCCAACCTGGGTCTCGAACCCTGGCCTGCTGGTTAACAGGCACAGCATCTTAACCGCTTGCACCACCCACAGCCCACATAATAGCTCTCATAACAAGCGCCTCAAATAACAAGCGTTTCACTTAGCAAGTATAAATTTTCAAGAAATCTTGCTTCATATAACAAGTTCCGCTCCACTTAACAAGCAAGAGCACTATGGGCACGCATGCTATACAGCCCTGACGCTCCACACAGAGGCTCTTTAAAAGGGCTTCCGGCCAACCCTGCTGCCTTTAACCTCTCCCAACTTGGGGGCAGATGCCTGTGGGCACTAGAGGCAGCTGCCTTTAACTGCCCCCAAGTGCCCCCACCAGACACCTTGAACCTCCAGCAGCAGCCCAGGTAAGCCTCCCAGGAAAGTGCCTTTGATTGCAGCTTCCTAACCATGTCTACCCAGAAGTAAGCCCCATTGTGCTAAATGGGGGTTACTCCCAGGAAAGTGTCTTTAGGATTGCAGCCTAAGCAGACTTAATAGGATCATGCACTTTGAATGCCTGTTTTGAATTCAGTTACAATGTTTTGTCATCATTTTTACTTGCAGTTAATATTGTGGAACCAATCGTCTGAGTTTCCAATATTTCCTATGGGAAAATCTGCTTCACTTAAAGAGCATGCTTCCGGAACAAATTAAGCTCTTTATGTGAGGCAGCACTGTATTTATATACCAACTTTTCTATAAAAGACTAACAGCCCAATCCAGAGCAACTAATTTGTCCACATAAGAGCCCTTGGGTTGCCCTATCTAACACTAGGTTGGAGCAACTGCAAGATGCTCCAGCCCAGTTACTCTGAAGGAGGCTTAGGGCAGAGCAAGGCAAGATAGGGTGCCCTAAGAGAGGTGGACCTGCTCTGCCCTAACTGGGGCAGCCTAAGCAGCTCAGGAGAGGCAAGTTGAGGGCATGTTTAGCATTGCCTAGGGCAGAGCAGTTACTCTATATCCAGAGCCTTTTTCCAAGGCAGAAATGTCCTCTTCCAGCCCTCAGAGTTATACCACCTCAAGAGCAGGTATAGTAATGAGTAGACCCATAGGGGTCCATGATAAGGCCCGAGTAAGAATGGCAGTGCTGACCAAAAATCTGAGTTCTTGGCCATCCTAGCTGCAACCCCTGCCTCTCAACCTCAGGATATGGAACAACTATGGCAGCCCACAAAGCTCAGGATACAGCAGGCCACTCCAAGAAGCCCCTTCTATTCACTGTAGAATGTACTGGCATCTCATCAGGGACTCCTTATAAGGCAGGCACCCAGTGGCGTCACCAGACTGGTGCGGCTGGTGTGGGCTGCATTGGGGATGCGCTCCGTATGGGGTGATGTGCCGGAGGAGTTTGACTGTCCTTTGGCAGGCCCCGGGCGTCAGCACCCCCATTCAGGCCTGCTCCAAGGCGGAGAATCAGCCAGAAGCTGACACTTGTCTGGGGAGCTGGCCTGAACGGCCATCTGAGGTGCACTGCGCAGAAACACACTGAGCATGCCAAACAGCTTCAGAGGAGACTTCCTTAGAGCAGAGAAAGTCCGCGCCTCTGCACAGCCATTCGGCCTCACTCAGGAGGCGGAGCGGCAGCCGAATGGCTTCAGAAAGAGTACTGCACAGGCACCAACTCTGACGCCTGCACAGTCTCCCTCGAAGCCAAAAGGCTTCAGAAAAGTACTGCGCAGGTGTCAGAGATGGTGCCTGCGCAGTACTCTTTCTGAAGCCAGTTGGCTTCAGAAACAACTGCGCAGACGCCAACTTTGGTGACTGTGCAGTCCAGGTGGGGGGGGGGGGGCGCGCATCCCAGGGATGACGCACAGACTTCCGCACCAGGTGATGTGCAGAGTCATGTCACCACTGTAGGCACCACAGGTTTTCCTTGTTCAGTGTGATCTGAGGGGTGTCTCCTCAGGAGCAAGTCTTCCCCTTGTGTCAATTACTTAGCATGCTCTGGAGCAGTTAGGGCAGCCCAGGCTTCCTGACTCTCTGGATTCAGCATAACTTTCTGCTCTGGATACAGCATAGTTAGGAGAGTGCAGTTAGGTCAGAGCAGGCTGAATTTGCTCTGGATTGCAGCCTTCAAATGCTTCAGAAAAATAAAATTAATGTAGAATGAATTTTAAAACATGTTATATAATGAACAGTTAATAATATAATAACAGTAATAAAATATACAGGGCGATTGAAATGTAACTCATTATTTTAAAATACTCCTAAATTATTTATTTGTCATAATTGTTGTCTCTAGTTTTTGTGTTTGACCTTTAACGTATTAGAATATATCCTGTAAATTTAATCTGTTTGTCTCTCTATTTCAGATCAATTATTTTGTTGGAAATTTGGAAGGCCATCAAACATGGCTTGACATCTCACCCTGCAGGAGCATGCCCAGATAGCGGCGTCTTATGAAGTTTCAAAATCTTTTGTTTGAGTGCAAAATAACATTTCTTTATGCAGTTAATTTAAGCACTATGAGCACAATCCGAACTAAAGCAATTAAAGACAGTAGCATCTTAAAATAACCCTCCCACTAAAAGCCAAAGTATCAGCAATATTGAAAAGGGGCCAGGTGCTCAAAGGCATGTTTTCAGACCTTACAAGAAGGATTCTGAGTCCACCATAGAAGAATCTGCTGTAGAAGCTGGGAGATCTTTGCACGATGCTTGTCTGATAGGAAAACCCTGTGGATATGAGAGTCCAGTCTTGGTCCCAGATGCTTCAGGCTCTGGGACGAAAACAGATGGCTCTTGTCTCCATTGATGAGAAACCAATGATGCTGAAGGGTGGTCTCCAGAAGATGATTCTGTGCCAAGATGAGGGAAGGAGTCCTCAAGAGTATACACTCTGGAACCCCTTTGCCCTGCACATATTGGTTCCATGCCACTGAGGATGATGAGATGGTTGATAGCCTGAGCCTCTATCCTGGCCAGCATGGCAGCAGTTGGGTCAGCCCCTTCCAAGCTGGCTGGAACGGAGGCAGAGGTGGCAGGGCCAGATCCCTCAGGAGAAGACATTTCAGATCAAGACCCAACAGGGCAGAAGCCAGATACATGCGGTGATGCACTAGCCACAAAGCCCTTCTCCCTCCTTAAAGGACCCAGGTGCACGTCAGTACCTAAACCCAGGCAGGCAAGTCCAGAGGATCCCCAGGCACCCCTAGCGGGATGGCCTTCTCCTCGTGCATCCACAAGGGCAGTTAACCAACAATCACCAACCATCAATGAGCACACCCACTGCCTGCTGCCAGATCAAATCCTGACCGTTCTAGTCAGCCTAGCCTTACCTGAACCAATGCTTAGAATCATATTTCTAACAGAACTAGCACCGGAAGTCCCTGTACCACCAAAGGAACCCTCAAAATGGCCGACCGAGCAGCTGAGGGAAGCGGGGCCAAGCGCTATAGGCACGCTGAGGTGAATGCCAGCACCAAGGAAAATGGCAGGAAGCTCACCCGCTGAGGGAGCATGTGGCTCCTGGACGCCTCACACACACCCCCTGTGGGGAAGGATCAGGGAGCTGCCAACGGTGGCAGGAATGGGGCGAGAAACCTGCCTGCAGAGGGAGTGCGTGGCTACACTGTTAGTTGGCTGGGCTCCCGGACGCCTCACACACAGCCCCTGTGGGGAAGGATCAGGGAGCTGCCAACGGTGGCAGGAATGGGGCGAGAAGCCTGCCTGCAGAGGGAGTGCGTGGCTACACTGTTAGTTGGCTGGGCTCCCGGACGCCTCACACACACCCCCTGTGGGGAAGGATAAGGGAGCTGCCAACGGTGGCAGGAATGGGGCGAGAAGCCTGCCTGCAGAGGGAGTGCGTGGCTACACTGTTAGTTGGCTGGGCTCCCGGACACCTCACACACACCCCCTGTGGGGAAGGATCAGGGAGCTGCCAACGGTGGCAGGAATGGGGCGAGAAGCCTGCCTGCAGAGGGAGTGCGTGGCTACACTGTTAGTTGGCTGGGCTCCCGGACGCCTCACACACACCCCCTGTGGGGAAGGATCAGGGAGCTGCCAACGGTGGCAGGAATGGGGCGAGAAGCCTGCCTGCAGAGGGAGTGCATGGCTACACTGTTAGTTGGCTGGGCTCCCGGACGCCTCACACACACCCCCTGTGGGGAAGGATCAGGGAGCTGCCAACGGTGGCAGGAATGGGGCGAGAAGCCTGCCTGCAGAGGGAGTGTGTGGCTACACTGTTAGTTGGCTGGGCTCCCGGACGCCTCACACACACCCCCTGTGGGGAAGGATCAGGGAGCTGCCAACGGTGGCAGGAATGGGGCGAGAAGCCTGCCTGCAGAGGGAGTGCGTGGCTACACTGTTAGTTGGCTGGGCTCCCGGACACCTCACACACACCCCCTGTGGGGAAGGATCAGGGAGCTGCCAACGGTGGCAGGAATGGGGCGAGAAGCCTGCCTGCAGAGGGAGTGCATGGCTACACTGTTAGTTGGCTGGGCTCCCGGACGCCTCACACACACCCCCTGTGGGGAAGGATCAGGGAGCTGCCAACGGTGGCAGGAATGGGGCGAGAAGCCTGCCTGCAGAGGGAGTGCATGGCTACACTGTTAGTTGGCTGGGCTCCCGGACGCCTCACACACACCCCCTGTGGGGAAGGATCAGGGAGCTGCCAACGGTGGCAGGAATGGGGCGAGAAGTCCGCCCACAGAAAGAGCATGCGGCTACACTGTCAGGTGCACTGGGCTCTCAGATGCCTCACACTCCCCTGTGGGAAGTCTCAGGGTGCAGCCAGCAGTGCTGAAAGCAGCAGGCCAGTCACCTGCCCCCCTGGGCTTGTGCCAGGCAACCCCTCGAAGGAGGGAACCACAAGCAGATCTCACCCCAGGCTCCCAGGCGGAAGGGTGGACGAGGGAGTGCTAGACTCACACCGCAGTAGCAGTGCTGTGTGTCCCCCACAGCGCCCAAGGATAGGGAGAAAGACAGGGTAAAAGACCCCAACATCAGGCATGAAAGGCTGTAGTCACCAGAGCTGACTGACTTCCAAACATTCATGCCAAAGAGCGAGGCCAGTCTGGGTTCCGAGGTGCAGCCCTCTCCATGAAGTCTTCCCACAGACCCTGCTTTCTGGAAGTGCTTCTCAAGTCAAAACTGACCCCACCATGGATGTACCACCGGAGAAAGGAATGATTTCAGACCTTATAGGAAGCATTTTAGGGAACATAGAAAACCTAAGGGAACCTAAAAAGATTTAAGGTTGACTCAGTAACGGTGATTAGTCAGAGATGACCCAGTGAACTTCTCCCAGATCTGTTTCTATCCACAGTGCAAGACTGGCTCTTCTTTTGAATTATCAGCCAAAATGAAATTCGGAAATAGAATTTTGCACAGAAAGAAATCCTAACATCTGTTATCAGGAAGGTATAGAAAATGAATTCACAGAAAGCTGTTATCTAAAAAAGGATGGTTAAAAGAAGTGTTGGTAGAGGCATTCTAAGTTTTATTTTCTCATGGATAGTAGGGATTTATATTAGAATGTTGGGAATGATAACAATGTTATAATGGTATTTAAGTTTATAATTCCAAATTAAACTTTTGATCATTTTTAAAGCATTTTTAAAATGTGCTTATTCCTATTGAGATATAATTTGATAGTGCCCTCACTGGAGGAAATTTTGCATTCTGTTTTATGCTAAATGTGAGCTCTTGTGTGTGTGTGTATTTGTGTGTGTGTGTTTGTGTGCGTGTGTGTGTTTTATGAAGTAGAAATGGAGAATATAAATGTTTTAAGTAAGCTTCACAAATGCTAGAATTTTTCTTTCTTTCTGGACACAGCACATTTCTTTTTCATATTCCATTTACCTCTTTGCCTTTGTTTCCTCTCAGAATACCTTGAAAAGCAGATAAGAATTGTGAATATTACTAATTCTCTTCCAACATTTACACCGTTTTCAGAGAAGAAGTGGTTGGGTTTTACTCTTTGCCAAAGTACTCTCTCACCTGTGGAATCTTGTACATGCCTAAGAGGGTGGCCATCTGGAGAGTGGTCTCCCAGTCCAGACCCCCAATGGCAGCCATCAGAAGCCTCTCAAGGTCGCAGCTGTAGTTGGGAACAGTCTTCTTCTGGGCAGAGAGAAGTCTCAGGGTATTTTGATAAGTCTTCCTTGCATTGAAGTAGTTCTCATAGATGTGGAAGCCCACAGTAATATTGGGCAAAATCTGGGGATTCTCATTGACCTCCTTCACAGCAAATACCAAGGACAGAACATGCTGGTAGTTCTTTAGCATGGAACTAAAAACAAAAGGAAGTGCATTATAGAGAAAGAAGGAAGGAGGAGGGGGACAGAGTCCAGGTGGTGTTCAAGAGTCCTCAATTTCTTCAGAGCCTCAGCTGAAGGAACACAAACACTTTTGAACCTAATACTTAATGATAATCAAAAATTTATTTCCCATGTCATTTGATAATTTCCATCATACAGCAAAAGTCAATAGACGGGAACGTACCTACCACTTACTACATAAGGGCAGAATCCCGAATAACTACGGGGAGTCCTTGCTCCAATGTAAGAACAATTTACTCTGGATTGCAATATGAGTTTCCCATAAGTTTTCACTAGTTGGTGCCATAGCTACATCGACATAAATATCTCTTATGTGCTGCTGTAGTTACTGTGACTTGTAGGGTAAGTCAGTGATAGTCAAGTCAGTTGATGGACTCTGCAAGCAATAGTCTTCCAACGAAATGCTTTCAAGGAAGTTCCTGTTTGTATTCACAAATACAAAGTGCTTCACAATTATTTGTTTTTAAAAACATTAAATGTTTACACTCCCCATTAGCAATGTGATCCTGCGGATTGTGTCACTGCCATCACCCCCTCTCCGACATAGACTTTCCTACAAAGATTTACTCCTGAGTAGTTTGAGAATCATTAACTTAGAAATCATTGCTCAGCACAGACCAGTATGAATTTATTAGCCATTATGGCTTTAGAATATTCACTGGCACAAACCTCTGTTTGATATTCAGGCTGCTCCAAGCAGGCGAACACCGAACTTATTTCTACAATCTCTCCAATTACATAGGTTGTGTATGTGTTTGTGTTTAAAAGTAGATTGATAAAGTGTTGAATTTATAAATAGTACAACCTGCATGCATAGAGTGAATATTATTTGGATCTTCTCTTGAAACATTAATATTTTGAAAATGATTGATGTTCAGCAGTTGACATCAAACTATATCATATCAATTTCTGTATGGGAAGTAATTACTCTGTATACCATATTATAGTATATACTATAGTATATAGTATATAGTATATACTATACTATATACTGTATACGTACTGTATAGTACGTGGCTTAAATTGGATTTATTGCAACTTACACTATCTTGATGCCTTCATTTTGATAGCATTCCATGAAAGACGTATAATGCAAAAACATTGAACACTGAACACTTTTAAAGTCAAATTTCCACATTTAAAGCTACTTTCCAAACTATGAGCACAATCCTAATGATGTCTACTCAAAAGTAAGCCCCACTGTGTTCAATGGGTCTTACTCCCAGGAAAGTGTCTTTAGGATTGCAGCCTGTGACAGACATGTCAGATTGAGTCATTGATCACCATTAAGTAAATCTATTTCTGGGCATGTCAACTATAATTGGTTGTTGATGAGTATGATAACCTGGCTATTCTGTATAGAAAGAGGAAAAGGAAGAATTCCTTACACTTGTTCCTCCAAAGGAATCGTCTGGGGGTCCTTATCAAAACGAATTAAAGCGTAGGAAGGAGAAAAAAGCTGAGTAGTGATTCCTCCAAAGACAAAATCCCCTGGATTATGATATTGGTGTTGGACGTTTATGGGATCATTCACACTACACATAAGAGGGTGTTCCATGGTGTCCAATTGAGACAGCAGCAGCAATATCAGGAATAACAGTAATAAATACATGTTTGTCATTTGAAGTTTAAAATAAAAAGGGGGTTCTTTCTCTTTGCACAGAACTCAAATCCATGAAATTTCTTCTGAATGGCACTGGAGGATTCTCATAATACTGATGTGTTCTTATAGGCTGCACTTGTGTTGGCTGAGAAGCCACGTAGGCCTTGCTGAGACTGGTGAGAAATTGCAGTGTTGTGAGATAATTGCCTGGTTCACAATCCCTGGAGCACAGCCAGGTATTGGCAGCAGAAGCATGGAAGAAAAACATGTTTTTTGGCCCATGTACTCACTTTTATTTTTTTCTGCAGTTCTTAGTGGAGCAAGAGGGCAGGTGACCAGACGCCAAACACAATATCCATGAATGGCAAGGCCAAAATTCCTGCCTGAAGGCCAAAATTCCTAACCCCTAACCCAAAGTTCCTGCACAAATTCCTGCAATTAAAAATTGTAGACTACCCCAAAATTGTAGGACATAATGTAGGACAAAATGTAGGACATGTTAAAATAAGCTAAAAATACTTGAGTTTCCCTCCTGTATTTAATTTCAGTACTGTATTACCCCGTTTGAAATTGAAAAATGATGGAACCCTCTACTCCCTGTGACTGAGAGAGAGACACAAACTCCGATACACTGGCACACTTTCCTGGGATTAAGTCCCATTGTATAATGGAGTTTGCCTCTACGTAGACACAACACAACTAGTATGGGGCTTACACACTTTCGAAATCCACCACCTCACCTGGAGGTCAATGGAGCAGCTGGGAGGTTGAAGCTGTGGCAACGGACCAAGGCAACAGTAGGTAGGCTACCAAGGAATAGCAGGCAGGCGACGCTGGGAGGCCAGCGATGGAGCACGGAGGCAGAAGTCGGGTGGCAGCTGACTCATGGGGCGGGTGGCTGCGGCAAAGGCTGCAGGCGGTTGCACCTGCAGCCCCGTGAGGACAGCATGCCGGAAGCCGTTGCCAACTTGCTGGCCGACAGTGCTCTGAGCCACAGCGAGGTGGTGATGGGGAGAAACTTCCTTCTCCCAATGAGAAGAGAAAACTTTCTCTCACCCAATGGTCTGCCCGAAGATCAAGACCAAAGATAGCACCTGCCCCGATGCAGCCAAATAAGTGTGCACAGCTGCAGCATGCCAAATTTGAATGGTGGCCATTTTCCCGGAGGCTGGCCACAGTTTCTCGGAGGAAGGGCTTGTTTTCTGGAGGTCTCTTGAAAATTCTGGAGGTCTGGCAATCCTGCAAGTGAGGGGCAAGAAGTTGGAGAGGAAATATGCATGGCCCTATTTACAAATGAAGCTCATAACTCCCTGCATATGGGAGGAATGCCCATACTTCCCCTTCTCTCTCTCTCTCTCTCTCTCTCTCTCTCTCTCTCTCTCTCTCTCTCTGTCTTTGTATTAGTTGTAATACTACATACCTTTCTTCAAACTTTTGATATCAAAATTGGAAGGCTCCAAGCCCTGCAACTTTTCAATTATATTTTAGATATTAAAATATGGCAGCATAAATATTTCCCCCTTTCACCTCTGATATTTTGACCCTGGAAGAGATGGGTCATGTAAACCCTCAAAACTCTCGTCCCATAGAGCCTGACCAATGGGACTGGGTTCCAGTGCCATTGGATCAAGGATGGGGTACCTGGGAAGTGGGTCTTTGTATTTTCGGGGTTTGAGTGACCCCTCAAACCACACTACAAGCTGACCAATTGTAAAGGGTTTTGTGGACACCAGTTCAATGGAATACTGGGGAAGGGAGTATGACATATTTAGGGGTTCATGTAGACTACTGCCCCGTGCATCTGGGCGCACATTACATACCGTTATTGCATGGCCCCAAGGGGCAAGTGGACTTTTACAGAACATGCCTGGAAATGTCCAGGCCCTGTTCATTGTGGCAAGACCCTCGTGTTCCCTCTTGCCTTCTGAACAGCCAGGATGGAGATGTCCCAGAGATGTGCTGAAACACCAAACCGCCAGAGTTCTGTTAAGATTAAAGGAATTTCTCCAGAGAGTGGGGAGAAAAGTATCTATGGCATTCCCCAAAAGTTGGATTTTTTTTTTTTCAGTCTGAGTCCCCAGATGATCATGAAATGCTTTTCATAGAAGTGTGTGAAACTCCTGAGCAATCTTCAGGACTTGACCATCTCACTAAGGCCCCCAGAAAAAGAAAAAGAGCAAATGTACATAAGATGACAAAGGTCTACCACAGCCCTCTCTTGGGGTGATATACCAATTTGCTATGATGGACGCACAAGATTTGAATGAGGTAATTTTCCAATTGTTTGTGTGTTGCATAATTTTGCAAAAAAAAAAGAAAAGGAATTTCAAAAAGTATTTTTCTATTTTTTAAAAGGGAGAAGACTTTGGAAAACAGGCCAACTTTACAACAATTAAAATTATCACTGGAATAGATCCATATCTCACTGCAAATTATTCCAGATCAAGTGTACGGGTTCGCCAAAGTGCCACCAGGAGAGTTCTGGGAGGAATATTGTACAGTGTTGTGCGTTTGTGCTCACACCATGATTTTCTACACTTGTGTCCAGGATGCTCTATTCAAGCACCGGAGCAAAAAGATCACAATTGTCTCTTATGGATGCAATTCTTCATAAATGAAAAATTAAGAAAATATTTTAAAAAACTAAGTTTAGCAAATATTTTACACCTAAGTATATGCCTTGCACGTAATCTAAAAATCCAGGAAGTAAAACAAGGATTCAAAGATGAACTGTTGCATTTGTTAACCAGCTACAGAATGGATTGGACACTGATATGAACAAATGATTAGACCATCTGTCTGGTTCTTATTAAAAAAGCATAGAAACTTATATTTCTCATTATAACCAGAAAGATTTTATGTGTGGGTAGGATTTATGTGTGGGCTGGGAACAGCCTACAAATAAAACAAAAGCCCATTCACACCTTAATGACTTTCATGACCCACTGCTAATCTCATCAGAACCTGGAGGTCACTTTAAAAAACATCCATAGTCCCCTGTTCATATAGGTATCAATTATGTCTTCAAAACAAACTTTAAATTTATCAATTTTTATATTGTGATAAGATTATAATGGAAAAATATTTAGTTTGGAAAATGAGGAAATTATGTAAGATATCTAAAATACATTGTAAGTAAATAATTTCTATTAAAAATCAAAAAATGTTCTGTTAGAAATTTCTCCTTCCCAGCTGGTCCTTACTGTTCAGTTCAGGCCTCAAGAGGATGACGTAAATCTTGGGAGCAAAAATGCAGCCCAGTAACCCAACACTGGAGGCCAGGATGGAGAAGATCTCCACCTGTGAGGGCACTATCAAATTATATATCAATAGGAATAAGCACATTTTAAAAATGCTTTAAAAATGATCAAAAGTTTAATTTGGAATTATAAACTTAAATACCATTATAACATTGTTATCATTCCCAACATTCTAATATAAATCCCTACTATCCATGAGAAAATAAAACTTAGAATGCCTCTACCAACACTTCTTTTAACCATCCTTTTTTAGATAACAGCTTTCTGTGAATTCATTTTATATACCTTCCTGATAACAGATGTTAGGATTAACAGTGTAGTCACGCACTCCCTCTGCAGGCAGGCTTCTCGCCCCATTCCTGCCACCATTGGCAGCTCCCTGATCCTTCCCCACAGGGGGTGTGTGTGAGACGTCCGGGAGCCCTGCCAACTAACAGTGTAGCCACGCACTCCCTCTGCAGGCAGGCTTCTCGCCCCATTCCTGCCACCATTGGCAGCTCCCTGATCCTTCCCCACAGGGGGTGTGTGTGAGACGTCCGGGAGCCCTGCCAACTAACAGTGTAGCCACGCACTCCCTCTGCAGGCAGGCTTCTCGCCCCATTCCTGCCAACGTCGGCAGCTCCCTGATCCTTCCCCACAGGGGGTGTGTGTGAGGTGTCCGGGAGCCCAGCCAACTAACAGTGTAGCCACGCACTCCCTCTGCAGGCAGGCTTCTCGCCCCATTCCTGCCACCATTGGCAGCTCCCTGATCCTTCCCCACAGGGGGTGTGTGTGAGACGTCCGGGAGCCCTGCCAACTAACAGTGTAGCCATGCACTCCCTCTGCAGGCAGGCTTCTCGCCCCATTCCTGCCACCATTGGCAGCTCCCTGATCCTTCCCCACAGGGGGTGTGTGTGAGGAGTCCAGGAGCCCTGCCAACTAACAGTGTAGCCACGCACTCCCTCTGCAGGCAGGCTTCTCGCCCCATTCCTGCCACCATTGGCAGCTCCCTGATCCTTCCCCACAGGGGGTGTGTGTGAGACGTCCGGGAGCCCTGCCAACTAACAGTGTAGCCACGCACTCCCTCTGCAGGCAGGCTTCTCGCCCCATTCCTGCCACCATTGGCAGCTCCCTGATCCTTCCCCACAGGGGGTGTGTGTGAGACGTCCGGGAGCCCTGCCAACTAACAGTGTAGCCACGCACTCCCTCTGCAGGCAGGCTTCTCGCCCCATTCCTGCCAACGTCGGCAGCTCCCTGATCCTTCCCCACAGGGGGTGTGTGTGAGGTGTCCGGGAGCCCAGCCAACTAACAGTGTAGCCACGCACTCCCTCTGCAGGCAGGCTTCTCGCCCCATTCCTGCCACCATTGGCAGCTCCCTGATCCTTCCCCACAGGGGGTGTGTGTGAGACGTCCGGGAGCCCTGCCAACTAACAGTGTAGCCATGCACTCCCTCTGCAGGCAGGCTTCTCGCCCCATTCCTGCCACCATTGGCAGCTCCCTGATCCTTCCCCACAGGGGGTGTGTGTGAGGAGTCCAGGAGCCCTGCCAACTAACAGTGTAGCCACGCACTCCCTCTGCAGGCAGGCTTCTCGCCCCATTCCTGCCACCGTTGGCAGCTCCCTGATCCTTCCCCACAGGGGGTGTGTGTGAGGTGTCCGGGAGCCCAGCCAACTAATAGTGTAGCCACGCACTCCCTCTGCAGGCAGGCTTCTCGCCCCATTCCTCCCACTGTCAGCAGCACTCTGATCCTTCCCCACAGGGGGTGTGTGTGAGGCGTCTGGGAGCCCAGCCAACTAACAGTGTAGCCACGCACTCCCTCTGCAGGCAGGCTTCTCGCCCCATTCCTGCCACCATTGGCAGCTCCCTGATCCTTCCCCACAGGGGGTGTGTGTGAGGCGTCCGGGAGCCCAGCCAACTAACAGTGTAGCCACGCACTCCCTCTGCAGGCAGGCTTCTCGCCCCATTCCTGCCACCGTCGGCAGCTCCCTGATCCTTCCCCACAGGGGGTGTGTGTGAGGCGTCCGGGAGCCCAGCCAACTAACAGTGTAGCCACGCACTCCCTCTGCAGGCAGGCTTCTCGCCCCATTCCTGCCACCATTGGCAGCTCCCTGATCCTTCCCCACAGGGGGTGTGTGTGAGGAGTCCAGGAGCCCTGCCAACTAACAGTGTAGCCACGCACTCCCTCTGCAGGCAGGCTTCTCGCCCCATTCCTCCCACTGTCAGCAGCACTCTGATCCTTCCCCACAGGGGGTGTGTGTGAGGCGTCTGGGAGCCCAGCCAACTAACAGTGTAGCCACGCACTCCCTCTGCAGGCAGGCTTCTCGCCCCATTCCTGCCACCATTGGCAGCTCCCTGATCCTTCCCCACAGGGGGTGTGTGTGAGGAGTCCAGGAGCCCTGTCAACTAACAGTGTAGCCACGCACTCCCTCTGCAGGCAGGCTTCTCGCCCCATTCCTGCCACCATTGGCAGCTCCCTGATCCTTCCCCACAGGGGGTGTGTGTGAGGCGTCCGGGAGCCCAGCCAACTAACAGTGTAGCCACGCACTCCCTCTGCAGGCAGGCTTCTCGCCCCATTCCTGCCACCGTTGGCAGCTCCCTGATCCTTCCCCACAGGGGGTGTGTGTGAGGCGTCCAGGAGCCACATGCTCCCTCAGCGGGTGAGCTTCCTGCCATTTTCCTTGGTGCTGGCATTCACCTCAGCGTGCCTGTAGCGCTTGGCCCCGCTTCCCTCAGCTGCTCGGTCGGCCATTTTGAGGGTTCCTTTGGTGGTACAGGGACTCCCGGTGCTAGTTCTGTTAGAAATATGATTCTAAGCATTGGTTCAGGTAAGGCTAGGCTGACTAGAACGGTCAGGATTTGATCTGGCAGCAGGCAGTGGGTGTGCTCATTGATGGTTGGTGATTGTTGGTTAACTGCCCTTGTGGATGCACGAGGAGAAGGCCATCCCGCTGGGGGTGCCTGGGGATCCTCTGGACTTGCCTGCCTGGGTTTAGGTACTGACGTGCAGCTGGGTCCTTTAAGGAGGGAGAAGGGCTTTGTGGCTAGTGCATCACCGCATTTATCTGGCTTCTGCCCTGTTGGGTCTTGATCTGAAATGTCTTCTCCTGAGGGATCTGGCCCTGCCACCTCTGCCTCCGTTCCAGCCAGCTTGGAAGGGGCTGACCCAACTGCTGCCATGCTGGCCAGGATAGAGGCTCAGGCTATCAACCATCTCATCATCCTCAGTGGCATGGAACCAATATGTGCAGGGCAAAGGGGTTCCAGAGTGTATACTCTTGAGGACTCCTTCCCTCATCTTGGCACAGAATCATCTTCTGGAGACCACCCTTCAGCATCATTGGTTTCTCATCAATGGAGACAAGAGCCATCTGTTTTCGTCCCAGAGCCTGAAGCATCTGGGACCAAGACTGGACTCTCATATCCACAGGGTTTTCCTATCCGACAAGCATCGTGCAAAGATCTCCCAGCTTCTACAGCAGATTCTTCTGTGGTGGACTCAGAATCCTTCTTGTAAGGTCTGAAAACATGCCTTTGAGCACCTGGCCCCTTTTCAATATTGCTGATACTTTGGCTTTTAGTGGGAGGGTTATTTTAAGATGCTACTGTCTTTAACTGCTTCAGTTGTGAGAATTATTAGAACATACAGGGTGATTGAAAAGTAACTCCCTATATTGTTCAAGCACAAAGATGGACCACAAATTAGACCAGCCTAAAACAGTTAGGATTGTGCTCATAGTGCTTAAATTAACTGCATAAAGAAATGTTATTTTGCACTCAAACAAAAGATTTTGAAACTTCATAAGACGCCGCTATCTGGGCATGCTCCTGCAGGGTGAGATGTCAAGCCATGTTTGATGGCCTTCCAAATTTCCAACAAAATAATTGATCTGAAATAGAGAGACAAACAGATTAAATTTACAGGATATATTCTAATACGTTAAAGGTCAAACACAAAAACTAGAGACAACAATTATGACAAATAAATAATTTAGGAGTATTTTAAAATAATGAGTTACATTTCAATCGCCCTGTATATTTTATTACTGTTATTATATTATTAACTGTTCATTATATAACATGTTTTAAAATTCATTCTACATCAATTTTATTTTTCTGAAGCATTTTTAGTCTTTTATAGAAAAGTTGGTATATAAATACAGTGGTGCCTCACATAAAGAGCTTAATTTGTTCCGGAAGCATGCTCTTTAAGTGAAGCAGATTTTCCCATAGGAAATATTGGAAACTCAGACGATTGGTTCCACAGTATTAACTGCAAGTAAAAATGATGACAAAACTTTGTAATTGAATTCAAAACAGGCATTCAAAGTGCATGATCCTATTAAGTCTACGGGCAGCCCAATCCATAGCAACTAATCCGTCAGCGCAAGGGCTCTTGCACCGACGGAATGGCGTTTCCGTCAACGGAAACGCCGATAGCGTTGGCGCAATTACGCCGGCGCATCTCTCCGGCGACGCAACGACGTTTGCGTTGGCGCAATTACTTCAACGTCGGCGGAGCAACGAAAACCCTCCGTCGACGTAACTCCATCGACGTAGGGATTTTTTTTATTTTTTCAGGGGGCGTTTTGGGGGCGTGTTGGGGGCGTGTCTTAGGTTCCTCCCCCTTCCACATAACTATGTTGTATCCTGAACATTTTCAGAGGCTTATGGGCACACGTAAATGCCTCCTGAGTTATACTACCTCAAGAGGTAGTTTAGTAACGAGGAGACCCATAGGTCTCCATGTTAAGGAGAAGTAGGGGCTGGGGAAAGTGGGGACTTTGAAAAATTTTCGCACCAAACCTTACGGGCAGTACTTTCCTACTTGAGGATATGGAGTACCTGCGTCACCCCAGTGGCCGACCAATCCCCTCACAGCTACCCTCCCATAAAAAGGCCCACCCCTGGACCCACAATTCCCTTTCAGAGAAGCAGAATGCTTGGCCATGGACCATGTCACTCTGCTCTCTCTCAATGGGCACTTTGCTCTTGGGGAGCGTTCTCCCCACAAACACATGAACGCATAAGGTCCATATATGATGATATATTGATATGATATAGATGTGATATGAAACAACATGATACTGTGATATATGATTAGAGTGTAGACTTTGCAATTTTTTTGTATGTTTGTTGCTCTCTCTTTCTGCCTCTCCACAGGTACCCCAATCAGATAAGTGGGGGTGTTGAGCAATGTTTGCATTCAAAAACTCAAAAACACCTATACAGGCAATCTTGCAATGATGATTACCAATACCATATTTATGTCTCTGCAAGTTGTTGTTTCTCTCTTCCCCAGAGTTACTCCAACCAGGTAAGGAGGGCTGGATGGGGGGTGTTGGAAGCACCTCTTTTGTTTAAATTTCCTTCATCTTCCTCCAGCCTTGCATGTCTACTCTAAAGTAAGCCCCAGTATACTCAGTGGGGCTTACACCTGTGTAAGGGGGCCTTGCTTCACCAGGAAATGGGCATGCCCACTTGTTGGGAAATGCTGTGAGGTCCTTTGTAGGTTTGCCTTCCAACCCAACTGGTCCCCCAAGGTAAGGGGGGGCTGTAGAGTGAAAGGGGGAAGGGGTGCACACACAGATCCACCAGGAAACAAGGGCACTCACCCCTCAAAAGTGTGTGTGGTCTCTGTCCTTGCAGCCCCTCTGACTGACTGCCAGATCACACAGCCAGCAGGTGCTGATTCCACTCATCTTTGCCGGCAAGCCAAGGGCACAGTTTGGCAGCTGATCTGATTCCATGCTCAGCAAAACCAATGAAAGCTTTGCCTGTGGTGCTTCTGTCTTTGCAGGATGGTGTCTCACCAGCAAGGAGGCTAGCAGGCAGCAGGCTGCCATTCCACTGGGAAGGAGACACAGTGCAATCCTAAATATGCCTACTCAGATGTAAGCCCCATTGTGTTCAATGGGGCTTACTCCCAGGAAAGTGTATTCAGGAGTGCAAGCCTCTGGATCCCTGCAAGGAGCCCTGGGAAGAATCTCCCTTCAGACATGTTTGCACAAGCACTTACCTAGAACACAAACCCCACAGTCCCAATCACATGAGTTAAACAAGCACCCTTCATACCTAATAAAGTTTGAGCCACAGAATCACTTCCCCCTCCACAGCTGATGTTATTAATGATGACGAATTAACAACTACGTAGTCGATGGTATGATACATCACAGGTGAAGTCCTTGCCTGATGACGAATTTACAGTTCAATTCGTCAATGTTGCTGACGAATTTACAATTCCAGTCGTCAATGTTGCTGTCCTCAGATACGTTAACATTAATGATGTGAACATGTGTAGTAGTAGTTATTTTAAGGACTTCACAATGAACACATGCATATGATTTCTGTCATCTGTGGCTGGGGAAAGCTAGTTAGAGCTCCAGGGATGACCTGAGGATGTGTGAGTGGGGCAGTGCCTACCTAGTTGGGGGGGAGACAGGGGTGCCCATCCTCAGTGTAGACCCCCAATGGCATCCAGACCTGGTCCTCTGTTTCTGGAGAGGGGGCTGCCTGTAGCTTCCTTAGCATTGGATAGTCCACAACAAGAGGCCACATGGAAGGAGTGAGACCACCTGTGAGCATTGCAGAGATGAGGGAATTCAGGCAGGTGCCAGTGCTGTGTTCAAACTGCCTACAGTCTGAAGATATTGAAAGGTCCAGGCACTGCTTAAAGGTGCAGGCACTGTGTCATCCCTTCCATGTGCTCAATCTGAATGTGGTTGATTCTGGGGTCCCACTGCATCCTCACTGGAGACTGTTCTGTATCTGGAAGCCCCCCTACCCTGTGACCCTCTGAATGAGCAGGAGCAACTGCAAACATATGAACAAGTACACATGTGAACTGACCCTCCTTTTGTGTCTGCAAAAGGCCATCTGGGAGTCACTGGGGTGGGCTGAGAGAGGGTTCCTGGGGCCTGATGTCACCCCTTAGGCTTGTCAAGTGAGAGGTTTTGGGTGGGCAGTGGCCCCACAAGTGATCAGACACCCTTGCCCTGTTGTGGGAGCCCCAGGTCCCCTGTGCCCCAGGATGTGCTTTTGCTCCCTGGCAGACCCAGGTGGGCTCCTGTGCCCTCTTCCAGGATTCCCTCCCCACAGATGCCCCTGGCAGCCCCCTTGCCTCCCCTTGCCCCCTGCTCTGCCAGCTGCTTGGGGGACCCTTGCCCCTCCCCTGCCTGAGTCAGCAAGGGGGTCTCTTTCCTGGGCCTTCTGCCTTCTGGATGGGGTCTTCTCTCTCCTCCCAGCCCACCTGAGTGTGGACCCTGCGTCTGGCATGCTGTACCTTTAATGCTGTTGTTTCCTCCAGACTGTTGCCAAAGACCACAGGACACTCATGTTTATCTGTTGATGTTGTTTTTATTGACAATACACACACACATGTATCCCTCTGTGCATCTTGCCCCTGCTGATGCCTGGGCTTTTCCTGGGGCACCTTGCCTGTTTGGGGGTGCAGGGGGGCAGCTTGTTTCCCATTTCTACCCCTGACAGCCCTGTCCTGTCCACCATGCTGGGGAGGCACTCTGACAGCTTGACAGCTACTCTCCCCCCATCTTGTCAGCTGGTTCCCCATGTGATCAGGAGAGCAGCAGTTTGGACAGCTGCTTGTGATTCTGAGTGATGTGGAAGCAGGTCAACTCGTGTGTAACTGCAGGCCATGTAGCACTTACAGGCTGCCTTCTGAGCATGCCCGATGGAGTAACTTATGTGGATCACTGCACCGGAGCAATTACGGGCAGACCTAAGTTATGGGCACTCCTAAGTTCTCTGCCTCACACATAACTTTGTGTTTAGGATATAACATAGTTAGGGCAGCATAGTTAGGTCAGAGCAAGGAGAAGTTGCTCTGGATTGCGCTCTTACGCTGCAATCCTAAAGACACTTTCCTGGGAGTAACCCCCATTTAGCACAATGGGGCTTACTTCTGGGTAGACATGGTTAGGAAGCTGCAATCAAAGACACTTTCCTGGGAGGCTTACCTGGGCTGCTGCTGGAGGTTCAAGGTGTCCGGTGGGGGCACTTGGGGGCAGTTAAAGGCAGCTGCCTCTAGTGCCCACAGGCATCTGCCCCCAAGTTGGGAGAGGTCAAAGGCAGCAGGGTTGGCCGGAAGCCCTTTTAAAGAGCCTCTGTGTGGAGCATCAGGGCTGTATAGCATGCGTGCCCATAGCGCTCTTGCTTGTTAAGTGGAGCGGAACTTGTTATATGAAGCAAGATTTCTTGAAAATTTATACTTTCTAAGTGAAACGCTTGTTATGTGAGGCGCTTGTTATGAGAGCTTGTTATGGGAGCTATTATGTGGGCTGTGGGTGGTGCAAGCGGTTAAGACGCTGTGCCTGTTAACCAGCAGGCCAGGGTTCGAGACCTGGGTTGGCCCCACAAGACAGGGTGAGCTCCTGTCCTTAGCCCAGCTCTGCGATGCAGCTGAATCCAATCGTTTTGGCTCTGCCTTTCCATTGGACTAATTCAGTGGCGTGGAGAGGGGGGGATTTGCTGCTTGGGTAACAGCCTACCCTCCATAACAATCCAACCCAGGCTTTCGTGCTTCACATGCAGCGTATGCAGCGCCGAGCAGGATACCATAGTCTTTCCAGACTGGCGGAGGCCTGCTTTGTTATGAGAGGTACCACTGTAAATTTAAAGTTAAACTCATCCTTTCCAAAGGTAAATTGGAGATAAAGCTCATGTCTGTTTCACTTAGCAGTGAGGAGTAGACAGTATAAGGACACAAATTAGATAACTATAATTAGATAATTAGGGTTAAGCAAAAGCAGCCCAGCAGTGATTCAGTCTTTCTTCCTCTTCTTTAGATCACCTATTCTGTATTTTCTCAACCAGAGGGTGATAAGACTCAGCTCTCTTCTTTGTACCAGATGGTTCCCAATGAAGCACATCAGTACACTGGGATTGTCCACCTTCTTCAGCATTTCCACTGGACGTGGGTTGGGCTTATTGCCCTGGGTGATGATGGAGGAGTAAAGTTTCTGCAGACTTTGAAGGAACTGCTTTTCCTGAATGGCATTTGTGCTGCTTTCATCCTAAGGTTGCCAAACCAAAGTGAAATATCAAACGTTCCTAAATTAATAGAAGATAGTTTTGACATAATGGAGTACCTAAGCAAATCAGATGTCAACGTGTTTGTCGTCAATGCAGACACTCTCACCATGATTGGTTTGCAGCGGATTTTAATGGTGACTGAAATGTATGGGCTGCATCCTTTGGAGAAAGTATGGGTTATGACAGCCCACTGGGATTTCTCATCAGAAACATATTTCTGTCTTGGATAGGGAGGAATTCTGGCCTTGCCATTCAATGATTTTGCATTTGGCATATGGTCACCCTGGATGCACTAACCATTAGATGTTACTCCTCTTGGTCAGTCTGCTTTCTTTTTGGTCACCTTTTCCCCCAACATTCTCATAACCTGATGTTTTTCCACCTCCTCTCTTAAGTACTGTCTTTGCCACCATTTTGCTTCCCATTGTCTAGACTGGTACTGGTGTGTTGGACTGGAACCCAATATTGATGATATTCTCACTTGACTCCATCTTGTTAGGAAAGATCTCAGGCCAGAAAGGTGGGGGACGTGACACCAGAAGTGAATATGATGGACACAGACATCCTGGTTCCAACTGCAGTCCTTTGGATGCTGTATATGTTTAAAGATTTACTATTTGCCAATGATTATTTAAATCTATAATTAGCATTTGTTAGGTATGGTAGAGGTCAGATGCATGGCTAACAGGCAATGCCTCCATTTCCTCTTCCCACAATTTTATCTAGGTTTGTATTGCATCAATCCAGTTTAAAAGAAAAAGAAAGATTTTAGAAAATGAACTAGAAAAAATGCTGTTTAAAATTACCATTTATTGTTTTAAGGAGACATTAATACTCCTTTTAGGTTAAGCAGTGGTTCTTAGACAGACAGGGGGCTCCTTCTGAGAATGACAATCTACTGGGACCCCTGAAAGTGGTGTTGTGCCTGGAAGTGACATCAAACAGGCAGACCCTTATTATCCTCTTTGTATTCTATAACTCTGACATAAAGGTCCCTATAATACCTAAGGATTCCTCTTTTATGCACCCTTCTCTTATCAAAGAAGTATACAAAAATGTCACCACTCTAGGGCCTTTCGGTGCCAGAAGAGGGCAAGCCGTGCCAGTTTAGTCTCTCAGATGACAAGCAACACCTGCTGAAATTCTCTCCTCTGTACAATTAATAAAAGGCCAGTAAAACTCAAATGGCTCAGCTTGTCCACCCAGCTTTATGCATAGGTAGAACTAATTCCCAGTTTCCACCTCTAAAGGAAATGCACAGAGACATAGTACTGACCACTTCATTCAGCTGCTCACAAAAATGTCTTTTCAGAAACTCTGATTTTGCCTTTCTTTATGATTCCCCAAGATGTGAGTGACTGTTCCAAATGCCCAGAAGATCAGTATCCCAATGAGGGCAGAGACCGATGCCTTCCCAAAGAACTGAACTTCCTATCTTATCAAGAGCTCTTGGGGTTTGGTCTGGCCGCTTTGGCTCTCTCCCTCTCCCTGATCACAGTTTTTTTGGCCCATATACTCACTTTTATTTTTTTCTAAAGTTCTTAGTGGAGCAAGAGGGCAAAGAAACTGGAGAGGAAATATCTATGGCCCTTTTTAGAAATGAAGCTGCCTAAGTCCCTGCATATGGGAGGAATACCCATACTTGCCCTTCTATCTGTGTCTGTCTAACTGTCTTTCTGTCTACAGTATTAGTAGTAATAGTTCATACGTTTCTTCAAACTTTTGATATCAAAACTTGACCGCTCTAAGCCCCACCCCTTTTTGATTATATTTTTGAAATTAAAATATGGCAGCTATAATTCCCCCTTTGACTCCTGATATTTTGACCCTGGAGGAGATGGGTCATGTGACCCCTGAAAAAGCTTGTCCCGTAGAGACTGAACAATAGGAGTGGGTTCCAGTGCAGCTGGATTAATAATGGGGTACCTGGAAAGTGGGTCTTTGTATTTTAGGGCTTTGTGTGACCCTCAAACCACACCGCCTGCCGTGGTTGACGAATAGGAGAGGGATTTGTGGACACCTGTCCAATTTGGTACCAGGGAAGGGGGTATAACACAACACACACTCCATGCACACAAACACCCCTATGCACACCAACCTATGCATCACCCCTATGAACATCAAACCCCCTTGTGCACTACCCCATGTGCAACACCCCATGGGTACCACCCCCATGTGCAACACTACTCCAAGTGCACCATCCCTCCATGCGCACTACCCCCCCATTCACACCACCCACCATGTGCAACACCACCTCAGTCAGTCTTCAATGTTAAGTATAGGACAAAAATATGTTAATGTGTGACTTCATCACCGATGGAACACCCTCCCCAAATTTATAGGCCTGGCAGTTTTGGCTGGGATTTAGTGAGTCAGTGAGTCAGTGACTTTTCAGTTTTATATACAGTGGTACCTTGCAACACGTATGCCCTGTAAAACGAATGCTCTGAAAGACGAACGAAAATTACTCTTGGATTCTGCCTGGTCTAACGAATGTGCTTTGTAAGATGAATCCCCATTGGCTGTGTTGGGTGTCTGAGTCCGGACTTCTCCTTCTGCCTGCAGTGCCAAAGAACAGGCCAGCAGAGGGAGCGCAGCATAAGTGTTCCCGCACAGCCTCATGCACTATCCCAGTCTCCAGTAAACATGTGGCCTCAATCCAGCCAGCCCAGCCCAGCCAGCCCAACCCCTGGAGAAGAGCAGCTACATTCAGGTAGGAGGGAAACTCCTCCTGGATCTCCCTCTGGTCTGGAACTCTCTCAATAGAAACCCCCTCCCTGCATGGACCCCACTACAACTGCCCTCTACCCCACCACCACCTTCCCTGCCTGGACCCCACTCCTGCATACAGCATCTGCTGCTGCAAACTAAGATCCTATGCTTTTTCCTGTGAGTAAGCCCCAGTGGATTCAATGGGACTTGATTCTGAGGAGACAGCAGAGGATCTGGCCCTTCTTGCTTCAAGGCAGAAATCATTGCAGCTGGTCCTGCTGCTAACAGCCCATCTGGTGTGCATAGACAGATCTCACAATCAGAAAGATCGGTTCCCTGTTAAAGCGGCTCAAAAAGACACCAGTGACTCTTTTAGTGAAAACTAGTGAAAAGCATACCCGCGTTGCAGGATTAAATTCCCCATATCCCACCCCACTAAGGTGCATCAATCTCCCATGCACAACATCAACCCCCATGCACAACATCAACCTCCCATGTGCAACAAACCCCCATGCACAGCATGTCCCATGCGCATCAGTCCCCCATGAGCATCATACCCCCATGCACAACATTCCCCATGCGCATCAACCGCCCATGCGCATCAACACACCATGCGCAAAAATCCCCCATGTGCAACAAACCCCAAGCGCATTATTCCCCCATGCTCATCATTCTCCCATGCGCATCATTTCTCCATGCACATCATCCCCCATGAACATCAACCCCAAATGCGCATCAACCCCCATGCACATCATTCCCAATACCCAACAATCCCCCATGTGCAACATCCTCACAAGCGCATCAACCCCCATACACATCAACTCACATGCGCAACATTCCTCCTATGTGCAACATCCCCCCATGCGCAACACCTCCCAGTCACAAACCCACATGCGCAACACCGACATGCACAGCATTCTCCCCATTGCAACCCCTCCATCCCTCCACTGCACAACATCCCCCCGCTGCACAGGGCACCAAGCACCAAATTGGCTTGAAGTTGGTCAGTCTTCCATGTTAAATATAGGACAAAAACACGTTGCACCTCTTTTCAGCCCCTTAAGGGTTAAATTTCTCAACATTGTTTTTTGCTGGGTGTAGACGTCACAGAAGTAACACCCCAAATTTTATGCTTCTAGGTCTGGAAGATGGGGCAGAGAATCCCTCCGTCACCGATTCTTCAATGAAAAGTTTAGGGAGGAAAACGCATTGCGCCCCTTTCCAGCCCTTTCCAGTTGGAATTTCTGAAAACCAATTCTTAGTGCAACCCTCGGTCATGGAAGGAACACCTTCCCCAAATTGCACACTTATAGGCCGGGTGGTTTTGGCAAGGCATTGATGAGTCAGTGAGTGAGTCAGTAAGTCATATGTAGATTAGTCATCATTGGCCATAAAGGTTTTTTTCTGTTTTACTATACCAATATATTACAATGTTTTATTACAATAATGGTGTTCTGTATATATTACAGTGTTTTGAATTCGATTAAAGTGTTTTGTCATCATTTTCACATACATTATATTTTTATATCTTTATATGAATACTTTTGTGGAACAAATCCTCTAAGTTCCCATAATTTCCTCTGTGAAAATCCACTGTGTAAGAAGTATGCTTTGTAAGACAAGCATGCTTGTGGAACAAATTAAATTTGTCTTGCACGGCACTCCTGTATGTAGAGGAGAATTTTGTGTAGTATAACTATCATTAGGATGAGAAAGGATAGATAAGTGTATGATTGACAGATTGTAGTGTAAAATTATACATTTTGGACAGTTAACCGCTTACGTGAATGTTCTAAGGATCATTTAAAATAATTTCATTTAAAAGTACAAATCTCTGTATTTGCGATAGGTTCTATTAAAGAACATCGCAATTAAAAAATAAATGACATTTCAGATAACCACAATAGATTTGATGCCAGAGGACAGATAAAGATCAACAATAAGAAAATGTGGAAACTCGGTAAAATATTTAAAATCTATTATAAGTGAACAATTCCTACTGAAAAAACAAAAAAAATATTAGAAATTTCTCTTTCTCAGCTGGTCCTTACTGTTCAGTTCGGGTCTCAGGAGGATGATATAAATTTTGGGAGCAAAAATGCAGCCCAGTAACCCAGCACTGGAGGCCAGGATGGAGAAGATCTCCACGGCCACCATGAGTTTCCCTTTGGTGCTTAGATAGGTTGGCACAAAAGATAACCAGACACTGCAAAAGACCAACATGCTGAAGGTGATGAACTTGGCTTCATTGAAAGAGTCTGGCAGGTTCCTAGCAAAGAAGGCCACCATGAAGCTGATGAGCGCCAGACACCCCATGTACCCCAACACACAGTAAAAGAAGAGGGATGAGCCCTCATTGCACTCCACGATGATTTCTTCAGGGAGGGAGTGCAGGTCAGTCTCTGGGAATGGGGGGTGGGTGCACAGCCAGAAAGTGCAAAGAGCTGCCTGAGTACAGGAGCCACAGAGAACAACAGAGTACGCTAGTCGGCTTCCCACCCACTTCCTCCACTTGGATCCTGGCTTGGTAGCCATGAAAGCCACCACCACAGTCAGGGTTTTGGCTAAAATGGAGGAAACAGCCATGGAGAAGACGATCCCAAAAGCGGTTTGGCGCAGGTAACAGGTGAGCAGCTGAGGCCGACCGATGAAGAGGAGGGTGCAGAGGAAGCAGAGCAGGAGGGAGCCCAGCAGAGAGTAAGTGAGGCTTCGGTTGTTGGCCTTGACAATGGGAGTGTCCCGATTCCTGATGAAGGTTCCCAGTACCAAGGCTGTGGTCAGGGAGAGGGAGAGAGCCAAAGCGGCCAGACCAAACCCCAAGAGCTCTTGGTAAGATAGGAAGTTCAGTTCTTTGGGAAGGCATCGGTCTCTGCCCTCATTGGGATACTGATCTTCTGGGCATTTGGAACAGTCACTCACATCTTGGGGAATCATAAAGAAAGGCAAAATCAGAGTTTCTGAAAAGACATTTTTGTGAGCAGCTGAATGAAGTGGTCAGTACTATGTCTCTGTGCATTTCCTTTTACAGGTGGAAAAATATGCAGGAGGCAATCATTTATACATTGGGAATTGGAACTACCTATGAATAAAGCAGGGTGGACAAGCTGAGCCATTTGAGTTTTACTGGCCTTTTATTAATTGTACAGAGGAGAGAATTTCAGCAGGTGTTGCTTGTCATCTGAGAGACTAAACTGGCACGGCTTGCCCTCTTCTGGCACCGAAAGGCCCTAGAGTGGTGACATTTTTGTATACTTCTTTGATAAGAGAAGGGTGCATAAAAGAGGAATCCTTAGGTATTATAGGGACCTTTATGTCAGAGTCATAGAATACAAAGAGGATAATAAGGGTCTGCCTGTTTGATGTCACTTCCAGGCACAACACCACTTTCAGGGGTCCCAGTAGATTGTCATTCTCAGAAGGAGCCCCCTGTCTGTCTAAGAACCACTGCTTAACCTAAAAGGAGTATTAATGTCTCCTTAAAACAATAAATGGTATTTTTAAACAGCATTTTTTCTAGTTCATTTTCTAAAATCTTTCTTTTTCTTTTAAACTGGATTGATGCAATACAAACCTAGATAAATTTTGGGAAGAGGAAATGGAGGCATTACCTCTTAGCCATGCATCTGACCTCTACCATACCTAACAAATGCTATTTATAGATGTAAATAATCATTGGCAAATAGTAAATCTTTAAACATATACAGCATCCACAGGACACAATTGGAACCAGGATGTCTGTGTCCGTAATATTCACTTCTGGTGTCAAGTCCCCCACCTTTCTGGCCTGAGATCTTTCCTCCTGGACAAGGAGTGCAATCATAGCAACAAAACTGCCCATCTTCCTTCTTCTGCTTACTGGAACCTGGAAGGCAGGGCTCATTACACAGAGCAAGGGGCATCCCCTACACACAAAAGGCAGTTCAGGTCATAAACAAAATTAATTTGGAAGCAACAGAGTTTCTTCCTAACAAGATGGAGTCAAGTGAGAATAGCATCAATATTGGTTTCCAGTCCAACACACCAGTACCAGTCTAGAAAATGGGAAGGAAATTGGTGGCAATGATAGTACTTGAGAGAGGAGATGGAAAACATGAGATTATAGAGTGATGGGGAAAAGGTGTCCAAAAGGAAAGCCAATTGACCAAGAGGAGCAACGTCTAATGGTTAGTGCATCCACACCACTTCTGTTCCCTCCTTTGATGTTATTGTACCAGCCACTGAACAGGAGGTTATTTGTTTCTGCTGTCACGATTCCAGTCTATCGATATCTGTCAGAGAAAGATCATCTGGGAAAAATTCTCCTCTGAGGGAACCACTCAACCCAAGGATTTTTATTAAAAATCAAACCCCCAGAAATATCAGTAGGATGAAGACAGGAGACAATTCACTGGATTACCAGTGATTAACCTGGACCAATATCAGGCTATATTAAATGGTGACTTAAAGCCAGTTCTACTTAGTTTATCTATAATCTCCGCCAATCTGGCCACACTCTTCCTCTATGGAAATGCCACCTGCCACACACCTTACATGTGCTACAATACTCTCAGAGTAAAACTGGTCCATCACGGTAGGGCGAAAATCTTTCCACTTTAGGATCCATCTCACTCTGGCTCTGGACACTTAACATCGCTGATCATAACCAAATGGAATTGACTACCAGAGTGTTTGGTCTGTTCAAAGGGTTCACACTTTGCTGCGTATCCGAGAACTTGCTGTTGAATCCTACCTGGTTAAATCTACTGTGCCAAACAATGATATTCTCATTAATGGAGAACATTTTGTCCCATGGAGCCTGCAGATCGATTTCCCCCACTTTCACTCTAGAGAACGTTTGATTTGGGAACGTTACCCAGTTGACAATATCAAATCCTGCTCCTGATTCACCATCCTTATTAAAAGATACTTTATCCCCAGCGCTGTTGTTGAAGGAGACCCTCCTCAGAAAAGAGTGAAGCTGCAATGAAAGGGAAAAGGGGATTAAATCAGTAAAGATGAGCATAAACAAGAGCAGCACCTGTAGCTCATAGGACTGAGAAAAAGCCCTTTCTCCGGACTTTCCCAAATATGCATTGGTAGACGTTATGTATGTGTTTTGTGAGCTACAAATAATGTGCGGAGACACCTCTGTACACAAGTTTAAGATGGACAAGGTTAAGATGATGCTTGTCTTGTGGTTGGCTATGATGAAAAAAGGATGGTTGAAGGAATGGTACCAGATCACAAAGGGTTCTTAATCAACCTCCGTTATTGAGTTATGTTTGTCTCATCCCTCCTTAGCATGACACTCTCTTGTTCCTTTTTCAGACTTTTCTTCTAGAACGTTATCTTTTAAGGGTAAGATAAGCTTTGATAAAACGTTAATTGAGAAAGGAAGTGGACATTTTAAATCTGTTTTAGGCTCTATGATCTTTGCTGCCAGAGCACCTTCACAGCATCACATCATACTCATCTGATGAATATTATGTGAACCAAGCTCAAGACCACCACAACCAACCAAAAGTGGTCTATGTAAATAGAAAATTGAGGGTGTGCTTCAAATGCTCTCCTTCTCCTTGCACATTCTGCTTTGGAAAAATAAGAGGGGGACGGGAGGGTGAGAGCCCAGCCAGAAATATGGAGAGTTGGAGGTTGTTGGTATATCAGTCGTATATGAGGAGGCTCAAGTGCCGTATTATTATGGTGTGGAATCAATATCATACCATACAGTATTCTTCTTGTTGAACACAATAATAGAACTGCCTTCCATGTGAAGCATACCTGCAAATGGAGTGATTTAGGAGGAAACAGCCTATATTGTTTTTGTGTGGAACGACGCATGGCCTGCAAAGCACGCACCACTGCATGGACAGCATTGTAGATCAGATAACTTTGGCTGGTCATGCTCATTTCAAAAAGAGGCCCAGGAAGGCTCTCCAGTTTCTCCTCCCCAGTACAGATCTCCATATTTTCCTTATACGGATCAGTGTCAGGAAATACACAATCAAAAGCCTGTCTCCAGAAGACCCCAATAAATCCATCTTCATCAGAATACGGATTTCTGGTATGAAGAAAATCTTGAAATCCTGGGATATTATTGGAATGAATTGTGACTGATAAAGCACCATGGAAGTTGTGCACATCCAAATTTCTGTGATATGTTTCTGATGAGAAATCCCAGTGGGCTGTCATAACCCATACTTTCTCCAAAGGATGCAGCCCATACATTTCAGTTGCCATTAAAATCCACTGCAAACCCATCATGGTGTGAGCCTCTGCATTGACGACAAATACGTTGACATCTGTTTTTGTTAGGTACTCCATTATGTCAAGAAATTTATCTAATAATTTAGAAATTTCCGTAAAATCACTGTGGGTTGAGATCCTTTGGGTGAAAGCAGCACAAATGCCACTCAGGAATAGCAGGTGGTCCAAAGTTTGCAGAAACATTTCTCCTTTAACATCACCCATGGCAATGAGCGCAACCCACTTCCAGTGGAAATGCTGAAGAAGGTGGACAATCCCAGTGTACTGATGTGCTCCATTGGGAACCATCTGGTACAAAGAAGAGAGCTGAGTCTTATCACCCTCTGGTTGAGAAAATACAGAATAGGTGATCTAAAGAAGAGGAAGAAAGACTGAATCACTGCTGGGTTGCTTTTGCTTAACCCTAATTATCTGATTATAGTTATCTAATTTGTGTCCTTATACTGTCTACTCCTCACTGCTAAGTGAAACAGACATGAGCTTTATCTCCAGTTTACCTTTGGAAAGGATGAGTTTAACTTTAAATTTACAGTGGTACCTCTCATAACAAAGCAGGCCTCCGCCAGTCTGGAAAGACTATATTATCCTGCTCGGCGCTGCATACGCTGCATGCAAAGCACGAAAGCCTGGGTTGGATTGTTATGGAGGGTAGGCTGTTACCCAAGCAGCAAATCCCCCCTCTCCATGCCACTGAATTAGTCCAATGGAAAGGCAGAGCCAATACGATTGGATTCAGCTGTGTGTCCCCCACAGCGCCCAAGGATAGGGAGAAAGACAGGGTAAAAGACCCCAACATCAGGCATGAAAGGCTGTAGTCACCAGAGCTGACTGACTTCCAAACATTCATGCCAAAGAGCGAGGCCAGTCTGGGTTCCGAGGTGCAGCCCTCTCCATGAAGTCTTCCCACAGACCCTGCTTTCTGGAAGTGCTTCCCAAGTCAAAACTGACCCCACCATGGATGTACCACCGGAGAAAGGAATGATTTCAGACCTTATAGGAAGCATTTTAGGGAACATAGAAAACCTAAGGGAACCTAAAAAGATTTAAGGTTGACTCAGTAACGGTGATTAGTCAGAGATGACCCAGTGAACTTCTCCCAGATCTATTTCTATCCACAGTGCAAGACTGGCTCTTCTTTTGAATTATCAGCCAAAATGAAATTCGGAAATAGAATTTTGCACAGAAAGAAATCCTAACATCTGTTATCAGGAAGGTATAGAAAATGAATTCACAGAAAGCTGTTATCTAAAAAAGGATGGTTAAAAGAAGTGTTGGTAGAGGCATTCTAAGTTTTATTTTCTCATGGATAGTAGGGATTTATATTAGAATGTTGGGAATGATAACAATGTTATAATGGTATTTAAGTTTATAATTCCAAATTAAACTTTTGATCATTTTTAAAGCATTTTTAAAATGTGCTTATTCCTATTGAGATATAATTTGATAGTGCCCTCACTGGAGGAAATTTTGCATTCTGTTTTATGCTAAATGTGAGCTCTTGTGTGTGTGTGTGTGTGTGTGTGTGTGTGTGTTTTATGAAGTAGAAATGGAGAATATAAATCTTTCTTTCTGGACACAGCACATTTCTTTTTCATATTCCATTTACCTCTTTGCCTTTGTTTCCTCTCAGAATACCTTGAAAAGCAGATAAGAATTGTGAATATTACTAATTCTCTTCCAACATTTACACCGTTTTCAGAGAAGAAGTGGTTGGGTTTTACTCTTTGCCAAAGTACTCTCTCACCTGTGGAATCTTGTACATGCCTAAGAGGGTGGCCATCTGGAGAGTGGTCTCCCAGTCCAGACCCCCAATGGCAGCCATCAGAAGCCTCTCAAGGTCACAGCTGTAGTTGGGAACAGTCTTCTTCTGGGCAGAGAGAAGTCTCAGGGTATTTTGATAAGTCTTCCTTGCATTGAAGTAGTTCTCATAGATGTGGAAGCCCACAGTAATATTGGGCAAAATCTGGGGATTCTCATTGACCTCCTTCACAGCAAATACGAAGGACAGAACATGCTGATAGTTCTTTAGAACAGCACTAAAAACAAAAGGAAGTGCATTATAGAGAAAGAAGGAAGGAGGAGGGGGACAGAGTCCAGGTGGTGTTCAAGAGTCCTCAATTTCTTCAGAGCCTCAGCTGAAGGAACACAAACTCTTTTGAACCTAATACTTAATGATAATCAAAAATTTATTTCCCATGTCATTTGATAATTTCTATCATACAGCAAAAGTCAATAGACGGGAACGTACCTACCACTTACTACATAAGGGCAGAATCCCGAATAACTACGGGGAGTCCTTGCTCCAATGTAAGAACAATTTACTCTGGATTGCAATATGAGTTTCCCATAAGTTTTCACTAGTTGGTGCCATAGCTACATCGACATAAATATCTCTTATGTGCTGCTGTAGTTACTGTGACTTGTAGGGTAAGTCAGTGATAGTCAAGTCAGTTGATGGACTCTGCAAGCAATAGTCTTCCAACGAAATGCTTTCAAGAAAGTTCCTGTTTGTATTCACAAATACAAAGTGCTTCACAATTATTTGTTTTTAAAAACATTAAATGTTTACACTCCCCATTAGCAATGTGATCCTACGGATTGTGTCACTGCCATCACCCCCTTTCCTACATAGACTTTCCTACAAAGATTTACTCCTGAGTAGTTTGAGAATCATTAACTTAGAAATCATTGCTCAGCACAGACCAGTATGAATTTATTAGCCATTATGGCTTTAGAATATTCACTGGCACAAACCTCTGTTTGATATTCAGGCTGTTCCAAGCAGGCGAACACCGAACTTATTTCTGCAATCTCTCCAATTACATAGGTTGTGTATGTGTTTGTGTTTAAATGTAGATTGATAAACTGTTGAATTTATAAATAGTACAACCTGCATGCATAGAGTGAATATTATTTGGATCTTCTCTTGAAACATTTATATTTTGAAAATGATTGATGTTCAGCAGTTGACATCAAACTATATCATATCAATTTCTGTATGGGAAGTAATTACTCTGTATACCATATTATAGTATATACTATACTATATACTGTATACGTACTGTATAGTACGTGGCTTAAATTGGATTTATTGCAACTTACACTATCTTGATGCCTTCATTTTGATAGCATTCCATGAAAGACGTATAATGCAAAAACATTGAACACTGAACACTTTTAAAGTCAAATTTCCACATTTAAAGCTACTTTCCAAACTATGAGCACAATCCTAATGATGTCTACTCCAAAGTAAGCCCCACTGTGTTCAATGGGTCTTACTCCCAGGAAAGTGTCTTTAGGATTGCAGCCTGTGACAGACATGTCAGATTGAGTCATTGATCACCATTAAGTTAATCTATTTCTGGGCATGTCAACTATAATTGGTTGTTGATGAGAATGATAACCTGGCTATTCTGTATAGAAAGAGGAAAAGGAAGAATTCCTTACACTTGTTCCTCCAAAGGAATCGTCTGGGGGTCCTTATCAAAACGAATTAAAGCGTAGGAAGGAGAAAAAAGCTGAGTAGTGATTCCTCCAAAGACAAAATCCCCTGGATTATGATATTGGTGTTGGACGTTTATGGGATCATTCACGCTACACATAAGAGGGTGTTCCATGGTGTCCAATTGAGACAGCAGCAGCAATATCAGGAATAACAGTAATAAATACATGTTTGTCATTTGAAGTTTAAAATAAAAAGGGGGTTCTTTCTCTTTGCACAGAACTCGAAGTCCAGGAAATTTCTTCTGAATGGCACTGGAGGATTTTCATAATACTGATGTGTTCTTATAGGCTGCACTAGTGTTGGCTGAGAAGCCATGAAGGCCTTGCTGAGACTGGTGAGAAATTGCAGTGTTGTGAGATAATTGCCTGGTTCACAATCCCTGGAGCACAGCCAGGTATTGGCAGCAGAAGCATGGAAGAAAAACATGTTTTTTGGCCCATGTACTCACTTTTATTTTTTTCCGCAGTTCTTAGTGGAGCAAGAGGGCAGGTGACCAGACGCCAAACACAATATCCATGAATGGCAAGGCCAAAATTCCTGCCTGAAGGCCAAAATTCCTAACCCCTAAGCCAAAGTTCCTGCACAAATTCCTGCAATTAAAAATTGTAGACTACCCCAAAATTATAGGACATAATGTAGGACAAAATGTAGGACATGTTAAAATAAGCTAAAAATACTTGTGTTTCCCTCCTGTATTTAATTTCAGTACTGTATTACCTCGTTTGAAATTGAAAAATGATGGAACCCTCTACTCCCTGTGACTGAGAGAGAGACACAAACTCTGCTATACTGGAACAGTTTCCTGGGAGGAAGTCCCATTGCATAATGGACTTTACTTCTGGGTAGACACAACTAGCATGTAGCTGGGGCTGAGAGTGGCTGTGAGAGAGACACAAACTCCGATACACGGGCACACTTTCCTGGGATTAAGTCCCATTGTATAATGGAGTTTGCCTCTACGTAGACACAACACAACTAGTATGGGGCTTACACACTTTCGAAATCCACCACCTCACCTGGAGGTCAATGGAGCAGCTGGGAGGTTGAAGCTGTGGCAACGGACCAAGGCAACAGTAGGTAGGCTACCAAGGAATAGCAGGCAGGCGACGCTGGGAGGCCAGCGATGGAGCACGGAGGCAGAAGTCGGGAGGCAGCTGACTCATGGGGCGGGTGGCTGCGGCAAAGGCTGCAGGCGGTTGCATCTGCAGCCCCGGGAGGACAGCATGCCAGAAGCCGTTGCCAACTTGCTGGCCGACAGTACTCTGAGCCACAGCGAGGTGGTGATGGGGAGAAACTTCCTTCTCCCAATGAGAAGAGTAAACTTTCTCTCACCCAATGGTCTGCCTGAAGATCAAGACCAAAGATAGCACATGCCCCGATGCAGCCAAACAAGTGTGCACAGCTGCAGCATGCCAAATTTGAATGGTGGCCATTTTCCCGGAGGCTGGCCACAGTTTCTCGGAGGAAGGGCTTGTTTTCTGGAGGTCTCTTGAAAATTCTGGAGGTCTGGCAACCCTGCAAGTGAGGGGCAAGAAGTTGGAGAGGAAATATGCATGGCCCTATTTACAAATGAAGCTCATAACTCCCTGCATACGGGAGGAATGCCCATACTTCCCCTTCTCTCTCTCTCTCTCTCTCTCTCTCTCTCTCTCTCTCTCTGTCTTTGTATTAGTTGTAATACTACATACCTTTCTTCAAACTTTTGATATCAAAATTGGAAGGCTCCAAGCCCTGCAACTTTTCAATTATATTTTAGATATTAAAATATGGCAGCATAAATATTTCCCCCTTTCACCTCTGATATTTTGACCCTGGAAGAGATGGGTCATGTAAACCCTCAAAACTCTCGTCCCATAGAGCCTGACCAATGGGACTGGGTTCCAGTGCCATTGGATCAAGAATGGGGTACCTGGGAAGTGGGTCTTTGTATTTTCGGGGTTTGAGTGACCCCTCAAACCACACTACAAGCTGACCAATTGTAAAGGGTTTTGTGGACACCAGTTCAATGGAATACTGGGGAAGGGAGTATGACATATTTAGGGGTTCATGTAGACTACTGCCCCGTGCATCTGGGCGCACATTACATACCGTTATTGCATGGCCCCAAGGGGCAAGTGGACTTTTACAGAACATGCCTGGAAATGTCCAGGCCCTGTTCATTGTGGCAAGACCCTCGTGTTCCCTCTTGCCTTCTGAACAGCGAGGATGGAGATGTCCCAGAGATGTGCTGAAACACCAAACCGCCAGAGTTCTGTTAAGATTAAAGGAATTTCTCCGGAGAGTGGGGAGAAAAGTATCTATGGCATTCCCCAAAAGTTGGATTTTTTTTTTCAGTCTGAGTCCCCAGATGATCATGAAATGCTTTTCATAGAAGTGTGTGAAACTCCTGAGCAATCTTCAGGACTTGACCATCTCACTAAGGCCCCCAGAAAAAGAGCAAATGTACATAAGATGACAAAAGTCTACCACAGCCCTCTCTTGGGGTGATATACCAATTTGCTATGATGGACGCACAAGATTTGAATGAGGTAATTTTCCAATTGTTTGTGTGTTGCATAATTTTGTAAAAAAAAAAAAAAGGAATTTCAAAAAGTATTTTTCTATTTTTTAAAAGGGAGAAGACTTTGGAAAACAGGCCAACTTTACAACAATTAAAATTATCACTGGAATAGATCCATATCTCACTGCAAATTATTCCAGATCAAGTGTACGGGCTCGCCAAAGTGCCACCAGGAGAGTTCTGGGAGGAATATTGTACAGTGTTGTGCATTTGTGCTCACACCATGATTTTCTACACTTGTGTCCAGGATGCTCTATTCAAGCACCGGAGCAAAAAGATCACAATTGTCTCTTATGGATGCAATTCTTCATGAATGAAAAATTAAGAAAATATTTTAAAAAACTAAGTTTAGCAAATATTTTACACCTAAGTATATGCCTTGCACGTAATCTAAAAATCCAGGAAGTAAAACAAGGATTCAAAGATGAACTGTTGCATTTGTTAACCAGCTACAGAATGGATTGGACACTGATATGAACAAATGATTAGACCATCTGTCTGGTTCTTATTAAAAAAGCATAGAAACTTATATTTCTCATTATAACCAGAAAGATTTTATGTGTGGGTAGGATTTATGTGTGGGCTGGGAACAGCCTACAAATAAAACAAAAGCCCATTCACACCTTAATGACTTTCATGACCCACTGCTAATCTCATCAGAACCTGGAGGTCACTTTAAAAAACATCCATAGTCCCCTGTTCATATAGGTATCAATTATGTCTTCAAAACAAACTTTAAATTTATCAATTTTTATATTGTGATAAGATTATAATGGAAAAATATTTAGTTTGGAAAATGAGGAAATTATGTAAGATATCTAAAATACATTGTAAGTAAATAATTTCTATTAAAAATCAAAAAATGTTCTATTAGAAATTTCTCCTTCTCAGCTGGTCTTTACTGTTCAGTTCAGGTCTCAGGAGGATGATATAAATCTTGGGAGCAAAAATGCAGCCCAGTAACCCAGCACTGGAGGCCAGGATGGAGAAGATCTCCACGGCCACCATGAGTTTCCCTTTGGTGCTTTGATAGGTTGGCACAAAAGATAACCAGACACTGCAAAAGACCAACATGCTGAAGGTGATGAACTTGGCTTCATTGAAAGAGTCTGGCAGGTTCCTAGCAAAGAAGGCCACCATGAAGCTGATGAGCGCCAGACACCCCATGTACCCCAACACACAGTAAAAGAAGAGGGATGAGCCCTCATTGCACTCCACGATGATTTCTTCAGGGAGGGAGTGCAGATCAGTATCTGGGAATGGGGGGTGGGTGCACAGCCAGAAAGTGCAAAGAGCTGCCTGAGTACAGGAGCCACAGAGAACAACAGAGTACGCTAGTCGGCTTCCCACCCACTTCCTCCACTTGGATCCTGGCTTGGTAGCCAAGAAAGCCACCACCACAGTCAGGGTTTTGGCTAAAATGGAGGAAACAGCCATGGAGAAGACGATCCCAAAAGTGGTTTGGCGCAGGTAACAGGTGAGCAGCTGAGGCCGACCGATGAAGAGGAGGGTGCAGAGGAAGCAGAGCAGGAGGGAGCCCAGCAGAGAGTAGGTCAGGCTCCGGTTGTTGGCCTTGACAATGGGAGTGTCCCGATTCCTGATGAAGGTTCCCAGAACCAAGGCTGTGATCAGGGAGAGGGAGAGAGCCAAAGCAGCCAGACCAAACCCCAAGGACTCTTTGTAAGACAGGAAGTTGAGTCTTTTGGGAAGGCATTGGTCTCTGCCCTTGTTCGGATACTGATCTTCTGGGCATTTGGAACAGTCACTCACATCTTGGGGAACCATAAAAAAGGCAAATTCAGTGTTTCTGAAAAGATATTTTTGTGACCAGTTGAATGAAATGGTCAGTACTATGTCTCTGTTTGTTTCCTTTTACAGGTGGAAAAATATGCAGGAGGAAGATATTTATACATTGGGAATTGGAGCTACCTATGAGTAAAGCAGGGTGGGCAAGCTGAACCGTTTGAGGGTCCCTGGCCTTTTATCAATTGTATAGGAGAGGGAATTTCAGAAGGTGGTGCTTGTCATCTGACAGACTAATGTAGATCAGTTTGGGATTGATGGAATAGAAACCAAGGTAAAACTGTTATTAGAGGAAGTGGAGGCATTACCTCCGAGGCGAGCATCTGACCTCTACCATACCTAACAAATGCTATTTATAGACGTAAATACTCATTGGCAAATAGTAAAACTTTAAACATATACAGCATCCACAGGACCACAGTTGGAACCAGGAGGTCTGTGTCCATCATATTCACTTCTGTTGTCAAGTCCCCCACCTTTCTGGCTTGAAATCTTTCCTCCTGGACAAGGAGTGCAATCATAGCAACAAAACAGCTCTCTTTCTTTCTTCTGCTTACTGGAACCTGGAAGGCAGGGCTCATTACACAGAGCAAGGGGCATCCCCTACACACAAAAGGCAGTTCAGGTCATTAAGAAAGTTATTCTAGAAGAACACAGTTTCTTCCTAACAAGATGCAGTCATAAGAGAATAGCATCAATATTAGTGTATGGGCCAACAAACATGTACCAGTCTAGACAATGGAAAGCAAAATGGAGGTGAAGATACTACTTGGGAGAGAAGATGAAAAACATCAGATTATGAGAATGTTAGGGAAACGGGGTCCAAAAAGAAAGCAGACTAACCAAGAAGAGAAGCATCTAATGGTTATTGCATCCACACCCCTTCTGTTCCCTGCTTTGTGGTTATTGGACCAGCCACTGAGGAGCAGGTAGTTTGTATCTGCTGTCACTATTCCAGTCTATAGATATCTGTCAGAGAAAGATAATCTGGGAAAAATTCTGCTCTTATTGAACCACTCAAAAAAGGGTTTTTATTAAAAATCAAACCCCCAGAAATATCAGTAGGATGAAGAATGGAGACAATTCACTGGATGATGATTACTATTGTTGGGGAACAAGCCCCCTCCTTACCTGATGGAATCCCAGAAGTGGAGGAGCAGCGTTCCGGGAGATGGGCTGGGAGAGCGGGGAGACAAGAGGGGAAAGCCCCTTGGGGGAACCCCCAGAGGAAAGGCAAGACCCCCGCAGGCAGGCAGCAGAACCAGCAGGAGCCCACACCCACCTGGAGGCAAGTCCGGCAGGCTTCAGAGCTCAATTGCACTCCCAGCCCTCCTGGGCGAGCATTCGCCCCCTGTTTCTTGCGAGAAGGATCAGAGGAGCCCGCAGGGTACAAGTGCCAGCCCCCAGGCAGACAAGGGAGGACCGGGAAAAAGCAAGCTGCCTTGGGTAACCCCAAGAAGAGTGATCCTCTGAGTCAGGGGGCTGGGGAAAAGAGACAGCAGCCCAGGAAAGAGAAAGAGGATAACCTCACTGAGAGGGGAGGGTACTGGGGAAGAGGTATGGAGAAGGGAGATGGGTTGGCCAGAGTTAAGAGCACCAGGGAGCCTGGAGGGATCCACCCCGGGAGGTGGGCTGCAGACAAAAAGGGGCAAAATGCCAAGGATGAAGGTGGAGCATCCTACGTTGGAGAAGTTCTGGACCTGTGGTTGAGAATGCTCCAGGGATAACAGCCTTGGGGGTCTGCCCCCCTCCTTATTACTACTGAGGTGTCTTGCTACCAGAGACTGCAAAGCCTGCCTGGGTGGACCATGGGCCAACCTCTGTATGTCAATCAGGGGTGTGTCTTGAGGGGAATCAGGAACCTGGCCCTGTGCCACCCCACAACTATATTAAATGTTGATCTAAACCTGTGGTTCTCAGTCTTCCTAATGCCATGACCCCTTTAAAAGTTCCTCATGTGTTGGGGATCCCCAACCATAAAATTATTTTTGTTGCTACTGCTGCAGTGCTATAACACTTTCCTGGGAGTAAACCTCACTTAACTCAATGGGAATGATTTCTGAGTACACATGCATAGAATTGGGCTCTAAGGTTAAAATCCTAGCACTTTCCTGGGAGTAAGCCCCACTCACTATCATGGGACTGACTTCTGAGGAGACCCTCCATAGGATTCGGAGGAGGAGGCTGCTGTCTGTGTTGAGTGTGTGGGGCGCCTCCCCGCCCCCAAGGCTCCACATCGGTCTCACACCAGCTCAGAGGCTCTTTCTGAGCTGCTTCTCAGCAGCTTCTTCCAGCCACAACGGCACCAGTGTTTCTGGCAGGCCTTCCATCTGTCCCTCTGCACCAGGGGTCTTTAGGTGACCCCCAGAAAAGCTCCAGGTGAACTCCAAAGGGGTCCCAATTCCCACTTTGAGAAACACTGATCTAAACCGAGTTCCACTGAGTTTCTCTATAATCTCGGCCAATCTGGCCACATCTTCCTCTATGAAAATGCCACCTGGCTTTGGATGATGATGAGAATCTAAGAGTAAAAGGGGTCCATTATGGTAGTCCAAAATCTTTCCACTTTAGGATCCATCTCACTCTGGCTCTGGACACTTAACATTGCTGATCATAACCAAATGGACTTAACCTACCAGAGTGTTTGGTTTGATCAAAGGGTTCACACTTTGCTGCGTATCTGAGAAGTTGCTGCTGAATCCTACCTGGTTAAATCTACTGTGCCAGACAACGATACTCTCATTAATGGAGAACATTTTGTCCCATGGAGCCTGCAGATCGATTTCCCCCACTTTCACTCTAGAGAACGTTTGATTTGGGAACGTTACCCAGTTGACAATATCAAATCCTGCTCCTGATTCACCATCCTTATTAAAAGATACTTTGTCCCCAGCACTGTTGTTGAAGGAGACCCTCCTCAGGAAAGAGTGAAGCTGCAATGAAAGGGCAAAAGGAGATTAAATCAATAAGGTTAGGCATAAACAAGAGCAGTACATTTAGCTCATAGGATAGAGAAAAAGCCATTTTTTCCTGACTCTCCCAAATATGCATTGATAGAGGTTGTGTATATGTGTTTTGAGCTACAAATAATGTGCAGAGACACCTCTGCACACAAGTTTAAGATTGAAAAGGTTAAGAAGATGCTTGTATTCTGGTTAGTTGTGATGAATGGTTGAATGAATCATAAAGATGTGCATTTTTGAGTTACGTTTGTCTCATTCCTCCTTAGCAGAACACTCTGTTGTTCCTTCTTCATACTTTTCCTGTAGAACTTTATCTGATAAGAGTAAGATAAGCTTTGATAAAACGTTAATCGAGAAAGGAAGTTCACATTTTGTAATCTATTTTAGGCTCTATGATCTGGGCTGCCAGTGCATCTTCACAGCATCACGTCATACTCATCTGATGAATATCACTTGAACCAAGCTGACAACCACCCAAACCCTCCAAAAGTGATCACCTTACGCAGCAAATTGATGGTGAGCTCCAAATCCTCTCTGCCTAATTGCCTCCATTGTGCCTCCTTCTCCTTGCACTTTCTGCTGCTTTGGAAAAATAAGGAGAGTGCCCAGCCAGAGCTATGGAGACTGGGAGGTTTTGGTACATCCAGTGGTATAACAGAAGGCTCAAGTATTGTATCTTTCTGGTAAGGTATCGATAATATCATTCCATATTTTTGTCGATGAATAAAATAATAGAACTGCCTTCCATGTGAGGCATACCTTCAAATGATGTGATTTAGGAGGAACGAGTCTATATTGTTTTTGTGTGGAAGGATGCATGGCCTGCAAAGCATGCACCACCCCATGGACAGCATTGTAGATGAGGTAACTTTGGCTGGTCATGCTCATTTCAAAAAGAGGCCCAGGAAGGCTCTCCAGTTTCTCTTCCCCAGTACAGTTCTCAGTACTTTCCTTGTATCGATCAGTGTCAGGAAATACACACTCAAAAGCCTGTCTCCAGAAGACCCTAATAAATCCATCATCATCAGAATAGGGATTTATGGTGTGTAGAAAATCTTGGAATCCTGGGATGTTATCGGAATGAATTGTAATTGATAAAGCACCATGGAAACTATGCACATCTAAATTTCTGAGATCTGTTTCTGATGAGAAATCCCAGTGGGCTGTCATAACCCATACTTTCTCGAAAGGACGCAGCCCATACATTTCAGTTGCCATTAAAATCCACTGCAAACCCATCATGGTGTGAGCCTCTGCATTGACGACAAATACGTTGACATCTGTTTTTGTTAGGTACTCCATTATGTCAAGAAATTTATCTATTAATTTAGGAATGTCCGTAAAATCACTGTGGGTTGAGATCCTTTGGGTGAAAGCAGCACAAATGCCACTCAGGAATAGCAGGTGGTCCAAAGTTTGCAGAAATATTTCTCCTTTAACATCACCCATGGCAATGAGCGCAACCCACTTCCAGTTGAAATGCTGAAGAAGGTGGACAATCCCAGTGTACTGATGTGCTCCATTGGGAACCATCTGGTACAAAGAAGAGAGCTGAGTCTTATCACCCTCTGGTTGAGAAAATACAGAATAGGTGATCTAAAGAAGAGGAAGAAAGACTGAATCACTGCTGGGCTGCTTTTGCTTAACCCTAATTATCTAATTATAGTTATCTAATTTGTGTCCTTATACTGTCTACTCCTCACTGCTAAGTGAAACAGACATGAGCTTTATCTCCAGTTTCCCTCTGGAAAGGATGAGTTAAACTTTAATTTTATATCCCACCTTTTTCTATAAAAAAACTCAAAATGCTTCACAAAAATAAGATCGACATAAAATCTATTTACATCATGATCTAAAATGAATATAAAAAACACCATATATATATATATATATATATATATATATATATATATATATATATATATATATATATATATATATATATATATATCGAATATATAAAACACCATAATAACAGTAATAAAATATACAGGGTGATTGAAAAGCAACTCCTTATTTTAATATACTTATAAATTATTTATTTATAATTTTTCTCTCAATTTCTCTCAATTTTTCTCTCAATTTTTTTGTGTTTGACCTTTAATGTATAAGAATGTATCCTGTAAATTTAATCTGTTTTAATCAGTGTTTCAGACTGAATATCTGAAGTCCAACTAACATGGTTGGATGTCTTACCCGGCAGGAGCATGCCCAGGTAGCAGCACGTTATGAAGTCTGGAAATCTGTTGTTCCAGTGCAATATAATATTTCTTTCAGGCAGTTAATTTAAGCATTATGAGCACAGTCTTAACCATTTTAGGCTGGTATAATTTGTGGTCCATCTTTGTGTTTGAAGAATACTGGGAGTTACTTTTCAATCACCCTGTATAGTCTAATAATTCTCAAATCCGAAGCAATGAAAGGCAGTCACATCTTAAAATAACCATACCATTTAAAAGCCAAAGTATTAGCAATATTGATAAAGGGCCAGGTGCTCAGAAGGCCTATTTCAAAAGGAATGTTTTCAGTCCTTATGGGATGGATTCTGGGGAAGGTTTATGGTGGTTTGTCAGAAATGGTGATTAGTCAGAGATTACCCAGTGAACTTCTCCCAGATCTATATCTATCCACAGTGCAAGACTGGCTCTTCTTTTGAATTATCAGCCAAAAGAAAATTCAGAAACTGAATTGTGCAGAGAAAGCAATGCTGACATCTGTTAACAGGAGATGCATAAAATAAATTCACAGAAAGCAGTTATCAAAATAAGGGTGGATTTTTTTCCTTAAAATAAGAGTTTGTAGAGTTTGTACAGTTTACGTGAAACATGTTCTTTATGTGAAGCAGAATCCTAGAGAAATTTGTGTTTGTTACGTTAAACATACTTTACATGAGGCATTCTTTATGTGAGGCGTCACTGTACTAGGATTTTTTGTTTGTTTTCTGCACCCAGCACATTTCTTTTTCATATTCCATTTGTCTCTTTGCTTCTATTTCCTCTCAGAATACTTCGAAAAGCAGACAAGAATGCTCAATTTTGCAAGAGTTACTAATTCTCTTCCATATTCCCACATTTCAGAAAAGATTACCAAAGTAATGAAGTTTTCTTCTCTCCATGCTTCTCTCACCTGTGGAATCTTGTACGTGCCTAAGAGGGTGGCCATGTGGAGTGTGGCCTCCCAGTCCAGACCCCCAATGGCAGCTATCAGAAGCCTCTCAAGGTCACATCTGTAGTTGGGAACAGTCTTCTTCTGAGCAGAGAGAAGTCTCAGGGTATTTTGATAAGTCTTCCTTGCATTGAAGTAGTTCTCATAGATGTGGAAGCCCACAGTAATATTGGGCAAAATCTGGGGATTCTCATTGACCTCCTTCACAGCGAATACCAAGGACAGAACATGCTGGTAGTTCTTTAGAAGAAAACTAAAAGCAAAAGGAAGTGAATTATGGAGAAAGAAGGAAGGAGGGAGACAGACCTGGTGGTGTTCATGAGTCCTGAATTTCTTCAGAGCCTGAGCTGAAAAAGCTTTTGAAACTAATACCTAATGATAATTGAAAATTTATTTCCCATGTCATATGATAATTTCTATCATACAGTGAAGGTCAATTCATTGGGATTTACCTACTACTTACTACCTAAGCCAGTGATCGTCAAATCAGTTGGTTGACTCCCCAAGCATTAGAATCTTCAAAAGAAGTGCTTACAAGGAACTTCCTATCTGTAGTCACAACGAGAAGCAGCTTTACAATTGTATGGTTTTTTAAGATTAAACTCTTACACTCCCCATTAGCAATGTGGACCTCAGATCATGTCACTGCCATCACTCCCTCGCCTACAAAGACTTTCTTATAAAGATTTAATCCTGAACAGTTTGAGAATCATTAACCAAGAGATCACGACACAGCACAGACCAGTATGAATTTATTAGCCATTATGGCTTTAGGATATTCACAGGCACTATCCTCAGTTGGATGTTCAGGCTGCCACAAGCAGGCTAACACCAGACTTATATCTACAATCACACCAGTTATATAGTGTGTGTAAGTGTTTGTGTTTAAAAGTAGATTGATAAACTGTTGAATTCATACATAGTACAACCTGCATAGGGTGAATAATATTATTTGGATGTTCTCTTGAAATATAGGGTGCAATCCAGAATAACTACGGGGAGTCCTTGCTCCAGTGTAAGAACAATTTGCTCTGGATTGCAATATGAATTTCCCATAGGTTTTCACTAGGTGGTGCAGTAACTATGGGTGCATGTAATGTGTTTTGTGTGCTCCTGTAGTTACTCTGGATTTTAGGTATAGATATTTTGGAAATTATTGATGTTCAGCAGTTAACATCAAGCTATAGCATATCAGTTTCTGTACTGTAAGCAATTACTCTGTTTACTGTACATGAATCTAGTAATGGCTTAAATTGGATTTACAGTACCTTATACTAAATTGATGCCTTCATTCTGATAGCATTCCATGAAAGAAGTATAAAGCAAAAACACTGAATATTTTGAAGTCAAATTTCCACATTTAAAACTGCTTTCTCAACTATGAGAGACATGCCAAATTGAGTCTTTGATTACTATTATGTTAATCTATTTCTGGGCATGTCAACTATAATTGCTCGTTGATGAATATGATAACCTGGCAAATCTGTAAAGAAAGGGAAGAGGGTGCATTCCTTACTTATGTTTCTCCAAAGGAATCGTCTGGGGGTCTTGATTGAAAAGAATTAAAGCGAAGGAAGGAGAAAAAAGCTGAGTAGTGATTCCACCAATGACAAAATCCCCAGGCTGATAATACTGGTGTTGGACGTGGATGGGATCATTCATGCTACACATAAGAGGGTGTTCCATGGTGTCCAGCTGAGACAACAGCAGTACTATCAGGAATAACAGTAATAAATAGAAGTTTGTCATTTGAAGTTTTAAAAGGGGTGGGGGGTTCTTTCTCTTTGCACTGAACTCAAAGTCCAGGAAATTTCCTCTGAATGGCACTGGAGTATTCTACTAATACTGAGTTGTTCTTATAGTATGTACATGTAGGCCTTGCTGAGACTGATGAGAAATTGTTGTGAGATAATTGCCTGGTTCACAATCCCTGGAGCATAGCACAGCAGAAGCATGGATGAAAAACATTTATTTTTGCCCACATGTACACATGTTTATTTTTTCTAAAGTTCTTAGTGGAGCAGGAGGGGGAAAGAAGTTGGAGAGAAAATATCAAGAGAAAATGGCCCTCTTTAGAAATGAAGCTCCATTAAGTCCTTCCATATGGGAGGAATGCCCATCCTTGGCCTACTAACTAACTAACTAACTAACTCACTCACTCACTCACTCACTCACTCACTCACTTACTGACTGACTATTAGTATAGCTAGCTAGTAACAGTATTAGTAGTAATAGTACAGTGGCACTTCACGTAACAAATTTAATCCGTTCTGGAGGTATGTTTGTTACATCAAACGTTCTTTACGTGAAGCAGATTTTCCCATAGGAAATAACGGAAACTCAGATAATTGGTTCCACAACCCAAAAATATTCATATAAAAATATGAAGTGGATGTAAAAATGATGACAAAACACTGGAATTGAATTCAAAACATTCATTCAATGTGCATTCAATGTTCACGCATTCAGTGAAAAAGCATTCAATATGCATTCAATGATCTTGTGAAGTCTACTTAGGCTGCAATCCTAAAGAAAAATCCTAAAGGCTCTTAGAAGGCTGCTATTCTAAAGACACAATCCTAAAGACACTTAAGAGACTGCAATTCTAAAGCATAATCCTAAAGACACTTAGGAGGATGCAATCCTAAAGACACTTTCTTGGGAGTAAGACCAATTGAACACAATGGGGCTTGCTTCAGAGTAGGCATGGTTAGGAATCTGCAATCCTAGACACCTTCCTGGGAGTAAGCCCCATGGGGGGGACTGGTTGGCCTTCTGGGGTGGGTGGGAGGGTGCTTGGGGGGACTGGGGGGTCCTCTGGGGGGTGGGAGGGTGTTTGGGAACACTGGGGGGAGATACAGGCAACCACGAGTAACGGCTGCCACTTTAAAAGCCTGGCTTTGGAATACCGGGCTTGAGGGCTGGAGGGAGGAGGATCCCTTCACCCCCTCTCCAGTGTCAAAAGCTAGGCCAGTGGCTACTCGCAGCTGCCTGTATCTCCCCCCAGTGTCCCCAAACACACTCCCACCCCCGAAGACCTCCCCAGTCCCCCCAAGCAGCCTCCCATCCCCAGAGGGATGGACCTGCCCTTGCATGACCTGATTATTCAGGTAACAAGCGAAGGCTGGCAGCTCTTTAAAATTGAAAGAGCTGGTGTTCGTTACCCAAATAAGCTTCGCTATCCAAGGCAGAGGCGCCACCTAGTGGTATGTTCTTTACCTGGAACATACTTTACTTGGGGCATTCCTTACCCGAGGGACCACTGTACATACCTTTCATTAATCTTTTAATTTCAAAATTTTACAGGTCTTAGCCCTGCCCCTTTTAAATTATATTTTTGATATTAAATATTGGAGCCATAATTCCCCCTTTGACCTCCAATATCTTGACCTTGGAGGAGATGGGTCATGTGACCCCTGAATCCGCAAGTCCCGTAGAGTCTGACCAATAGGAGCGGGTTCCAGTGCCGCCGGATCAATTGTGGGGTACCTGGGAAGTAGGTCTTTGTATTTTACAGGTTTGTGTGACCCCTCAATCACACTCCCTATCATGACTGATCAATAGGAGAGGGTTTCGAGGACACCTGTCCAATCGGGTCCCTGGGAAGGGGATATGACATATTTAGGGGTTAATGCAGTCTATTGCCCTGTGCATCTCCCTAATGCATGACCTTTATTGCATGATCCCAATTGGCAAGTTGGGTATTAGCGAATACGCCTGGACATGTCCAGGCCCTATTTATTGCGATGAGACCCTTGCGTTCCCTGTTGCCTTCTGAACTAAGAGAATGGAACACACTCCCCACACACAACGGCAGGAATTGTCTGTAAATTGGAATACCGTAGGCAGGAATACTGTAAATTGTCCTTGGAGGATAGGAAAAGGGCCATTCAGAAAGATCTGTGTTATTCCCCGCCCTCACGTGAGACAGGGCCGGTTATGTCTTTGTCTCCTTTCGGGCCAGCCCTCCTTCCCCAGTCTGGTATCAGAGCCCGAAGAGAGGATCCTTGCCATCACCGCAGGCCAAAGAGCCAACTGCTGAAACAGGAACGAGAAAAGAAAACAGAGAGAGACCCAACAAACAAGCAAACAAGGCCATAAGAGAGACCTTGAATAGTTTTCAACTCATGAAATGGCCTTGGGAACCAGAACCTCTGAACAATATGAACAGGGAACTAGGTGACAACCCAGAGAAAAACACTGTAAGTGAAGCCATAGTTCATCTCTGCTGAGGTGGGCCTGGATGACCATTTTCCTATCCTCCAAGAAAAGGACATTCACAGTAAGAAATTCCTGCCTTCTCTGGAGGAGTCGGAAAAGGACAATTCAGAAAGATCTAGGATGTAACAGAGCATCACACTCAGGGTTGGAGAGACGCAATTAGCTTCACTAGACACCACCCTTCCTAAGACTCTTCGACCGAATGCAGCCTCCGCAGACGCTGCCTGATCGACCTGATGGTGCATATAAAGGTATCTGCAGATGACCATGTGGCCGCCCTGCAGATTGCCTCTAAGGAGTTATATCCCTTGAAAAAGGCAGAGGTAGCTGCCCCCCTCAGCCACCGGTTGAGTGAGCTGTAATCCCCTCAGGGGATTTCCTCCCAATTGCCCTGCAAGCTTGTAGGATGGCCAATCTCAACCATCTGGATAGAGATACCACCAGTCTTTTTACCCCTTGAAGTACCTCCAAACAGCACAAAGAGAGCCCCAGATTTTCTGAAGTCCTTTGATCGATCCAGATAAAAACTAAGTGCCCACTTGACATCTAGTGAGTGCCATGATCTTTCTAGGAGAGACTTTGGATTAGGGCACAAAGTGGGTAAAACAAATTCCTGTGAGCGATGGAAAACAGAATTGACCTTGGGGAGGAAAGATGGGTCCAAGCAAAGGACCACTCTATCCACGTGAAAAATACAAAGTTGTGGAATGATAGAAAGAGACCCTAATTTGGAAACCCATTTAGCTGACATAATTGCTACTAGGAAGATGGTCTTTAGGCTCAAGAACTTGACAGATACCCATGCTAAGGGTTCGAATGGGGCCCAATAATGGCTTTAAGAACCAGATGAAGGTCCCAGGTTGGGAATCTGTGAATGGTGGGAGGATTGGTTAGCTTTAGTCCCCTGAGAAAACATTTAATGTTGGGGTGACCGAACACAGGACCGTAGTGTTTTGGCCCCAAGTACTAATAGTGGAAACATGTGTTTTGATTGTATTAGTACTCAAATCTTGTTCGACTCCATCCTCTAGAAAGACCAAAATATACTTAATCTTAGGGATGTCTTTCCCCTCACCGCAGGAAAATAATTTTGTTGGTGGGCACCCGTTTGGAGGATAGTAGAGTGTACAAGACCCTCTCTGAATAACATTTCTTCCCTTCCGTTCAAAAGCCAGGCTGTCAGGTGGAACATGTCTGGCTTGGGGTGACAGAGAGGACCTTGTTGGAGAAGGTCCAATCTGCTCAGAAGTGAAGGAGAGCCAGCCTTATGGTTTTGAGTTCCAGTCTGTTAATGGAAAAGGTCTGATAGGCTGCTGACCAGGTTCCTTGGGCTATTTGGGATTGGACTTGAGCTCCCCAACCCCATAGACTTGCAGCTCTGGTGAGGATGAGTCAAGGGGAAGAATCCAGGCTGATCCCCAGCTCCAACCGAGCAGGTTGGACTTCACCAAGTGAGGAAGGGATGGTGATAGGGGTCTCATTTCCTCTATCAGGTGTGTGTATGGTAGAAGAAAAAACTGCAGTGGTCTCAGATGAAACGGGACCATGGAATCACATCTTGGCACGAAGCCATGAGGCCTGTCAGAGACGTCAGAGACATTAGACTCGATGAAGCTGATTCCTTGATGAGGAGAAGAACCTCCTGTAATCTGATCCTGCGTTCTGGTGACAGGAAAATTTGGTAAAATTTAACAGGAAAATCCATGAGAAGGTCCAGGTGAACCAGTCTCTGGCAAGGGATTAGAAAGCTCTTGGAAAGAGTTATCACAAAACCACGCAGTCTTAAGGTGAGCATGGTCCTGCACAGATCCTCTGAGGCTTGAGCAAATGAAGAAGCCGTCCAGGTACGGGAAGATGCGAATGCCCTTTAGTCTGAGGTTGGCTACAACTGCTACCAGGATCTTCGTGAAGACTTGTGGAACCACTAATAAACCGAGGGGGAGAGCCCTGTATTGATAGTGGCTTGACCCATACGAGAAGCGCAGATACTTCCTTTGAGCTGGTAGAACTGGCACATGGAGTTAAGCCTTCAAAAGATCTATGTAGGCTAGAAATCTCCACACTCCAGGGCCTACATGATGGTCCTCCACGTTTCCATCTTGAACTTTTTCTTGATGGTGTACTGATTTAGCCATTTCAGATCTAAAACGGTGTGCCTGACTCCATTCTTTTTCAAGAAAAGGAAGAAGACTGAATAGACACCTTTGCCCCTTTGTTTCCCAGGCAGAAGGTGCCCAGGTCCAGCCACAGCACCTGACGCTGCAGTGCTCAGGTCACAAGTGCACATTCTCTCTCTCTCTCTCTCTCTCTCTCTCTCTCTCTCTCTCTCTCATTGCAAGCTGCCATTCCAATGGGAAGGAGGAACCACTCAGACACAAGCATCCACACTGAGCCCACTCCCCACCATCTCAGATACTCATGTGTTGCACAAGCTCAACCCCCCTCTACACAATGCATCTCAAATAAAATTGGTTACACATGAACACTCAGTCCACCTCTAGTACCCACAGTCCCAGAAGTCCCCCATGGGTCAGATGCTGATGCAGCTGTGAGCCACAGAAAAGTAGTAATGATGCAGTCGTGAACCGTGAAAAATTAATAACAATGCAGCCATGAGCCACGACAGTAATAACAACACAGCTAGTCTCTGGTCTTGCATTCTGTGATGATGTCACGTCTGGGCACCCTGAGTAGCCTTGTGGGAGCTCCAGCAGTGGTAAGGATGTCTGCCTCATCAGGGCTGTGACTGGGAGCTCCCACATGCCCCTCCTCATGGCTAGCACAACAGCCTCCAATGTGGCTGCATGGAGGGGTGGGCTGCAGGCCATGGGAAGGCAGGGCAGGGGCCAGAAGATGGAGAAGCTCCAGTCAAAGTTGAAGGCTGTGAAGGCCTCCTTCTACTCAGAGCTGGCTCACCACCGGTACACCAGCCGTCCAAGCTCCAAAGCCCCAGGGGGTATATGCTCCTCCTGAGATTGTGGGTGAAAGCTGGACAGCTGACATTTCACGATTGGCACTACTCAAGTATGTGTGGCCTACCTGTTGGGGGGTAAGTGTTGGGCAGAGTTGTAAGTTGTCCATTCCTAGGATTGGCCCCAAATGGTGTCCAGAAATGGTCCAATATTCCTGGGGAGGGGGCTGCATGTAGGGAGTGAAGGTCCCATCCACCTGGCAGCTTCTGACAGCCTTGCCCTGTCCATCAAGCTGAGCCGCTCCCCCCTGCCGCAGCTTGGCAGCTGGATCCCCCTGTGAGCAGGAGGATGTGAGTAGTGCAGGTGTTTGTGGGTCAGGGTAATGTGAGGAAGGGTCATCTCATCAGCAACTCCAACCGAGCTGCTACTTACTGGGTGTCTATTCAGTATGCCCTGAAGTGCAGCCTTGTGCTGGTCACTGCTCTGGAGCAGCTACTGGCAGCCCTTGGTTCCTGTTTCTCTAGAAGCAGCATAATTCTGTGCTTTGGATACAGAATAGTTGGGGCAGCCCAGCTAGGACTGTCGTCACTGCACTTACTCTGGATTTTGCCCTATGTCAGAAATGGAGAAGAACTGAGAGGTGACAGAACCAATGTCGAGGTCTCCTGGCTGATAATATTGGAACCACAGATAGAGGGGATCCTGCACAGTACACAGAGCAGGAGTTAGCTTGTTCTCAGACTGAGGCAGCACCAGCAATAGATGCAATGAGAAGTTGCACAGCAAGAATTGCCGTGAGAAGGAATACACTGTCTTTGAGAACGAAAGGAAAAACTTCCCTTGCTTTTCTTTTTTGCTTTGGAGAACAATTCCTTAATTCTACATTGAACACTAACATCTTGAAGCAGCACGTCTACAGTCTTGCAAACTGACAAGTAAATCAAGCTGACGATTGAGCTTTAAAGAGAATACTTCTAAAGAAATCCTAGCAAAGCCCTGATTGTTTACAGCCCTCAATCACTGTGGGGACCATTCTATATTAGAATATAGAAAAAAGACTCTATGAGTGCTTTGGTACAGAAAACATATCATAGTACCCCGAACTAATTATAGGGTTCTCTAGTACCCAGAACTAATTATATAGATAATTATACAATTATCTCCCTGAAGTTCTGTGTTCTGTATTGCATCAGGCACAGCTGATGTCAAGTATTTTGGGTCATGCCGTGTTAGCGCACAAGCAAGGAAAGGGAACAAGCACCAAGAGTGTCTATCTGAAGTTTTAAAGGGTGTGTGCAATGGATCAGTGTGCGGTCACTGGCATCCTCTCTCTGAATGCTGACAACATTCCTGAGCATATTTCCTCAATAGAAAAATGAAAGCACGATTCATATTTTCTTCAACAACACATTGATTAAAGCTGCAAACCCAAGAGCACTTTCCTGGAAGTATGCCTCATTAAACTCAACGGAACTTACTTCTGAGCAGACACAAATAGGATTGCACTGTTAGAAGTTAATTTTTATTTATTGTTCCTCATCAACTGCTCCTTACCATTTAGTTCAGGGTTCAAAACAGATATATTTTTGGGGGAAGGGTACAAATCAGCAAGCCAGATGTACCCATCCATCATGTATTTTCCTTTGGTGCTCAGACAGTCACAAAACACAACACTGCAAAATACCAACATTTTGAAGGTGAGGAACTTGTCCTCAAAGAATCAGACATCTTCAGAACAAAGAAGGCACTAAATCTGCAATCGTAATCCCCATTAAACCAGTATAAATCATGGCACAAATCCTATGCTAGCCTGGGGGTTTCATTGAAGACCATGAGGCACTTCCGCTTCACACCTGGTTTGTGGAGCTTAGGCTAGGGCACAGATATGCACTACGCATGTTCCTACAGGAACAGGGAGTGGGTGGGTGGTGCCAGCATTAAATTGTTTAAGATTGTGTCCTAAGCCAGAATTTCCAGGTATCCCAGAACAAAGAAAAACATATGAGATGATACTTCCTTGCATTCTGCTATAATTTCTTTAGGAAAACGGTTGCATGTCATGATCTGGAACTGAAGGATCAGTTAAATAGGAATATTTGTGAAATATTAAATACTAAATACTTAGCATTTACTGACATCCAAACAGGACAGAGGAATACCCCAGCACTGCTACAGAGGAGTGTACTGAGAAAGTGGAATGGCTGATAACCTCAAAAAGGAAAGAGTCTGGCATGCAAGGATGCTGCAGCAACTATCCTGATCCCCAAAAAACCCAGAGAGGAAGTCACATTGTCATGTATAACATCATGACATCACTGCCCTGGATGCTGGGAACGAACATTACGGTTATGAGTGTTCCTGATCAGCTGGTCCTTGCTGTTCAGTTCAGGTCTCAGGATAATAATGTATACTTTTGGAGAAAAAATGCAACCCAGCAAGCCAGCACTGGAGGCCAGGATGGAGAAGATCTCTGCAGCCACCATATATTTCCCTTTGGTGCTTAAATAAGTGGGGACAAATGAGAGCCACACACTGCAAAACACCAACATGCTGAAGGTGATGAACTTGGCTTCGTTAAAGGAGTCAGGCAACTTCCGAGCAAAGAAAGCCACAAGGAAGCTGATGAGAGCCAGAAGTCCCAGGTATCCCAGAACAAAATAAAACATATGAGATGATCCTTCATTGCATTCCAGTATGATTTCTTCAGGCAGAGAGTGCATGTCCACATTGGGGAACGGAGGACCTATGCAGAGCCATACCAAGGAGATACTGGTTTGAATAAATAAACAGCAGAGAATACTTGAGTTTGCCAGTCTGGTCCCCACCCATCTCCTCATCTTGGAGCCTGGCTTGGTGGCCATGAAAGCCACAACCACCGTGATGGTCTTGGCCAAGACAGAAGAAACCGCCACTGAGAAGATGATCCCAAAAGCAGTTTGTCGTAACTGACAGGTCAGGATGGTGGGACGGCCAATGAATAGCAGGGCACAGAGAAAGCAGAGGAAGAGGGAGACCAGCAGGCAGTAGGTGAGGTTGCGGTTGTTGGCTTTGACGATGGGGGTGTTCTGGTGCTTGATGAAGATTCCAAGGACCAGGGCTGTGGTTAGAGAGAGGGAGAGAGCCAGAACAGCCCAACAAATACCCAACAATTCACTGTACGAGAGGAAGTTTAGCTTCTTGGGAAGACATTGATTTTTCTCCTTGTTGGGATACTGATCTTCTGGGCAGTCAAAACAGTCATCCATATCTTTCCAAAAGAGAAAACCATTTCAGTTCATTAAACAGTTGTCTCTCGTTATCTACTAGAAGGTCCCATGGATAAAATATTAGTGTATAAAGAAAACAATGGAAAAATATGTTTAAACTGAAAGATAAGCTTCCAGCATTAGAGCAGTTAATCACGGCTTGCACTGACAGCTTGCTTACTCTGGCAAAGAGGCAGGAAATTCTATCTTAAAAGTTTCTGTCTTTTTAGTTTTAGTTTCTGTCCAGCAAGAATTCCATTCCCCACAAGTGAATTGCTCTGAGCTGATGTTTGTGAACTGTTTGCAAACTGCTTGCAAGTGCTTCCAAGATTTTTACAAGAGCTTGTGAGAGCTCAGCTCCCTGCTGAGCAGTAAGCAGCCACTTCAAAGAACTTTATTCATTGTTGTCTTGTTCCCATGATAACTAATTGCCTTTGTATAATGCGAAAATGTCACGAAGGGGTGGTTCAACCTATACAGTAATCACACACAACATATATTTTACTTTGGGTGAAATCCAGAGTAACTAAGGGGAGTCCTTGCTCCGGAGTAAGAACAAGTTACTCTGGATTGCAATATGAATTTCCCATAGGTTTTCACTAGGTGCTGTAGTAACTACGGGTGCACGTAATGTCTCTTATGTGCTCCCGTAGTTACTCTGGATTGTGCCCTTAATCTATTTTCAGAGTAAAAGTGAGGAAAGCAAGTAGATCCCAATTAACTTTGATGATTCATTGGTGACAAGGCAGCCAGCATCCAATCCAAATAAATCTGGAAATGGATGAGAGCCAACCTCAGTCACTTCCAGACAAAATTGCATATAAATAATTTGCATATAATTAGGCTATGATAAATTTCTCAGTATTTTTTCCAATATGATGCCTCCTACCTTTCTCTCTGGAAATCTTCCCTTCTGGACACAGAACACAATCATAGCAGCAAAACGGCTCCCCCTCTTTCTTTTGTCTCCTGTATCCTGGATGGCATTGCTCATTACATAAAGCGAGGGGCACCGCCTGAGATGAGCAAAAGAGAAAATCAAAGCATTCAGTTGCCTTCTATTTCCCTTTTAACTTTGGATTCAAGCAGTTTACTAGGCAAAGGAAGGACAAGACTACCACCATGACCATTCTCGTTTGGACACATTTTGGGGAGATTTCCAGCAGGATGTTCACATGTTAAACTATTCTGTACATTGGGTACTTTGTGCAGTCATTGCTAACCTGTGGCTGGGAGCAAGTATTTACTGGGAGCACAGTAAACTGTGGCTGGGAGCAAGCTGGGAGCAAGTTGTTGTATTCACACAACTTTTCAATGTTGGAACAACAATCAGTTGATCTCTCAAAATGAGAGATCAGCCCAAGTCAGTCAAGCTGCATACCTGTCAACAAATACCTGGGAGTAATCTCAATTGCCTATAATGGAACATACTTCTGAGTGCACAGGGCTCTCATTCACATGGAGATATATACTCAGCCTCATGCAATTCTTGCAGGTAGACATATTGATTTATGTCTGATTTATGGCTGAAATAGACTACAAATGTTCCCAGGATTATGCCTTATGGAACACAATGGGATTTACTTTTCAGTAGATATATATAGATTGTACCCTTAGTGTAACAGTGTACACACTCTGGACCAAACCATCTGAACATCAGCATTGGTCAAGATTATCCCCAATTCACTCTCTTCTCCAAAAAATTGCAGAAAAGTTCCCACCTGGTTAAAATTGTGGTGCCACATGATGAGTGTCTCATTGATGTCAAAATCTCTGCCTGGTGGTGACTGAGGATCTAACCTTCCTACTTTCACTCTTGAGAAGGATTGGTTTGGGAACGTAATCCAGTTCATAATATCAAATCCTGCTGCCAGCTCTCCCTTCTCATCAAAGGAGACCTTGTCTCCAGCACTGTTGTTAAATGAGATGCTCCTCAGAAAATGGTGAAGCTAGAATCATTGCAGGGGAGAGAGATAATGCTGAGTTAATATCAATTAAAGGTGAAAGGAGTACACTGGCCATAAAACAGCAATAATACTAGATGATAATTAAGTTGCCTGCAAGGTGTTTGTGGAATTGGACCCCACACTTCCTAATGCAGGACCTGTTAATTTTATTGTGATTTGAATGTTTCCCTCTGCCTTTCCTGCATTTCAGAACACAAAAGGAAAAACAGAACTAAGACTATCAGAAACAAAAAAGGGTCTACAGGTTCAAAAACAAAGCCATAAAGCAATTCAGTGCATGTCTAGCTTAATGAATGGAAATATGGAAATTTAAACCAAAGAACTCCTAAGAACCTCTAAACTTGTAAACAATGTGATTGTTATGATGCTCTGTACATTTATGTAGGATCTGTAAGCTGTCTTGGGCATTGTCAATGGGCATTGAAAGGGGGATATGAATTTTAACAACAACAGCAACAATAAGCAACTTTTTTAGTGTTTGTACTGTATGGTGATGGTGTCTTCTTCTTGTGGATTGGAGTTTCATTCAATCAACAATGGACGTGACATAAGAAAACCTGGCCACTCTGTCGCAGAGGCTTGTTGCCAGGATGTTGCCTTTCCCACCTATCTATCTTCTAGGGGGTACCTATTTCTCTACTAGCCTTTCCATGCTTTCGAACTGCTAGGTTGACAGGAGCTGGGCTAAGGATGCGAGCTCACCCTGTCTTGTAGAACCCGGGTCTCAAACCCTCGCCTGCTGGATAACAGGCACAGTCTTAACCAAATGTGCCACCACAACCCTGAACAAGGATAACAATAAATGTAGATTTGGTGCAAGTTCTAGACGCAAGAAGCACAGAGTGGTATGAAGGGAAGAAGGGGAGGCATATCTTCTATTTGAGACATTAATTTTCTTAGCATTATTCCAGCTCCTGGCAGGGTACACTTCAAAAGATTGATGCAACATGGGGCAATTTGGCCAGCCTTCGGCAGAAGCCTGTCGCCAGGATGTGGTTTCATCCAGCACTTGGGTGTACAACTGCTGAACTGCCAACCTTGAAATCAGGAGGCACAGCAACTTTAACCACAGAGCCACACGGAGTCCCCCTTCCATGTGAGACATTACCTGGCCTTTTTCTACCATTGAAAGCACTGCGTTGTGTTCTCTTGCCATTGTCCTATGCTTTGTTTTGGAGGAGTACATGGCATCAAGAGCATGTGCCACAGCACAGATGGCATTGTAGATGCTGAAGCTTTGGCCAGTCATCCTCATTTCAAAAAATGGGGCAGGAAGACTCTCCAGATTCTCATTCCCAGTACAGTATTCCATATTCTCTTCCTCCACACCAGTGCCAAGGAATAAGCAGTTAAAGGCTTGTTCCCAAAAATACTTGATAAAGCCATCCGTATCAGAATGAGGACTTAAGGTCTGAAGGAAACTTGAGAACATCTGCACATCATGGGATTGGACTGCAAAGGATAGGGCTCCATGGAACACTTGTATATTGAAATCCCTCTGAGATGTCGCTAAGGAGAATTCCCAGTGGGCTGTCATCACCCACACCTTGCGAATAGGTTTCATGGAATGTGCATCAAAAAGATTCAGAGACACCTGGAAAGCGAACATGGTGTGTGTGTCGGCACGGACCACACAGACATTGACACTTGTCTCGCTAAGAAATATAGTCAAATTCAGAAAAGTGTCTAATAAATTAACAAAGTCAAACATGTTGGTTTGGATCGGTACTTTCTCAAGGAAGGCTATACAGATCCCGCTCTGAGAAAACTTGTTTGCCAAGGTGTCCCCAAACTTTTCCCCTTTCTCATCTTCCTGCACAATGATCCCAACCCACTTCCACTGGAAATGTTGGAGGAGTCTGACAATACCAGCATACTGATGTTCTTCATTGGGGAACATTCGGTACAGGGTAGAGAGGTGAGTGATCTCACTCACTGTTGGAGCAAATGAACAATAGGTAACCTGAACATAAATAAGAGAATGGTTAAGACTTGGATTGACATTGTCAGATATATATAGGACGTTGGAGCCTTTACATATACAAATGTATATATACATTTGTCCCAGATCAAAGGTCAAGAAAAAGAAATTTATCGGTGCAACCAATATCAGCAGTAAAGCCGATGCAAGAAATAAATGTTTGGCCTAACACAGATCTCTGTGCTCTTTATGAAGAGTAGAGGTCTTCATCCTAATGGCTAAGTGGAAGCAGAGGAAATATAATCAGATTGGAATTGCAAGAGAGCAGCATTGGAAAAAACCAGTAAATGATTGAGGGGTGTATTATGTAAAATTAAGAGAATAATGTCTTATATGATATGCATGTTTATGAAATAAGTTATTTGAAAATTTCTAAGAAAAATATGTCTCTGCATATCAATATTATTATACAAATGTTTAAAGCACAATCTTATTTGAAGAAAAAAGAGGTTTTTTACAATGGGGTCAAAATCCACCCCACGGTACTTTTGAGAGGACTTTTCTCATGGTACCTGAGTAGGATTAATTACAACAGTAAGTCATTCTGTCATGGTATCTGCACCACACACTAAGTGTTGACACAGTCAGTCAGTGACTTTTTGATGATAGATAGATAGGTAGGTAGGTAGGTAGGTAGGTAGGTAGATAGATAGATAGATAGATAGACAGACAGACAGACAGACAGACAGACAGACAGACAGACAGACAGATATTTGTATTTCAACCATCTTCTAAGAGCTCATGTTTCAGTGTACCAGACTTGTTTCCATTTCTTTACCTACACCTTGCATTGCAGCTTAGTTTGCAATCTTAAAAATGCTTTCCTGGGAGTAAGACCCATTGAACAGAACAAGGCTTATTTTGAGTAGATATAGTTAGGATTGCGCTGATAGATTCCTTCAGTCTTCCTGTTGACTGGTCTACTCATGAAAAAGGCTTTCAACAAGACCATACCAAAGAACTGCTGTTCTGACTTTTTTCTAAATGTATTAAATCATGATGAATACCACCTCTTCCCCCACCCATAAATGACTTTTGTCTGGTCAGTGTGCAAATGGGGAAAAACATGCTGCTGTTATAATCATAATAATTAATTCCAGATTATTTGGAGCCATTCTCTGTAAAGATAGCTCAATAAATATTAATGTGTTTATTGATGTATGAACATAGGTGTTACGATATATCTCCCTGAACCTGCTTCATCTAATGTTACATCCAGGTATAGCAACTGAACATAAGAACTGAACGTAACATAAGAACGTAAAAAGAGCCTCCACCGGATCGGGCCAAAGACCCATCTAGTCCAGCTTCCTGTATGACTGAGCAGCCCACCAGATGCCTCAGAGAGAACCTATGAAACCTGCATCTGGGTGCACTCATTCAATCCAATATTTATAACTATATCTGCAAGAGTTAGCAAATTGAAACAATTAAGGGTTAAGTCCTCTCAAACAGAAAAGTCTCATGACTCTTCCTTTGAGAAAGAACATTAAATAAGTACATTTAGTCTATACCTCAGCTTACCTGTGGAATCTTGTAGACATCTAAGATACTGGCCATGTAGAGAGAAATATCAAAATCAAGGCTCCCAATAATAGCTACTGGCTTCTTCTGACCGTCACAGTTGTAGTTGATCACAGCTTTATGATTGTTAAAGAGAAGATTCAGGGTATTCTGGTAGGTCAGCCTTGCATCAAAGTGGCTGTCATAGATGTGGAATCCCAAGGAGATGTTGGGTAAGACCTCCGGGTTCTCATTGATCTCCTTCACAGCAAACACTAAGGACACCACATGTTGGTAGGTTTTTGGCACCGTTCTACAAGAGGAGGCACATCAAAATGAAACATTCATGTGCTACTTCCCACAATTATATATTCTTATATAAAAGCACTTTCTTCATTACCGTCATTAAAACAATACCGAATGCCCAGTTTGGAAATTTAAGTGAAAAGTGGGTGTGCCGTAATAGTCAAAGAAGAAAGAGGAGGGAAGGGTTGAAGAAGTGGGGCGCACCTTCAGAGATAGAAATGAAATGTAGTCTAGATGCTTTGAAAAGAGAACAAACAATTGCATCAAATTCATCTGCAATTACAAAATGAGCATATAGTCCTATGAACCCAGATTCATACTATAACACAGTATTTTGCAAGCAATAAATATTAAACAGGTCATTATCTTATCTAGATCTGTGATCTAGAACACATCAAATGTTCTTACAGAGGCTCATCAACACGCTGGGTATTGGGGTACTCCTTGAAGGATACGGTGTCCAAATGGGAGATGAACTGAGTACTGATGGCCCCAATGCTGAGATCCCCAGCCTGATAATATTGGTATTGTGTCTGGAGGGGATCACTTGAGGTACATGTCGCGAGATCCATTTTGCTCCCTGTTAGAGGCAGCAAAAGCAGCAGCAGCAGAACTTGAAGCAACAAGAATGAGGTCACTGAAAAAGGCAAACCTCCTTCTGTCTCAGTCATAATCCTCCAGCAAGAGGCTGTAGTCACCTCTTTTCAGAGGGTCTGGATCCTGCGGGTGGCTTGATGTGACAGCTGTTCCCTCTGTTGAGAGAGAAAACTATCACCCTGCTGTTCAGAGTCATGGATGTATCTGAGTTGCATCCATTCTTTGAGGGTTTGGGTCAGCAGGATTTGAAATGAGAGCAATTTGAGAAAATTATAGGCTAAGGACAGTCTCCTTCCCAAAGGGTTTTTGGATGGTCCCAGGTGCAACCAAATAATTAAGGCAAATTAGGCATTTCCAAATTTATTGATTACTGTCTACTCTGAATCCTTCTGAGGGTATTTTTCCTTTCAAAAGTTTTTCCCTTTAAGGCTTGGGTAGAAAAAATAAATTGATACTCTTTGTCACATCCCCTACTGTTTTTCGGGAGAGGGGATGACCCCTTCTGGGTTCACTCATCCCTTCAGCAAGAAGACAATCCAGACACCACCAGGTGAGTTAAGGTAAATTCTTTACATTTCTTTCTTTTTAGGACTCTGTTTCAGGTTGCGTTTTAACAGGTAAGTAAAACAAATTACACAAACACTTCAACAGAGAAAACAGAACTTTAGCGTGGGGGCAAGGCCGGCTCTATCGCTTACCGCATGGAACATTTGAGGCACTGATGATCCTTGTCCACATCTCTATCTCTGCCTGCCTTTTTTCCCACCCAACCGCCCCGTATACAGGAGTCCCCCATTGCTCCTCCCCTAATGGGTCATCCCACTGAGGAGTCATGGGTGACTTCTCCAACTATCTAGCTTCCCCTTATCAGGGATTTGAGCTTCATCCCTTGGTTGTGCTTCTGAGTGGCAGAGCTTATAGCTCCAGATCATGCCCAATCATGCTCAAAATATAGCTCCGGATCAGGCCCCAATCTTCTTCTTCAGACCTGTCTTCTTCTGGAGAGCTCCTTCCAGCCCCTCCCTCTAGGGGCCTGGACCATGTCACTTTTGGTAAATCCTCCTCATCAGAGGGGTCTAAACAGAGGGAGTCCAGAATCATCTCTAACAGGGAGATCTATTCCTCTTCTTCCTGACACCCTCAGTGAAATTAAGTGTTTGTCTACTTTGTGTCTCATAGTGTTATGGATGCCCCCATCCACAATATTTCTCATGTAATGCAATAGGTGTGGTCTGTGATGGCGCAAGTGGATAAGACACTCTGCATGTTATCCAGCAGGTCAGGGTTCAAGACCGGGGTCCTACAAGACAGGATGAGCTCCCGTTCTTAGCCCAGCTCCTGCCAACCTACCAGTTAAAAGCATGCAAATGGAAGTAGTTAAATAGGTACCACTTCGGTGAGAAGTTTACGGCGTCCCATGCCCATTTGAACCACATGTTAGACAATGCTGGCTCTATGGCTCTAGAAACGGGGATGAGCACCACACCCTACAGTTGGTCACAACTAGCAGCATAACCTGCAGGGTTAAATGCAATAGGAATGCAATTCCTATTTTTATGAAATACAATAGAAGATTTCCTCTGACCTCTGCAATATCCTTGACCTTGACTCCAATACGTTGACCTCCCTTGTCATTTAGCCTTATATTTACCTTATTGCAATTGGTCCTCTGAAATGAAACTAAAAGTTTGTGGACTTTTCTAAGACTAGCTTAATTGCCTGCCACATTGCCATGGTAAGCAGGCTACCTTGAAGCCTGCTCCTTAAGGGATGTTTATCATTCAACTTAAAGAGCCAACTTCATGTGCTTTGAGACAGTTATCTATAAATAAATTGCACATAATTAGGTTACACCTGTATTAGGTTTCCTACTCCTCCTTACATGGCACCCCGCCATTCACCCCAATTTCCTCTGTGACCATTTGATTGCTGCCAGAGCACCCCTCTCCAGACTTTGTTGTTATACATTGATTGATAACCAACAGTGCATTGCACTGACCAACAGTGCATTAACAGGTCAAGTAAGTGCAATACTTTAGCTAAGGCCTTCCGGCTCAGGCCTTATGGGTATATAAGCATGAGAAATAATATGTGCAATCAGCTGAATGTAGAAGTGTATGAGAAGGTACAGCCAGAACATAGAAATGCAACATGTAATGGGTTTTAGTCCTTGAGCATGAATAGGGGCTATAGTACTGAATATACTGGGTTGCACAAAATATGTGGTAGTTGCTGCAATAAGTCACACAACTCACAGAGTGGAGTGGATAGAAGAATCTCTCCCTGGCCTCTCTGAGGCCAGGTCTTTTATTGTTACACACAGGCACATAGTGAATCACAACAGTTTAATTATTAGGTGGTACAAAGAGATAGGTGGTTATGATATAATCTTGGAGGAGACGTCTATTCAGGGGCTGCAACAATGGTCAATCTTAGGTGTTGATCAAACATCCTGAGCAAACATCCTGAGAGTCCATACACATAGCAAGCATATACAGGTCATGTCATGTTGATTCTAATTGAGTTCAATTGTATTCTGAGGTCAAACTACAACAGTGTCTGGCTGAGCTTTATCTCTGCAGGCTCAGGCCTTTGGTGGCCATAAGGTGAGAGCGTGGACAGTAGGCCAGCCAGTGAACCAACGTGTACAAGAGTGAATCAAAGTGTCTTGGCCAGTCTTGTGTCTTGCAGGCTCATGGCCTTTGGTGTGCCATAAGGCAGGATCCTAGAGAAGAGACAAGCCAAGGTGTACAGCAGGTAATGGAGTCAAGTGGTATGAACGTTGTAAACGAATGAGAATTAAGCTGTACAATGAGGTAATGTACAATGTGATTGGAGGGAGAACAAGACTTTGGAAAAAGAATAAATGATGAAGAATGGAGGAATATATGGAAAATGAGGGTTCTATGTCAGTGAGAATAAAGGAAAACTTTTATAAACTTGGTTTAAGATGGTACCTAACACCGATAAAATTAAATAAAATTAATGCTAGTTATTCGAAAGTTTGTTGGAAATGTGAGAAAGAAATTGGCACAAACTTTCATATGTGGTGGGAATGTGAAAAGGTACAAAGATTTTGGAAACAAATTTTCAAGGAATTAAAGGAATTAAAGTGCTGAGATTGCTTTATTATTAGTATTTGGGAATGTGAAAGATGATGCGATGGTTGAGGAATTGATAACTAATTTATTAACAGCAGCTAGATTGATAATAGCTAGGCAATGGAAATTAAAAACTGAATTTCAAATTGAAGAATGGCACAAGGAAATATGGAATATAGCTATAAATGATAAATTAACTTGTAATCCAAAGGTTAGGAGAGGAGAGTTGAAAAAGGACAATTTCCACAAAATATGGGGCAGATTTTTGGAATACGCGCTAAAAAGATGAAAAGGGAAAGCTCCAAATCAAGAATCAATGCAATTCTGGAAAAGAGGACAATAGAAAGAAGAAGAAGAAGAAGAAGAAGAAGAAGAAGAAGAAGAAGAAGAAGAAGAAGAAGAAGAAGAAGAAGAAGAAGAAGATTATAGTAAGAAGTCCCGTTAATGGTGGTGGGAAGCACAGTCAAATTGTATACAGTGGGACCTCACGTAAAGAACGCATCATGTAAAGTATGTTTCACGTAACAAACAAAAATTTATCTAGGATTCTGCTTCACGTAACAAACTGTGCTTCCCGTAAAGAACACATTCGTTGGCAGTTGGGGCAGACGCGCTGGCCAGCAGCATGTTTAAAAAAAATCAGGGCTGCCTAGCGCACCTGCCCATAGTGAAAGCAACACTTCTGCGCTGTTCCTCCTGTGGCCGGGTGTGTGCTAAGCAGAGGGAGAGAAGAGCAGTGGAGGAGAGGAAGCAGCTCAGGGCTGGCCAGAAGGGAGCAGGGGAGAGAGAGGCTCAGGATGGAGAGAAGGAGAAAGTGGGGAGACACTTGGAAGGTGTCTTGGATTACAGCCTTCTAACCATGTCTACCCAGAAGTAAGCCCCATTGTGTTAAATGGGACTTACTTCCAGGAAAGTGTCTTTAGGACTGCAGCCTAAGTAGACTTCATAAGATCATGCACATTGAATGCATGTTTTGAATTCAATCCCAGTGTTCTGTCATCATTTATACATCCAGTTAATATTTTATATGAATATTTTTGGGGTTGTGGAACCAATCGCCTGAGTTTCCATGATTTATTATGGGAAAATCCACTTCACATAAAGAATGTTTCACGTTAATAAACATGCCTCCAGAACGAATTAAATTTGTTACATGAGGCATCACTGTATTTATTTTTGTACTATATGTTTATGTATTATATGTTTATGTTTATCTATATATAAAAAAGTCACTGACTGACTGACTGACTGACTGACTGACTTACTGACTGACTCACTCACTCACTCACTCACTCACTCACTCACTCACTCACTCACTCACTCATCACCGCCCTGCCAAAATCGCTGGGCCTAGAAGCGTGAAATTCGGGCTGGGTATTCCTTCCATGACTGAGGGATGCACTAAGAACCGGTTTTCGGAAATTCCAACCAGAAGGGGGTGAAAAGGGTCGCAACGCGTTTTCCTCCCTATTCTTTGCATTGAGAATTGCTGACTCAGCAACATTCCGCCCCAACTGCTGGGCCTGAAGCATGGAATTCTGGGAGTTCCTTCTGTCACCTGAACTCCCACCAAGAACCATCTGGAGAAACTTATCCCTTCAGGGGCTGAAAAGGGGGCAACGTGTTTCTCTCCTATACTTTACATGGGAGACTGAACAACATCCAGCCAGTTTGGTACTCTGTGCCTGGTGCACTGGGGAATGTTGTTCAGAGGAAGAGGTTACACTGGTGAGGATGCTGCGCATGGGGGGAAGTTGCGCATGAGGGGAAGTTGCACATGGGGGAAGTTGCGCATGGGGGAAGTTGCGCATGGGGGAAAGTCGAGCTTGGGGGAAAGTTGCAAATGGGGGAAGGTTGTGCATGAGGGGAATGATGCGCATGGAGGAAAGTTGCGCATGGGGGGAAGTTGAGCATGGGGGAAGTTGAAGATTGGGGAAGTTGCAGATTGGGTAAAGTTGCGGATTGGGGAAGTTGCGCGGGGTGTTGATGCACATGGGGGAAGTGGTGCATGGGGGTTGATGTGCACAGCAGGAAGTTGCACATGGGGGTTGATGCGCATGGGGAGTTGATGCACATGGGGGAAGTGGCGCATGGGGGTTGATGTGCATGGGGGAAGTTGCGCATTGGGTGTTGATGCGCATGGCTGAGGTTGCGCATGGGAGGAAGTTGTGCATGGAAGGAAGTTGCGCATGGGAGGAAGTTGCGCATGGGAGGAAGTTGCGTATGGGAGGAAGTTGCACATGGGGGGTTGATGCAAATGGGGAGTTGATGCGCATGGGGAAGTGGCGCATGGGGGTTGATGTGCATGGGGGAAGTTGCACATTGGGTGTTGATGCGCATGGGGGTAAGTTGAACATGGGGGAAGTTGTGCATGGAGGGAATTTGAGCATGGGGGTTGATGTGCATGGGGACAAGTTGCGCATGGGGAAGTGGCGCATGGGGGTTGATGCACATGGGGAAGTTGCACATGGGGGGTTGATGCACATGGGGAAGTTGTGCATGGGGATTGATGCGCATGGGGAAGTTGAGCATGGGGGTTGATGCGCATGGTGGAAGTGGCCCATGGGGGAGTTGTGCATGGGGGGTTGAGGTGCATGGGGAAGTTGTGCAAGGGGGGTTGATGTGCATGGGGTAAGTTGCGCATGGGGAGGTTGATGCGCATGGGTGAAGTTGCGCATGATGGATTGCACATGGGGGAAAGTTGTGCATGGGGGGTTGATGCATATGGGGAGATTGCATACGGCGGTATTTTACTCCTGCAACGCGGGTACGCCTTTTGCTAGTTTCCATATAAAAATGAAGGAACTTACTGATTCAGGGGGTTCTGGGCCAGTTGAAGGGATTCCATGATGAATCAGCCTCACTTCCAATTGTAGCTACAATAAAGTACCTGTTTAACTCTTTACTTCCCTGGTTTCTGGACTTAAGTTATTGCTTGGGAAAGTTTGGGGAAACAAGTATTCCTAGAAAGATCCTAAGCTTTGGGGTGTATTTCTGTAACACTATAGGGTTGACGTGGCACTTTGTGCAACTGGCAGGACATGTTAGGCCAGCACAAGAGTTTGCATCCGTCTAACTCTGCCAGCTAACTTTGCCAGCTAACTTTTCAGTAACTTTGCTGGCTGATGAGGCTTTCTATGACAGCTCCGTTGAGATGCCGCGGTGACACTTGAGTGTGAGGAGAGGGCAGGGAAAGGATGTGGAGGAAGTGGGAGTGGGTCGGGGGAGGTGGTTGAGATGGGAAGAAGGTGGGGGTGGCTTTTGAGGACAGAAGGTAGAAGAGGAGGTGGGTGGGCAGAGGGTTGTGGAGGGCAAGAGTAGGGAGGGATGGGTGCAGAGAGCAGTGTCAGGAGCCAAGTAAACTTAGATCCTGACCTTGTGTCAAAGGAAGACTGGAGTGGTGTATGCATGTCCTGAATTTTATCTTTGTTGTCACGAATAGGGTTTTCCACTACAGGGTGCTCACCTCAGCTTCCTGAGCATATTTCCTCAATAGAAAAATGAAAGCACGATTCATATTTTCTTCAACAACACATTGATTAAAGCTGCAAACCCAAGAGCACTTTCCTGGAAGTATGCCTCATTAAACTCAATGGAACTTACTTCTGAGCAGACACAAATAGGATTGCACTGTTAGAAGTTAATTTTTATTTATTGTTCCTCATCAACTGCTCCTTACCATTTAGTTCAGGGTTCAAAACAGATATATTTTGGGGGGAAGGGTACAAATCAGCAAGCCAGATGTACCCATCCATCATGTATTTTCCTTTGGTGCTCAGACAGTCACAAAACACAACACTGCAAAATACCAACATTTTGAAGGTGAGGAACTTGTCCTCAAAGAATCAGACATCTTCAGAACAAAGAAGGCACTAAATCTGCAATCGTAATCCCCATTAAACCAGTATAAATCATGGCACAAATCCTATGCTAGCCTGGGGGTTTCATTGAAGATCATGAGGCACTTCTGCTTCACAACTGGTTTGTGGAGCTTAGGCTAGGGCACAGATATGCACTACGCATGTTCCTACAGGAACAGGGAGTGGGTGGGTGGTGCCAACCTTAAATTGTTTAAGATTGTGTCCTAAGCCAGAATTTCCAGGTATCCCAGAACAAAGAAAAACATATGAGATGATACTTCCTTGCATTCTGCTATAATTTCTTCAGGAAAACGGTTGCATGTCATGATCTGGAACTGAAGGATCAGTTAAATAGGAATATTTGTGAAATATTAAATACTAAATACTTAGCATTTACTGACATCCAAACAGGACAGAGGAATACCCCAGCACTGTTACAGAGGAGTGTACTGAGAAAGTGGAATGGCTGATAACCTCAAAAAGGAAAGAGTCTGGCATGCAAGGATGCTGCAGCAACTATCCTGATCCCCAAAAAACCCAGAGAGGAAGTCACATTGTCATGTATAACATCATGACATCCAGTGATGGGCACCAAAGAAATTAAGAACCGGTTCTCTGCCCATCTGGCAGCCACTTTTAAATGGCTATTTTTAAACTTTATATGTCCTATCTCTCATTAACAACCGGTTCTGTAGAGTAGGTGCGAACCTGCTGGAGCCCACCACTGATGACATCACTGCCCTGGATGCTGGGAACGAACATTACGGTTATGAGTGTTCCTGATCAGCTGGTCCTTACTGTTCAGTTCAGGTCTCAGGATAATAATGTATACTTTTGGAGAAAAAATGCAACCCAGCAAGCCAGCACTGGAGGCCAGGATGGAGAAGATCTCCGCAGCCACCATATATTTCCCTTTGGTGCTTAAATAAGTGGGGACAAATGAGAGCCACACACTGCAAAACACCAACATGCTGAAGGTGATGAACTTGGCTTCGTTAAAGGAGTCGGGCAACTTCCGAGCAAAGAAAGCCACAAGGAAGCTGATAACAGCCAGAACTCCCAGGTATCCCAGAACAAAATAAAACATATGAGATGATCCTTCATTGCATTCCAGTATGATTTCTTCAGGCAGAGAGTGCATGTCCACATTGGGGAACGGAGGACCTATGCAGAGCCATACCAAGGAGATACTGGTTTGAATAAATAAACAGCAGAGAATACTTGAGTTTGCCAGTCTGGTCCCCACCCATCTCCTCATTTTGGAGCCTGGCTTGGTGGCCATGAAAGCCACAACCACCGTGATGGTCTTGGCCAAGACAGAAGAAACCGCCACTGAGAAGATGATCCCAAATGCAGTTTGTCGTAACTGACAGGTCAGGATGGTGGGACGGCCAATGAATAGCAGGGCACAGAGAAAGCAGAGGAAGAGGGAGACCAGCAGGCAGTAGGTGAGGTTGCGGTTGTTGGCTTTGACGATGGGGGTGTTCTGGTGCTTGATGAAGATTCCAAGGACCAGGGCTGTGGTTAGAGAGAGGGAGAGAGCCAGAACAGCCCAACAAAGGCCCAACAATTCACTGTACGAGAGGAAGTTTAGCTTCTTGGGAAGACATTGATTTCTCTCCTTGTTGGGATACTGATCTTCTGGGCAGTCAAAACAGTCATCCATATCTTTCCAAAAGAGAAAACCATTTCAGTTCATTAAACAGTTGTCTCTCGTTACCTACTAGAAGGTCCCATGGATAAAATATTAGTGTATAAAGAAAACAATGGAAAAATATGTTTAAACTGAAAGATAAGCTTCCAGCATTAGAGCAGTTAATCACGGCTTGCACTGACAGCTTGCTTACTCTGGCAAAGAGGCAGGAAATTCTATCTTAAAAGTTTCTGTCTTTTTAGTTTTAGTTTCTGTCCAGCAAGAATTCCATTCCCCACAAGTGAATTGCTCTGAGCTGATGTTTGTGAACTGTTTGCAAACTGCTTGCAAGTGCTTCCAAGATTTTTACAAGAGCTTGTGAGAGCTCAGCTCCCTGCTGAGCAGTAAGCAGCCACTTCAAAGAACTTTATTCATTGTTGTCTTGTTCCCATGATAACTAATTGCCTTTGTATAATGCGAAAATGTCACGAAGGGGTGGTTCAACCTATACAGTAATCACACACAACATATATTTTACTTTGGGTGAAATCCAGAGTAACTAAGGGGAGTCCTTGCTCCGGAGTAAGAACAAGTTACTCTGGATTGCAATATGAATTTCCCATAGGTTTTCACTAGGTGCTGTAGTAACTACGGGTGCACGTAATGTCTCTTATGTGCTCCCGTAGTTACTCTGGATTGTGCCCTTAATCTATTTTCAGAGTAAAAGTGAGGAAAGCAAGTAGATCCCAATTAACTTTGATGATTCATTGGTGACAAGGCAGCCAGCATCCAATCCAAATAAATCTGGAAATGGATGAGAGCCAACCTCAGTCACTTCCAGACAAAATTGCATATAAATAATTTGCATATAATTAGGCTATGATAAATTTCTCAGTATTTTTTCCAATATGATGCCTCCTACCTTTCTCTCTGGAAATCTTCCCTTCTGGACACAGAACACAATCATAGCAGCAAAACGGCTCCCCCTCTTTCTTTTGTCTCCTGTATCCTGGATGGCATTGCTCATTACATAAAGCGAGGGGCACCGCCTGAGATGAGCAAAAGAGAAAATCAAAGCATTCAGTTGCCTTCTATTTCCCTTTTAACTTTGGATTCAAGCAGTTTACTAGGCAAAGGAAGGACAAGACTACCACCATGACCATTCTCGTTTGGACACATTTTGGGGAGATTTCCAGCAGGATGTTCACATGTTAAACTATTCTGTACATTGGGTACTTTGTGCAGTCATTGCTAAACTGTGGCTGGGAGCAAGTATTTACTGGGAGCACAGTAAACTGTGGCTGGGAGCAAGCTGGGAGCAAGTTGTTGTATTCACACAACTTTTCAATGTTGGAACAACAATCAGTTGATCTCTCAAAATGAGAGATCAGCCCAAGTCAGTCAAGCTGCATACCTGTCAACAAATACCTGGGAGTAATCTCAATTGCCTATAATGGAACATACTTCTGAGTGCACAGGGCTCTCATTCACATGGAGATATATACTCAGCCTCATGCAATTCTTGCAGGTAGACATATTGATTTATGTCTGATTTATGGCTGAAATAGACTACAAATGTTCCCAGGATTATGCCTTATGGAACACAATGGGATTTACTTTTCAGTAGATATATATAGATTGTACCCTTAGTGTAACAGTGTACACACTCTGGACCAAACCATCTGAACATCAGCATTGGTCAAGATTATCCCCAATTCACTCTCTTCTCCAAAAAATTGCAGAAAAGTTCCCACCTGGTTAAAATTGTGGTGCCACATGATGAGTGTCTTATTGATGTCAAAATCTCTGCCTGGTGGTGACTGAGGATCTAACCTTCCTACTTTCACTCTTGAGAAGGATTGGTTTGGGAACGTAATCCAGTTCATAATATCAAATCCTGCTGCCAGCTCTCCCTTCTCATCAAAGGAGACCTTGTCTCCAGCACTGTTGTTAAATGAGATGCTCCTCAGAAAATGGTGAAGCTAGAATCATTGCAGGGGAGAGAGATAATGCTGAGTTAATATCAATTAAAGGTGAAAGGAGTACACTGGCCATAAAACAGCAATAATACTAGATGATAATTAAGTTGCCTGCAAGGTGTTTGTGGAATTGGACCCCACACTTCCTAATGCAGGACCTGTTAATTTTATTGTGATTTGAATGTTTCCCTCTGCCTTTCCTGCATTTCAGAACACAAAAGGAAAAACAGAACTAAGACTATCAGAAACAAAAAAGGGTCTACAGGTTCAAAAACAAAGCCCTAAAGCAATTCAGTGCATGTCTAGCTTAATGAATGGAAATATGGAAATTTAAACCAAAGAACTCCTAAGAACCTCTAAACTTGTAAACAATGTGATTGTTATGATGCTCTGTACATTTATGTAGGATCTGTAAGCTGTCTTGGGCATTGTCAATGGGCATTGAAAGGGGGATATGAATTTTAACAACAACAGCAACAATAAGCAACTTTTTTAGTGTTTGTACTGTATGGTGATGGTGTCTTCTTCTTGTGGATTGGAGTTTCATTCAATCAACAATGGACGTGACATAAGAAAACCTGGCCACTCTGTCGCAGAGGCTTGTTGCCAGGATGTTGCCTTTCCCACCTATCTATCTTCTAGGGGGTACCTATTTATCTACTAGCCTTTCCATGCTTTCGAGCTGCTAGGTTGACAGGAGCTGGGCTAAGGATGTGAGCTCACCCTGTCTTGTAGAACCCGGGTCTCAAACCCTCGCCTGCTGGATAACAGGCACAGTCTTAACCAAATGTGCCACCACAACCCTGAACAAGGATAACAATAAATGTAGATTTGGTGCAAGTTCTAGACGCAAGGAGCACATGCAACAGGAGTGGTATGAAGGGAAGAAGGGGAGGCATATCTTCCATTTGAGACATTAATTTTCTTAGCATTATTCCAGCTCCTGGCAGGGTACACTTCAGAAGATTGATGCAACATGGGGCAATTTGGCCAGCCTTCGGCAGAAGCCTGTCGCCAGGATGTGGTTTCATCCAGCACCTGGGTGTACAACTGCTGAACTGCCGACCTTGAAATCAGGAGGCACAGCAACTTTAACCACAGAGCCACACGGGGTCCCCCTTCCATGTGAGACATTACCTGGCCTTTTTCTACCATAGGAAGCACTGCGTTGTGTTCTCTTGCCATTGTCCTATGCTTTGTTTTGGAGGAGTACATGGCATCAAGAGCATGTGCCACAGCATAGATGGCATTGTAGATGCTGAAGCTTTGGCCAGTCATCCTCATTTCAAAAAATGGGGCAGGAAGACTCTCCAGATTCTCATTCCCAGTACAGTATTCCATATTCTCTTCCTCCACACCAGTGCCAAGGAATAAGCAGTTAAAGGCTTGTTCCCAAAAATACTTGATGAAGCCATCCGTATCAGAACGAGGACTTAAGGTCTGAAGGAAACTTGAGAACATCTGCACATCATGGGATTGGACTGCAAAGGATAGGGCTCCATGGAACACTTGTATATTGAAATCTCTTTGAGATGTTGCTAAGGAGAATTCCCAGTGGGCTGTCATCACCCACACCTTGCGAATAGGTTTCATGGAATGTGCATCAAAAAGATTCAGAGACACCTGGAAAGCGAACATGGTGTGTGTGTCGGCACGGACCACACAGACATTGACACTTGTCTCGCTAAGAAATATAGTCAAGTTCAGAAAAGTGTCTAATAAATTAACAAAGTCAAACATGTTGGTTTGGATCGGTACTTTCTCAAGGAAGGCTATACAGATCCCGCTCTGAGAAAACTTGTTTGCCAAGGTGTCCCCAAACTTTTCCCCTTTCTCATCTTCCTGCACAATAATCCCAACCCACTTCCACTGGAAATGTTGGAGGAGTCTGACAATACCAGCATACTGATGTTCTTCATTGGGGATCATCCGGTATAGGGTAGAGAGGTGAGTGATCTCACTCACTGTTGGAGCAAATGAACAATAGGTAACCTGAACATAAATAAGAGAATGGTTAAGACTTGGATTAACATTGTCAGATATATATAGGACGTTGGAGCCTTTACATATACAAATGTATATATACATTTGTCCCAGATCAAAGGTCAAGAAAAAGAAATTTATCGGTGCAACCAATATCAGCAGTAAAGCCGATGCAAGAAATAAATGTTTGGCCTACCACAGATCTCTATGCTCTTTATGAAGAGTAGAGGTCTTCATCCTAATGGCTAAGTGGAAGCAGAGGAAATATAATCAGATTGGAATTGCAAGAGAGCAGCATTGGAAAAAACCAGTAAATGATTGAGGGGTGTATTATGTAAAATTAAGAGAATAATGTCTTATATGATATGCATGTTTATGAAATAAGTTATTTGAAAATTTCTAAGAAAAATATGTCTCTGCATATCAATATTATTATACAAATGTTTAAAGCACAATCTTATTTGAAGAAAAAAGAGGTTTTTTACAATGGGGTCAAAATCCACCCCAGGTACTTTTGAGAGGACTTTTCTCATGGTACCCGAGTAGGATTAATTACAACAGTAAGTCATTCTGTCATGGTATCTGCACCACACACCAAGTGTTGACACAGTCAGTCAGTGACTTTTTGATGATAGATAGATAGGTAGGTAGGTAGGTAGGTAGGTAGGTAGGTAGATAGATAGATAGATAGATAGATAGATAGATAGATAGATAGATAGATAGATAGATAGATATTTGTATTTCAACCATCTTCTAAGAGCTCATGTTTCAGTGTACCAGACTTGTTTCCATTTCTTTACCTACACCTTGCATTGCAGCTTAGTTTGCAATCTTAAAAATGCTTTCCTGGGAGTAAGACCCATTGAACAGAACGAGGCTTATTTTGAGTAGATATAGTTAGGATTGTGCTGATAGATTCCTTCAGTCTTCCTGTTGACTGGTCTACTCATGAAAAAGGCCTTCAACAAGACCATACCAAAGAACTGCTGTTCTGACTTTTTTCTAAATGTATTAAATCATGATGAATACCACCTCTTCCCCCACCCATAAATGACTTTTGTCTGGTCAGTGTGCAAATGGGGAAAAACATGCTGCTGTTATAATCATAATAATTAAATCCAGATTATTTGGAGCCATTCTCTGTAAAGATAGCTCAATAAATATTAATGTGTTTATTGATGTATGAACATAGGTGTTAAGATATATCTCCCTGAACCTGCTTCATCTAATGTTACATCCAGGTATAGCAACTGAACATAAGAACTGAACGTGGCATAAGAACGTAAAAAGAGCCTCCACCGGATCGGGCCAAAGACCCATCTAGTCCAGCTTCCTGTATGACTGAGCAGCCCACCAGATGCCTCAGAGAGAACCTATGAAACCTGCATCTGGGTGCACTCATTCAATCCAATATTTATAACTATATCTGCAAGAGTTAGCAAATTGAAACAATTAAGGGTTAAGTCCTCTCAAACAGAAAAGTCTCATGACTCTTCCTTTGAGTAAGAACATTAAATAAGTACATTTAGTCTATACCTCAGCTTACCTGTGGAATCTTGTAGACATCTAAGATACTGGCCATGTAGAGAGAAATATCAAAATCAAGGCTCCCAATAATAGCTACTGGCTTCTTCTGACCGTCACAGTTGTAGTTGATCACAGCTTTATGATTGTTAAAGAGAAGATTCAAGGTATTCTGGTAGGTCAGCCTTGCATCAAAGTGGCTGTCATAGATGTGGAATCCCAAGGAGATGTTGGGTAAAACCTCCGGGTTCTCATTGATCTCCTTCACAGCAAACACTAAGGACACCACATGTTGGTAGGTTTTTGGCACCGTTCTACAAGAGGAGGCACATCAAAATGAAACATTCATGTGCTGCTTCCCACAATTATATATTCTTATATAAAAGCACTTTCTTCATTACTGTCATTAAAACAATACCTAATGCCCAGTTTGGAAATTTAAGTGAAAAGTGGGTGTGCCGTGATAGTCAAAGGAGAAAGAGGAGGGAAGGGTTGAAGAAGTGGGGCGCACCTTCAGAGATAGAAATGAAACGTAGTCTAGATGCTTTGAAAAGAGAACAAACAATTGCATCAAATTCATCTGCAATTACAAAATGAGCATATAGTCCTATGAACCCAGATTCATACTATAACACAGTATTTTGCAAGCAATAAATATTAAACAGGTCATTATCTTATCTAGATCTGTGATCTAGAACACATCAAATGTTCTTACAGAGGCTCATCAACACGCTGGGTATTGGGGTACTCCTTGAAGGATACGGTGTCCAAATGGGAGATGAACTGAGTACTGATGGCCCCAATGCTGAGATCCCCAGCCTGATAATATTGGTATTGTGTCTGGAGGGGATCACTTGAGGTACATGTCGCGAGATCCATTTTGCTCCCTGTTAGAGGCAGCAAAAGCAGCAGCAGCAGAACTTGAAGCAACAAGATTGAGGTCACTGAAAAAGGCAAACCTCCTTCTGTCTCAGTCATAATCCTCCAGCAAGAGGCTGTAGTCACCTCTTTTCAGAGGGTCTGGATCCTGCGGGTGGCTTGATGTGACAGCTGTTCCCTCTATTGAGAGAGAAAACTATCACCCTGCTGTTCAGAGTCATGGATGTATCTGAGTTGCATCCATTCTTTGAGGGTTTGGGTCAGCAGGATTTGAAATGAGAGCAATTTGAGAAAATTATAGGCTAAGGACAGTCTCCTTCCCAAAGGGTTTTTGGATGGTCCCAGGTGCAACCAAATAATTAAGGCAAATTAGGCATTTCCAAATTTATTGATTACTGTCTACTCTGAATCCTTCTGAGGGTATTTTTCCTTTCAAAAGTTTTTCCCTTTAAGGCTTGGGTAGAAAAAATAAATTGATACTCTTTGTCACATCCCCTACTGTTTTTCGGGAGAGGGGATGACCCCTTCTGGGTTCACTCATCCCTTCAGCAAGAAGACAATCCAGACACCACCAGGTGAGTTAAGGTAAGTTCTTTACATTTCTTTCTTTTTAGGACTCTGTTTCAGGTTGCGTTTTAACAGGTAAGTAAAACAAATTACACAAACACTTCAACAGAGAAAACAGAACTTTAGCGTGGGGGCAAGGCCGGCTCTATCGCTTACCACATGGTACATTTGAGGCACTGATGATCCTTGTCCACATCTCTATCTCTGCCTGCCTTTTTTCCCACCCAACCGCCCCGTATACAGGAGTCCCCCATTGCTCCTCCCCTAATGGGTCGTCCCATTGAGGAGTCATGGGTGACTTCTCCAACTATCTAGCTTCCCCATATCAGGGATTTGAGCTTCATCCCTTGGTTGTGCTTCTGAGTGGCAGAGTTTATAGCTCCGGATCATGGACAGGCCCCAATCTTCTTCTTCAGACCTGTCTTCTTCTGGAGAGCTCCTTCCAGCCCCTCCCTCTAGGGGCCTGGACCATGTCACTTTTGGTAAATCCTCCTCATCAGAGGGGTCTAAACAGAGGGAGTCCAGAATCATCTCTAACAGGGAGATCTATGCCTCTTCTTCCTGACACCCTCAGTGAAATTAAGTGTTTGTCTACTTTGTGTCTCATAGTGTTATGGATGCCCCCATCTACAATATTTCTCATGTAATGCAATAGGTGTGGTCTGTGATGGCGCAAGTGGATAAGACACTCTGCATGTTATCCAGCAGGTCAGGGTTCAAGACCTGGGTCCTACAAGACAGGATGAGCTCCCTTTCTTAGCCCAGCTCCTGCCAACCTACCAGTTAGAAGCATGCAAATGGAAGTAGTTAAATAGGTACCACTTCGGTGAGAAGTTTACGGCGTCCCATGCCCATTTGAACCACATGTTAGACAATGCTGGCTCTATGGCTCTAGAAACGGGGATGAGCACCACACCCTACAGTTGGTCACAACTAGCAGCATAACCTGCAGGGTTAAATGCAATAGGAATGCAATTCCTATTTTTATGAAATACAATAGAAGATTTCCTCTGACCTCTGCAATATCCTTGACCTTGACTCCAATATGTTGATCTCCCTTGTCATTTAGCCTTATATTTACCTTATTGCAACTGGTCCTCTGAAATGAAACTAAAAGTTCGTGGACTTTTCTAAGACTAGCTTAATTGCCTGCCACATTGCCATGGTAAGCAGGCTACCTTGAAGCCTGCTCCTTAAGGGATGTTTATCATTCAACTTAAAGAGCCAACTTCATGTGCTTTGAGACAGATATCTATAAATAAATTGCACATAATTAGGTTACACCTGTATTAGGTTTCCTACTCCTCCTTACATGGCACCCCGCCATTCACCCCAATTTCCTCTGTGACCATTTGATTGCTGCCTCTCCAGACTTTGAATGTTGTTATACATTGATTGATAACCAACAGTGCATTGCACTGACCAACAGTGCATTAACAGGTCAAGTAAGTGCAATACTTTAGCTAAGGCCTTCCGGCTCATGCCTTATGGGTATGTAACCACGAGAAATAATATGTGCAATCAGCTGAATGTAGAAGTGTATGAGAAGGTACAGCCAGAACATAGAAATGCAACATGGAATGGGTTTTAGTCCTTGAGCATGAATAGGGGCTATAGTACTGAATATACTGGGTTGCACAAAATATGTGGTAGTTGCTGCAATAAGTCACACAACTCACAGAGTGGAGTGGATAGAAGAATCTCTCCCTGGCCTCTCTGAGGCCAGGTCTTTTATTGTTACACACAGGCACATGGTGAATCACAACAGTTTAATTATTAGGTGGTACAAAGAGATAGGTGGTTATGATATAATCTTGGAGGAGACGTCTATTCAGGGGCTACAACAATGGTCAATCTTAGGTGTTGATCAAACATCCTGAGCAAACATCCTGAGAGTCCATACACATAGCAAGCATATACAGGTCATGTCATGTTGATTCTAATTGAGTTCAATTGTATTCTGAGGTCAAACTACAACAGTGTCTGGCTGAGCTTTATCTCTGCAGGCTCAGGCCTTTGGTGGCCATAAGGTGAGAGCGTGGACAGTAGGCCAGCCAGTGAACCAACGTGTACAAGAGTGAATCAAAGTGTCTTGGCCAGTCTTGTGTCTTGCAGGCTCATGGCCTTTGGTGTGCCATAAGGCAGGATCCTAGAGAAGAGATAAGCCAAGGTGTACAGCAGGTAATGGAGTCAAGTGGTATGAACGTTGTAAACGAATGAGAATTAAGCTGTACGATGAGGTAATGTACAATGTGATTGGAGGGAGAACAAGACTTTGGAAAAAGAATAAATGATGAAGAATGGAGGAATATATGGAAAATGAGGGTTCTAAGGTCTATGTCAGTGAGAATAAAGGAAAACTTTTATAAACTTGGTTTAAGATGGTACCTAACACCGATAAAATTAAATAAAATTAATGCTAGTTATTCGAACGTTTGTTGGAAAAGTGAGAAAGAAATTGGCACATACTTTCATATGTGGTGGGAATGTGAAAAGGTACAAAGATTTTGGAAACAAATTTTCAAGGAATTAAAGGACATATGTGAAAAAGATATAGAGTTCAGTGCTGAGATTGCTTTATTATCAATATTTGGGAATGTGGAAGATGATGCGATGGTTGAGGAATTGATAACTAATTTATTAATAGCAGCTAGATTGATAATAGCTAGGCAATGGAAATTAAAAACTGAATTTCAAATTGAAGAATGGCACAAGGAAATATGGAATATAGCTATAAATGATAAATTAACTTAATCTAAAGGTTAATTAATCTAAAGGATAAATTAATTAAAGGATAAATTAATTAAAGGATAAATTATTAAAGGATAAATTAATCTAAAGGTTAGGAGAGGAGAGTTGAAAAAGGACAATTTCCACAAAATATGGGGCAGATTTTTGGAATACGCACTAAAAAGATGAAAAGGGAAAGCTCCAAATCAAGAATCAATGCAATTCTGGAAAAGAGGACAATAGAAAGAAGAAGAAGAAGAAGAAGAAGAAGAAGAAGAAGAAGAAGAAGAAGAAGAAGAAGAAGAAGAAGAAGATTATAGTAAGAAGTCCCGTTAATGGTGGTGGGAAGCACAGTCAAATTGTATACAGTGGGACCTCACGTAAAGAACGCATCATGTAAAGTATGTTTCAAGTAACAAACAAAAATTTATCTAGGATTCTGCTTCACGTAACAAACTGTGCTTCCCGTAAAGAACACATTCGTTGGCAGTTGGGGCAGACGCGCTGGCCAGCAGCATGTTTAAAAAAACATCAGGGCTGCCTAGCGCACCTGCCCATAGTGAAAGCAACACTTCTGCGCTGTTCCTCCTGTGGCCGGGTTTGTGCTAAGCAGAGGGAGAGAAGAGCAGTGGAGGAGAGGAAGCAGCTCAGGGCTGGCCAGAAGGGAGCAGGGGAGAGAGAGGCTCAGGATGGAGAGAAGGAGAAAGTGGGGACACTTTGAAGGTGTCTTGGATTGCAGCCTTCCAACCATGTCTACCCAGAAGTAAGCCCAATTGTGTTAAATGGGACTTACTTCCAGGAAAGTGTCTTTAGGACTGCAGCCTAAGTAGACTTCCTAAGATCATGCACATTGAATGCATGTTTTGAATTCAATCCGAGGGTTCTGTCATCATTTATACATCCAGTTAATATTTTATATGAATATTTTTGGGGTTGTGGAACCAATCGCCTGAGTTTCCATTATTTATTATGGGAAAATCCACTTCACATAAAGAATGTTTCACGTTAATAAACATGCCTCCAGAACGAATTCAATTTGTTACATGAGGCATCACTGTATTTATTTTTGTACTATATGTTTATGTATTATATGTTTATGTTTATCTATATATAAAAGAGAAAAGTCACTGACTGACTGACTGACTGACTGACTGACTCACTCACTCACTCACTCACTCACTCATCACCGCCCTGCCAAAATCGCTGGGCCTAGAAGCGTGAAATTCGGGCTGGGTGTTCCTTCCGTGACTGAGGGGTGCACTAAGAACCGGTTTTCGGAAATTCCAACCGGAAGGGGGTGAAAAGGGGTGCAACGCGTTTTCCTCCCTATACTTTGCATTGAGAATTGCTGACTCATCAACATTCCGCCCCAACTGCTGGGCCTGAAGCATGGAATTCTGGGAGTTCCTTCTGTCACCTGAACACCCACCAAGAACCATCTGGAGAAATTTAACCCTTCAGGGGCTGAAAAGGGGGCAACGTGTTTCTGTCCTATACTTAACATGGGAGACTGAACAACATCCAGCCAGTTTGGTACTCTGTGCCTGGTGCACTGGGGAATGTTGTTCAGAGGAAGAGGTTACACTGGTGAGGATGCTGCGCATGGGGGGAAGTTGCGCATGAGGGGAAGTTGCACATGGGGGAAGTTGCGCATGGGGGGAAGTTGTGCATGGGGAAGTTGCGCATGAGGGGAAGTTGCGCATGGGGGAAAGTTGCGAATGGGGGAAGGTTGTGCATGAGGGGAATGATGCGCATGGAGGAAAGTTGCGCATGGGGGGAAGTTGAGCATGGGGGAAGTTGCAGATTGGGGAAGTTGCAGATTGGGGAAAGTTGCGGATTGGGGAAGTTGCGCGGGGGTTTGATGCACATGGGGGAAGTGGTGCATGGGGGTTGATGTGCACAGCAGGAAGTTGCACATGGGGGTTGATGTGCATGGGGAGTTGATGCACATGGGGAAGTGGCGCATGGGGGTTGATGTGCATGGGGGAAGTTGCGCATTGGGTGTTGATGCGCATGGCTGAGGTTGCGCATGGGAGGAAGTTGTGCATGGAAGGAAGTTGCGCATGGGAGGAAGTTGCACATGGGAGGAAGTTGCGCATGGGGGAAGTGGTGCATGGGGGTTGATGAGCACAGCAGGAAGTTGCACATGGGGGGTTGATGCTCATGGGGAGTTGATGCGCATGGGGAAGTGGCGCATGGGGGTTGATGTGCATGGGGGAAGTTGCACATTGGGTGTTGATGCGCATGGGGGTAAGTTGAACATGGGGGAAGTTGTGCATGGAGGGAATTTGAGCATGGGGGTTGATGTGCATGGGGACAAGTTGCGCATGGGACAAGTTGCGCGTGGGGAAGTGGCGCATGGGGGTTGATGCACATGGGGAAGTTGCACATGGGGGGTTGATGCGCATGGGGGAAGTGGCCCATGGGGGAGTTGTGCATGGGGGGTTGAGGTGCATGGGGAAGTTGTGCAAGGGGGGTTGATGCGCATGGGGGGAAGTTGCGCATGGGGGGTTGATGTGCATGGGGTAAGTTGCGCATGGGGAGGTTGATGCGCATGGGTGAAGTTGCGCATGGTGGATTGCACATGGGGGAAAGTTGTGCATGGGGGGTTGATACTCATGGGGAGTTGATGCGCATGGGGAAGTGGCGCATGGGGGTTGATGTGCATGGGGGAAGTTGCACATTGGGTGTTGATGCGCATGGGGGTAAGTTGAACATGGGGGAAGTTGTGCATGGAGGGAATTTGAGCATGGGGGTTGATGTGCATGGGGACAAGTTGCGCATGGGACAAGTTGAGCATGGGGAAGTGGCGCATGGGGGTTGATGCACATGAGGAAGTTGCACATGGGGTGTTGATGCACATGGGGAAGTTGTGCATGGGGATTGATGCGCATGGGGAAGTTGAGCATGGGGGTTGATGCGCATGGGGGAAGTGGCCCATGGGGGAGTTGTGCATGGGGGGTTGAGGTGCATGGGGAAGTTGTGCAAGGGGGGTTGATGTGCATGGGGTAAGTTGCGCATGGGGAGGTTGATGCGCATGGGTGAAGTTGCGCATGGTGGATTGCACATGGGGGAAAGTTGTGCATGGGGGGTTGATGCATACGGGGGGATTGCATACGGCGGTATTTTACTCCTGCAACGCGGGTTCGCCTTTTGCTAGTTTCCATATAAAAATGAAGGAACTTACTGATTCAGGGGGTTCTGGGCCAGTTGAAGGGATTCCATGATGAATCAGCCTCACTTCCAATTGTAGCTACAATAAAGTACCTGTTTAACTCTTTACTTCCCTGGTTTCTGGACTTAAGTTATTGCTTGGGAAAGTTTGGGGAAACAAGTGTTCCTAGAAAGATCCTAAGCTTTGGGGTGTATTTCTGTAACACTATAGGGTTGACGTGGCACTTTGTGCAACTGGCAGGACATGTTAGGCCAGCACAAGAGTTTGCATCCGTCTAACTCTGCCAGCTAACTTTGCCAGCTAACTTTTCAGTAACTTTGCTGGCTGATGAGGCTTTCTATGACAGCTCAGTTGAGATGCTGCGGTGACACTTGAGTGTGAGGAGAGGGCAGGGTAAGGATGTGGAGGAAGTGGGAGTGGGTCGGGGGAGGTGGTTGAGATGGGAAGAAGGTGGGGGTGGCTTTTGAGGACAGAAGGTAGAAGAGGAGGTGGGTGGGCAGAGGGTTGTGGAGGGCAAGAGTAGGGAGGGATGGGTGCAGAGAGCAGTGTCAGGAGCCAAGTAAACTTAGATCCTGACCTTGTGTCAAAGGAAGACTGGAGTGGTGTATGCATGTCCTGAATTTTATCTTTGTTGTCACGAATAGGGTTTTCCACTACAGGGTGCTCACCTCAGATTCCTGAGCATATTTCCTCAATAGAAAAATGAAAGCACGATTCATATTTTCTTCAACAACACATTGATTAAAGCTGCAAACCCAAGAGCACTTTCCTGGAAGTATGCCTCATTAAACTCAATGGAACTTACTTCTGAGCAGACACAAATAGGATTGCACTGTTAGAAGTTAATTTTTATTTATTGTTCCTCATCAACTGCTCCTTACCATTTAGTTCAGGGTTCAAAACAGATATATTTTGGGGGGAAGGGTACAAATCAGCAAGCCAGATGTACCCATCCATCATGTATTTTCCTTTGGTGCTCAGACAGTCACAAAACACAACACTGCAAAATACCAACATTTTGAAGGTGAGGAACTTGTCCTCAAAGAATCAGACATCTTCAGAACAAAGAAGGCACTAAATCTGCAATCGTAATCCCCATTAAACCAGTATAAATCATGGCACAAATCCTATGCTAGCCTGGGGGTTTCATTGAAGACCATGAGGCACTTCCGCTTCACACCTGGTTTGTGGAGCTTAGGCTAGGGCACAGATATGCACTACGCATGTTCCTACAGGAACAGGGAGTGGGTGGGTGGTGCCAACCTTAAATTGTTTAAGAGTGTGTCCTAAGCCAGAATTTCCAGGTATCCCAGAACAAAGAAAAACATATGAGATGATACTTCCTTGCATTCTGCTATAATTTCTTCAGGAAAACGGTTGCATGTCATGATCTGGAACTGAAGGATCAGTTAAATAGGAATATTTGTGAAATATTAAATACTAAATACTTAGCATTTACTGACATCCAAACAGGACAGAGGAATACCCCAGCACTGTTACAGAGGAGTGTACTGAGAAAGTGGAATGGCTGATAACCTCAAAAAGGAAAGAGTCTGGCATGCAAGGATGCTGCAGCAACTATCCTGATCCCCAAAAAACCCAGAGAGGAAGTCACATTGTCATGTATAACATCATGACATCACTGCCCTGGATGCTGGGAACGAACATTACGGTTATGAGTGTTCCTGATCAGCTGGTCCTTACTGTTCAGTTCAGGTCTCAGGATAATAATGTATACTTTTGGAGAAAAAATGCAACCCAGCAAGCCAGCACTGGAGGCCAGGATGGAGAAGATCTCCGCAGCCACCATATATTTCCCTTTGGTGCTTAGATAAGTGGGGACAAATGAGAGCCACACACTGCAAAACACCAACATGCTGAAGGTGATGAACTTGGCTTCGTTAAAGGAGTCGGGCAACTTCCGAGCAAAGAAAGCCACAAGGAAGCTGACAAGAGCCAGAAGTCCCAGGTATCCCAGAACAAAATAAAACATATGAGATGATCCTTCATTGCATTCCAGTATGATTTCTTCAGGCAGAGAGTGCATGTCCACGTCGGGGAATGGAGGACCTATGCAGAGCCATGTCATGGAGATACCTGCTTGAATGCATGAGCAGCAGAGAATACTTGAGTTTGCCAGTCTGGTCCCCACCCATCTCCTCATCTTGGAGCCTGGCTTGGTGGCCATGAAAGCCACAACCACCGTGATGGTCTTGGCCAAGACAGAAGAAACCGCCACTGAGAAGATGATCCCAAATGCAGTTTGTCGTAACAGACAGGTCAAGATGGTGGGACGGCCAATGAATAGCAGGGCACAGAGAAAGCAGAGGAAGAGGGAGACCAGCAGGCAGTAGGTGAGGTTGCGGTTGTTGGCTTTGACGATGGGGGTGTTCTGGTGCTTGATGAAGATTCCAAGGACCAGGGCTGTGGTTAGAGAGAGGGAGAGAGCCAGAACAGCCCAACAAAGGCCCAACAATTCACTGTACGAGAGGAAGTTTAGCTTCTTGGGAAGACATTGATTTTTGTCCTTGTTGGGATACTGATCTTCTGGGCAGTCAAAACAGTCATCCATATCTTTCCAAAACAGAAAACCATTTCAGTTCATTAAACAGTTGTCTCTCGTTATCTACTAGAACGTCCCATGGATAAAATATTAGTGTATAAAGAAAACAATGGAAAAATATGTTTAAACTGAAAGATAAGCTTCCAGCATTAGAGCAGTTAATCACGGCTTGCACTGACAGCTTGCTTGCTCTGGCAAAGAGGCAGGAAATTCTATCTTAAAAGTTTCTGTCTTTTTAGTTTTAGTTTCTGTCCAGCAAGAATTCCATTCCCCACAAGTGAATTGCTCTGAGCTGATGTTTGTAAACTGTTTGCAAACTGCTTGCAAGTGCTTCCAAGATTTTTACAAGAGCTTGTGAGAGCTCAGCTCCCTGCTGAGCAGTAAGCAGCCACTTCAAAGAACTTTATTCATTGTTGTCTTGTTCCCACGATAACTAATTGCCTTTGTATAATGCGAAAATGTCAGGAAGGGGTGGTTCAACCTATACAGTAATCACACACAACATATATTTTACTTTGGGTGAAATCCAGAGTAACTAAGGGGAGTCCTTGCTCCGGAGTAAGAACAAGTTACTCTGGATTGCAATATGAATTTCCCATAGGTTTTCACTAGGTGGTGTAGTAACTACGGGTGCACGTAATGTCTCTTATGTGCTCCCTGGATTGTGCCCTTAATCTATTTTCAGAGTAAAAGTGAGGAAAGCAAGTAGATCCCAATTAACTTTGATGATTCATTGGTGACAAGGCAGCCAGCATCCAATCCAAATAAATCTGGAAATGGATGAGAGCCAACCTCAGTCACTTCCAGACAAAATTGCATATAAATAATTTGCATATAATTAGGCTATGATAAATTTCTCAGTATTTTTTCCAATATGATGCCTCCTACCATTCTCTCTGGAAATCTTCCCTTCTGGACACAGAACACAATCATAGCAGCAAAACGGCTCCCCCTCTTTCTTTTGTCTCCTGTATCCTGGATGGCATTGCTCATTACATAAAGCGAGGGGCACCGCCTGAGATGAGCAAAAGAGAAAATCAAAGCATTCAGTTGCCTTCTATTTCCCTTTTAACTTTGGATTCAAGCAGTTTACTAAGCAATGGAAGGACAAGACTACCACCATGACCATTGTCATTTGGACACATTTTGGGGAGATTTCCAGCAGGATGTTCACATGTTAAACTATTCTGTACATTGGGTACTTTGTGCAGTCATTGCTAAACTGTGGCTGGGAGCAAGTATTTACTGGGAGCACAGTAAACTGTGGCTGGGAGCAAGCTGGGAGCAAGTTGTTGTATTCACACAACTTTTCAATGTTGGAACAACAATCAGTTGATCTCTCAAAATGAGAGATCAGCCCAAGTCAGTCAAGCTGCATACCTGTCAACAAATACCTGGGAGTAATCTCAATTGCCTATAATGGAACATATTTCTGAGTACACAGGGCTCTCATTCACATGGAGATATATACTCAGCCTCATGCAATTCTTGCAGGTAGACATATTGATTTATGTCTGATTTATGGCTGAAATAGTCTACAAATGTTCCCAGGATTATGCCTTATGGAACACAATGGGATTTACTTCTCAGTAGATATATATAGGTTGTACCCTTAGTGTAACAGTGTACACACTCTGGACCAAACCATCTGAACATCAGCATTGGTCAAGATTATCCCCAATTCACTCTCTTCTCCAAAAAATTGCAGAAAAGTTCCCACCTGGTTAAAATTGTGGTGCCACATGATGAGTGTCTTATTGATGTCAAAATCTCTGCCTGGTGGTGACTGAGGATCTAACCTTCCTACTTTCACTCTTGAGAAGGATTGGTTTGGGAACGTAATCCAGTTCATAATATCAAATCCTGCTGCCAGCTCTCCCTTCTCATCAAAGGAGACCTTGTCTCCAGCACTGTTGTTAAATGAGATGCTCCTCAGAAAATGGTGAAGCTAGAATCATTGCAGGGGAGAGAGATAATGCTGAGTTAATATCAATTAAAGGTGAAAGGAGTACACTGGCCATAAAACAGCAATAATACTAGATGATACTTAAGTTGCCTGCAAGGTGTTTGTGGAATTGGACCCCACACTTCCTAATGCAGGACCTGTTAATTTTATTGTGATTTGAATGTTTCCCTCTGCCTTTCCTGCATTTCAGAACACAAAAGGAAAAACAGAACTAAGACTATCAGAAACAAAAAAGGGTCTACAGGTTCAAAAACAAAGCCCTAAAGCAATTCAGTGCATGTCTAGCTTAATGAATGGAAATATGGAAATTTAAACCAAAGAACTCCTAAGAACCTCTAAACTTGTAAACAATGTGATTGTTATGATGCTCTGTACATTTATGTAGGATCTGTAAGCTGTCTTGGGCATTGTCAATGGGCATTGAAAGGGGGGTATGAATTTTAACAACAACAGCAACAATAAGCAACTTTTTTAGTGTTTGTACTGTATGGTGATGGTGTCTTCTTCTTGTGGATTGGAGTTTCATTCAATCAACAATGGACGTGACATAAGAAAACCTGGCCACTCTGTCGCAGAGGCTTGTTGCCAGGATGTTGCCTTTCCCACCTATCTATCTTCTAGGGGGTACCTATTTATCTACAAGCCTTTCCATGCTTTCGAACTGCTAGGTTGACAGGAGCTGGGCTAAGGATGTGAGCTTACCCTGTCTTGTAGAACCCGGGTCTCAAACCCTCACCTGCTGGATAACAGGCACAGTCTTAACCAAATGTGCCACCACAACCCTGAACAAGGATAACAATAAATGTAGATTTGGTGCAAGTTCTAGACGCAAGGAGCACATGCAACAGGAGTGGTATGAAGGGAAGAAGGGGAGGCATATCTTCCATTTGAGACATTAATTTTCTTAGCATTATTCCAGCTCCTGGCAGGGTACACTTCAGAAGATTGATGCAACATGGGGCAATTTGGCCAGCCTTCGGCAGAAGCCTGTCGCCAGGATGTGGTTTCATCCAGCACCTGGGTGTACAACTGCTGAACTGCCAACCTTGAAATCAGGAGGCACAGCAACTTTAACCACAGAGCCACACAGGGTCCCCCTTCCATGTGAGACATTACCTGGCCTTTTTCTACCATTGAAAGCACTGCGTTGTGTTCTCTTGCCATTGTCCTATGCTTTGTTTTGGAGGAGTACATGGCATCAAGAGCATGTGCCACAGCATAGATGGCATTGTAGATGCTGAAGCTTTGGCCAGTCATCCTCATTTCAAAAAATGGGGCAGGAAGACTCTCCAGATTCTCATTCCCAGTACAGTATTCCATATTCTCTTCCTCCACACCAGTGCCAAGGAATAAGCAGTTAAAGGCTTGTTCCCAAAAATACTTGATGAAGCCATCCATTTCAGAACGAGGACTTAAGGTCTGAAGGAAACTTGAGAACATCTGCACATCATGGGATTGGACTGCAAAGGATAGGGCTCCATGGAACACTTGTATATTGAAATCCCTCTGAGATGTCGCTAAGGAGAATTCCCAGTGGGCTGTCATCACCCACACCTTGCGAATAGGTTTCATGGAATGTGCATCAAAAAGATTCAGAGACACCTGGAAAGCGAACATGGTGTGTGTGTCGGCACGGACCACACAGACATTGACACTTGTCTCGCTAAGAAATATAGTCAAGTTCAGAAAAGTGTCTAATAAATTAACAAAGTCAAACATGTTGGTTTGGATCGGTACTTTCTCAAGGAAGGCTATACAGATCCCGCTCTGAGAAAACTTGTTTGCCAAGGTGTCCCCAAACTTTTCCCCTTTCTCATCTTCCTGCACAATGATCCCAACCCACTTCCACTGGAAATGTTGGAGGAGTCTGACAATACCAGCATACTGATGTTCTTCATTGGGGAACATTCGGTATAGGGTAGAGAGGTGAGTGATCTCACTCACTGTTGGAGCAAATGAACAATAGGTAACCTGAACAAAAGAAGAGAATGGTTAAGACTTGGATTAACATTGTCAGATATATATAGGACGTTGGAGCCTTTACATATACAAATGTATATATACATTTGTCCCAGATCAAAGGTCAAGAAAAAGAAATTTATCGGTGCAACCAATATCAGCAGTAAAGCCGATGCAAGAAATAAATGTTTGGCCTACCACAGATCTCTATGCTCTTTATGAAGAGTAGAGGTCTTCATCCTAATGGCTAAGTGGAAGCAGAGGAAATATAATCAGATTGGAATTGCAAGAGAGCAGCATTGGAAAAAACCAGTAAATGATTGAGGGGTGTATTATGTAAAATTAAGAGAATAATGTCTTATATGATATGCATGTTTATGAAATAAGTTATTTGAAAATTTCTAAGAAAAATATGTCTCTGCATATCAATATTATTATACAAATGTTTAAAGCACAATCTTATTTGAAGAAAAAAGAGGTTTTTTACAATGGGATCAAATTAATCCGATGGTACCACTGGTTTTTACAATGGGGTCAAAATCCACCCCACGGTACTTTTGAGAGGACTTTTCTCATGGTACCCGAGTAGGATTAATTACAACAGTAAGTCATTCTGTCATGGTATCTGCACCACACACCAAGTGTTGACACAGTCAGTGACTTTTTGATTATAGATAGATAGATAGATAGATAGATAGATAGATAGATAGATAGATAGATAGATAGATAGATAGATAGATAGATATTTGTATTTCAACCATCTTCCAAGAGCTCATGTTTCAGTGTACCAGACTTGTTTCCATTTCTTTACCTACACCTTGCATTGCAGCTTAGTTTGCAATCTTAAAAATGCTTTCCTGGGAGTAAGACCCATTGAACAGAACAAGGCTTATTTTGAGTAGATATAGTTAGGATTGCACTCATAGATTCCTTCAGTCTTCCTGTTGACTGGTCTACTCATGAAAAAGGCCTTCAACAAGACCATACCAAAGAACTGCTGTTCTGACTTTTTTCTAAATGTATTAAATCATGATGAATACCACCTCTTCCCCCACCCATAAATGACTTTTGTCTGGTCAGTGTGCAAATGGGGAAAAACATGCTGCTGTTATAATCATAATAATTAATTCCAGATTATTTGGAGCCATTCTCTGTAAAGATAGCTCAATAAATATTAATGTGTTTATTGATGTATGAACATAGGTGTTAAGATATATCTCCCTGAACCTGCTTCATCTAATGTTACATTTTGTGGTTCAGGCATAAGAACTGAACATTTTAAGGACGTAACATAAGAATGTAAGAAGAGCCTCCACTGGATCGGGCCAAAGACCCATCTAGTCCAGCTTCCTGTATCAGTGAGCAGCCCACCAGATGCCTCAGAGAGAACCTATGAAACCTGCATCTGGGTGCACTCATTCAATCCAATATTTATAACTATATCTGCAAGAGTTAGCAAATTGAAACAATTAAGGGTTAAGTCCTCTCAAACAGAAAAGTCTCATGACTCTTCCTTTGAGTAAGAACATTAATAAGTACATTTAGTCTATACCTCAGCTTACCTGTGGAATCTTGTAGACATCTAAGATACTGGCCATGTAGAGAGAAATATCAAAATCAAGGCTCCCAATAATAGCTACTGGCTTCTTCTGACCGTCACAGTTGTAGTTGATCACAGCTTTATGATTGTTAAAGAGAAGATTCAAGGTATTCTGGTAGGTCAGCCTTGCATCAAAGTGGCTGTCATAGATGTGGAATCCCAAGGAGATGTTGGGTAAAACCTCCGGGTTCTCATTGATCTCCTTCACAGCAAACACTAAGGACACCACATGTTGGTAGGTTTTTGGCACCGTTCTACAAGAGGAGGCACATCAAAATGAAACATTCATGTGCTACTTCACACAATTATATATTCTTATATAAAAGCACTTTCTTCATTACTGTCATTAAAACAATACCTAATGCCCAGTTTGGAAATTTAAGTGAAAAGTGGGTGTGCCGTAATAGTCAAAGAAGAAAGAGGAGGGAAGGGTTGAAGAAGTGGGGCGCACCTTCAGAGATAGAAATGAAATGTAGTCTAGATGCTTTGAAAAGAGAACAAACCATTGCATCAAATTCATCTGCAATTACAAAATGAGCATATAGTCCTATGAACCCAGATTCATACTATAACACAGTATTTTGCAAGCAATAAATATTAAACAGGTCATTATCTTATCTAGATCTGTGATCTAGAACACATCAAATGTTCTTACAGAGGCTCATCAACACGCTGGGTATTGGGGTACTCCTTGAAGGATACGGTGTCCAAATGGGAGATGAACTGAGTACTGATGGCCCCAATGCTGAGATCCCCAGCCTGATAATATTGGTATTGTGTCTGGAGGGGATCACTTGAGGTACATGTCGCGAGATCCATTTTGCTCCCTGTTAGAGGCAGCAAAAGCAGCAGCAGCAGAACTTGAAGCAACAAGATTGAGGTCACTGAAAAAGGCAAACCTCCTTCTGTCTCAGTCATAATCCTCCAGCAAGAGGCTGTAATCACCTCTTTTCAGAGGGTCTGGATCCTGCGGGTGGCTTGATGTGACAGCTGTTCCCTCTGTTGAGAGAGAAAACTATCACCCTGCTGTTCAGAGTCATGGATGTATCTGAGTTGCATCCATTCTTTGAGGGTTTGGGTCAGCAGGATTTGAAATGAGAGCAATTTGAGAAAATTATAGGCTAAGGACAGTCTCCTTCCCAAAGGGTTTTTGGATGGTCCCAGGTGCAACCAAATAATTAAGGCAAATTAGGCATTTCCAAATTTATTGATTACTGTCTACTCTGAATCCTTCTGAGGGTATTTTTCCTTTCAAAAGTTTTTCCCTTTAAGGCTTGGGTAGAAAAAATAAATTGATACTCTTTGTCACATCCCCTACTGTTTTTCGGGAGAGGGGATGACCCCTTCTGGGTTCACTCATCCCTTCAGCAAGAAGACAATCCAGACACCACCAGGTGAGTTAAGGTAAGTTCTTTACATTTCTTTCTTTTTAGGACTCTGTTTCAGGTTGCGTTTTAACAGGTAAGTAAAACAAATTACACAAACACTTCAACAGAGAAAACAGAACTTTAGCGTGGGGGCAAGGCCGGCTCTATCGCTTACCACATGGTACATTTGAGGCACTGATGATCCTTGTCCACATCTCTATCTCTGCCTGCCTTTTTTCCCACCCAACCGCCCCGCATACAGGAGTCCCCCATTGCTCCTCCCCTAATGGGTCATCCCACTGAGGAGTCATGGGTGACTTCTCCAACTATCTAGCTTCCCCATATCAGGGATTTGAGCTTCATCCCTTGGTTGTGCTTCTGAGTGGCAGAGCTTATAGCTCCGGATCATGGACAGGCCCCAATCTTCTTCTTCAGACCTGTCTTCTTCTGGAGAGCTCCTTCCAGCCCCTCCCTCTAGGGGCCTGGACCATGTCACTTTTGGTAAATCCTCCTCATCAGAGGGGTCTAAACAGAGGGAGTCCAGAATCATCTCTAACAGGGAGATCTATTCCTCTTCTTCCTGACACCCTCAGTGAAATTAAGTGTTTGTCTACTTTGTGTCTCATAGTGTTATGGATGCCCCCATATACAATATTCTCATGTAATGCAATAGGTGTGTTCTGTGATGGCGCAAGTGGATAAGACACTCTGCATGTTATCCAGCAGGTCAGGGTTCAAGACCTGGGTCCTACAAGACAGGATGAGCTCCCTTTCTTAGCCCAGCTCCTGCCAACCTACCAGTTAGAAGCATGCAAATGGAAGTAGTTAAATAGGTACCACTTCGGTGAGAAGTTTACGGCGTCCCATGCCCATTTGAACCACATGTTAGACAATGCTGGCTCTATGGCTCTAGAAACGGGGATGAGCACCACACCCTACAGTTGGTCACAACTAGCAGCATAACCTGCAGGGTTAAATGCAATAGGAATGCAATTCCTATTTTTATGAAATACAATAGAAGATTTCCTCTGACCTCTGCAATATCCTTGACCTTGACTCCAATATGTTGACCTCCCTTGTCATTTAGCCTTATATTTACCTTATTGCAACTGGTCCTCTGAAATGAAACTAAAAGTTCGTGGACTTTTCTAAGACTAGCTTAATTGCCTGCCACATTGCCGTGGTAAGCAGGCTACCTTGAAGCCTGCTCCTTAACGGATGTTTATCATTCAACTTAAAGAGCCAACTTCATGTGCTTTGAGACAGTTATCTATAAATAAATTGCACATAATTAGGTTACACCTGTATTAGGTTTCCTACTCCTCCTTACATGGCACCCCGCCATTCACCCCAATTTCCTCTGTGACCATTTGATTGCTGCCAAAGCACCCCTCTCCAGACTTTCTTGTTATACATTGATTGATAACCAACAGTGCATTAACAGGTCAAGTAAGAGCAATACTTTAGCTAAGGCCTTCCGGCTCAGGCCTCATGGGTATGTAAGCACGAGAAATAATATGTGCAATCAGCTGAATGTAGAAATGTATGAGAAGGTACAGCCAGAACATAGAAATGCAACATGTAATGGGTTTTAGTCCTTGAGCATGAATAGGGGCTATAGTACTGAATATACTGGGTTGCACAAAATATGTGGTAGTTGCTGCAATAAGTCACACAACTCACAGAGTGGAGTGGATAGAAGAATCTCTCCCTGGCCTCTCTGAGGCCAGGTCTTTTATTGTTACACACAGGCACATGGTGAATCACAACAGTTTAATTATTAGGTGGTACAAAGAGATAGGTGGTTATGATATAATCTTGGAGGAGACGTCTATTCAGGGGCTACAACAATGGTCAATCTTAGGTGTTGATCAAACATCCTGAGCAAACATCCTGAGAGTCCATACACATAGCAAGCATATACAGGTCATGTCATGTTGATTCTAATTGAGTTCAATTGTATTCTGAGGTGTCAATTGTATTCTAATTGAGTTCAATTGTATACAACAGTGTCTGGCTGAGCTTTATCTCTGCAGGCTCGGGCCTTTGGTGGCCATAAGGTGAGAGCGTGGACAGTAGGCCAGCCAGTGAACCAACGTGTACAAGAGTGAATCAAAGTGTCTTGGCCAGTCTTGTGTCTTGCAGGCTCATGGCCTTTGGTGTGCCATCAGGCAGGATCCTAGAGAAGAGACAAGCCAAGGTGTACAGCAGGTAATGGAGTCAAGTGGTATGAACGTTGTAAACGAATGAGAATTAAGCTGTACGATGAGGTAATGTACAGCGTGATTGGAGGGAGAACAAGACATTGGAAAAAGAATAAATGATGAAGAATGGAGGAATATATGGAAAATGAGGGTTCTAAGGTCTATGTCAGTGAGAATAAAGGAAAACTTTTATAAACTTGGTTTAAGATGGTACCTAACACCGATAAAATTAAATAAAATTAATGCTAGTTATTCGAACGTTTGTTGGAAATGTGAGAAAGAAATTGGCACATACTTTCATATGTGGTGGGAATGTGAAAAGGTACAAAGATTTTGGAAACAAATTTTCAAGGAATTAAAGGAATTAAAGTGCTGAGATTGCTTTATTATCAATATTTGGGAATGTGGAAGATGATGCGATGGTTGAGGAATTGATAACTAATTTATTAATAGCAGCTAGATTGATAATAGCTAGGCAATGGAAATTAAAAACTGAATTTCGAATTGAAGAATGGCACAAGGAAATATGGAATATAGCTATAAATGATAAATTAACTTGTAATCCAAAGGTTAGGAGAGGAGAGTTGAAAAAGGACAATTTCCACAAAATATGGGGCAGATTTTTGGAATACGCGCTAAAAAGATGAAAAGGGGAAGCTCCAAATCAAGAATCAATGCAATTCTGGAAAAGAGGACAATAGAAAGAAGAAGAAGAAGAAGAAGAAGAAGAAGAAGAAGAAGAAGAAGAAGAAGAAGAAGAAGATTATAGTAAGAAGTCCCGTTAATGGTGGTGGGAAGCACAGTCAAATTGTATACAGTGGGACCTCACGTAAAGAACGCATCATGTAAAGTATGTTTCACGTAACAAACAAAAATTTATCTAGGATTCTGCTTCACGTAACAAACTTTGCTTCCCGTAAAGAACACATTCGTTGGCAGTTGGGGCAGACGCGCTGGCCAGCAGCATGTTTAAAAAAACATCAGGGCTGCCTAGCGCACCTGCCCATAGTGAAAGCAACACTTCTGCGCTGTTCCTCCTGTGGCCGGGTGTGTGCTAAGCAGAGGGAGAGAAGAGCAGTGGAGGAGAGGAAGCAGCTCAGGGCTGGCCAGAAGGGAGCAGGGGAGAGAGAGGCTCAGGATGGAGAGAAGGAGAAAGTGAGGACACTTTGAAGGTGTCTTGGATTGCAGCCTTCCAACCATGTCTACCCAGAAGTAAGCCCAATTGTGTTAAATGGGACTTACTTCCAGGAAAGTGTCTTTAGGACTGCAGCCTAAGTAGACTTCCTAAGATCATGCACATTGAATGCATGTTTTGAATTCAATCCCAGTGTTCTGTCATCATTTATACATCCAGTTAATATTTTATATGAATATTTTTGGGGTTGTGGAACCAATCGCCTGAGTTTCCATTATTTATTATGGGAAAATCCACTTCACATAAAGAATGTTTCACGTTAATAAACATGCCTCCGGAACGAATTAAATTTGTTACATGAGGCATCACTGTATTTATTTTTGTACTATATGTTTATGTATTATATGTTTATGTTTATCTATATATAAAAGAGAAAAGTCACTGACTGACTGACTGACTGAGTGACTGACTCACTCACTCACTCACTCATTCATCACCGCCCTGCCAAAACCGCTGGGCCTAGAAGCTGGAAATTCGGGCTGGGTGTTCCTTCCGTGACTGAGGGGTGCACTAAGAACTGGTTTTCGGAGATTCCAACCGGAAGGGGGAGAAAAGGGGCGCAACACGTTTTCCTCCCTATACTTTGCATTGAGAATTGCTGACTCATCAACATTCCGCCCCAACTGCTGGGCCTGAAGCATGGAATTCTGGGAGTTCTTTCTGTCACCTGAACACCCACCAAGAACCATCTGGAGAAATTAACCCTTCAGGGGCTGAAAAGGGGGCAACGTGTTTCTGTCCTATACTTAACATGGGAGACTGACCAACATCCAGCCAGTTTGGTGCTCGGTGCCTGGTGCACTGGGGAATGTTGTTCAGAGGAAGAGGTTACACTGGTGAGGATGCTGCGCATGGGGGGAAGTTGCGCATGAGGGGAAGTTGCACATGGGGGAAGTTGCGCATGGGGGAAGTTGCGCATGGGGGAAAGTTGTGCATGGGGAAGTTGCGCATGAGGGGAAGTTGCGCATGAGGGGAAGTTGCGCATGAGGAAAGTTGAGCTTGGGGGAAAGTTGCGAATGGGGGAAGGTTGTGCATGAGGGGAATGATGCGCATGGAGGAAAGTTGCGCATGGGGGGAAGTTGAGCATGGGGGAAGTTGCAGATTGGGGAAGTTGCAGATTGGGGAAAGTTGCGGATTGGGGAAGTTGCGCGGGGGGTTGATGCACATGGGGGAAGTGGTGCATGGGGGTTGATGTGCACAGCAGGAAGTTGCACATGGGGGTTGATGCGCATGGGGAGTTGATGCACATGGGGAAGTGGCGCATGGGGGTTGATGTGCATGGGGGAAGTTGCGCATTGGGTGTTGATGCGCATGGCTGAGGTTGCGCATGGGAGGAAGTTGTGCATGGAAGGAAGTTGTGCATGGGAGGAAGTTGCGCATGGGAGGAAGTTGCGCATGGGAGGAAGTTGCGCATGGGGGTTGATGAGCACAGCAGGAAGTTGCACATGGGGGGTTGATGCTCATGGGGAGTTGATGCGCATGGGGAAGTGGTGCATGGGGGTTGATGTGCATGGGGGAAGTTGCACATTGGGTGTTGATGCGCATGGGGGTAAGTTGAACATGGGGGAAGTTGTGCATGGAGGGAATTTGAGCATGGGGGTTGGTGTGCGTGGGGACAAGTTGCGCATGGGACAAGTTGCGCATGGGGAAGTGGCGCGTGGGGGTTGATGCACATGGGGAAGTTGCACATGGGGGGTTGATGCGCATGGGGGTAGTGGCCCATGGGGGAGTTGTGCATGGGGGGTTGAGGTGCATGGGGAAGTTGTGCAAGGGGGGTTGATGCGCATGGGGGGAAGTTGCGCATGGGGGGTTGATGTGCATGGGGTAAGTTGCGCATGGGGAGGTTGATGCGCATGGGTGAAGTTGCGCATGGTGGATTGCACATGGGGGAAAGTTGTGCATGGGGGGTTGATGCATATGGGGGGATTGCATACGGCGGTATTTTACTCCTGCAACGCGGGTACGCCTTTTGCTAGTTTCCATATAAAAATGAAGGAACGTACTGATTCAGGGGGTTCTGGGCCAGTTGAAGGGATTCCATGATGAATCAGCCTCACTTCCAATTGTAGCTACAATAAAGTACCTGTTTAACTCTTTACTTCCCTGGTTTCTGGACTTAAGTTATTGCTTGGGAAAGTTTGGGGAAACAAGTGTTCCTAGAAAGATCCTAAGCTTTGGGGTGTATTTCTGTAACACTATAGGGTTGACGTGGCACTTTGTGCAACTGGCAGGACATGTTAGGCCAGCACAAGAGTTTGCATCCGTCTAACTCTGCCAGCTAACTTTGCCAGCTAACTTTTCAGTAACTTTGCTGGCTGATGAGGCTTTCTATGACAGCTCAGTTGAGATGCTGCGGTGACACTTGAGTGTGAGGAGAGGGCAGGGAAAGGATGTGGAGGAAGTGGGAGTGGGTCGGGGAAGGTGGTTGAGATGGGAAGAAGGTGGGGGTGGCTTTTGAGGACAGAAGGTAGAAGAGGAGGTGGGTGGGCAGAGGGTTGTGGAGGGCAAGAGTAGGGAGGGATGGGTGCAGAGAGCAGTGTCAGGAGCCAAGTAAACTTAGATCCTGACCTTGTGTCAAAGGAAGACTGGAGTGGTGTATGCATGTCCCGAATTTTATCTTTGTTGTCATGAATAGGGTTTTCCACTACAGGGTGCTCACCTCAGATTCCTGAGCATATTTCCTCAATAGAAAAATGAAAGCACGATTCATATTTTCTTCAACAACACATTGATTAAAGCTGCAAACCCAAGAGCACTTTCCTGGAAGTATGCCTCATTAAACTCAATGGAACTTACTTCTGAGCAGACACAAATAGGATTGCACTGTTAGAAGTTAATTTTTATTTATTGTTCCTCATCAACTGCTCCTTACCATTTAGTTCAGGGTTCAAAACAGATATATTTTGGGGGGAAGGGTACAAATCAGCAAGCCAGATGTACCCATCCATCATGTATTTTCCTTTGGTGCTCAGACAGTCACAAAACACAACACTGCAAAATACCAACATTTTGAAGGTGAGGAACTTGTCCTCAAAGAATCAGACATCTTCAGAACAAAGAAGGCACTAAATCTGCAATCGTAATCCCCATTAAACCAGTATAAATCATGGCACAAATCCTATGCTAGCCTGGGGGTTTCATTGAAGACCATGAGGCACTTCCGCTTCACAACTGGTTTGTGGAGCTTAGGCTAGGGCACAGATATGCACTACGCATGTTCCTACAGGAACAGGGAGTGGGTGGGTGGTGCCAACCTTAAATTGTTTAAGAGTGTGTCCTAAGCCAGAATTTCCAGGTATCCCAGAACAAAGAAAAACATATGAGATGATACTTCCTTGCATTCTGCTATAATTTCTTCAGGAAAACGGTTGCATGTCATGATCTGGAACTGAAGGATCAGTTAAATAGGAATATTTGTGAAATATTAAATACTAAATACTTAGCATTTACTGACATCCAAACAGGACAGAGGAATACCCCAGCACTGTTACAGAGGAGTGTACTGAGAAAGTGGAATGGCTGATAACCTCAAAAAGGAAAGAGTCTGGCATGCAAAGATGCTGCAGCAACTATCCTGATCCCCAAAAAACCCAGAGGGGAAGTCACATTGTCATGTATAACATCATGACATCCAGTGATGGGCACCAAAGAAATTAAGAACCGGTTCTCTGCCCATCTGGTAGCCACTTTTAAATGGCTATTTTTAAACTTTATGTGTCCTGTCTCTCATCAACAACCGGTTCTGTAGAGTAGGTGCGAACCTGCTGGAGCCCACCACTGATGACATCACTGCCCTGGATGCTGGGAACGAACATTACGGTTATGAGTGTTCCTGATCAGCTGGTCCTTACTGTTCAGTTCAGGTCTCAGGATAATAATGTATACTTTTGGAGAAAAAATGCAACCCAGCAAGCCAGCACTGGAGGCCAGGATGGAGAAGATCTCTGCAGCCACCATATATTTCCCTTTGGTGCTTAGATAAGTGGGGACAAATGAGAGCCACACACTGCAAAACACCAACATGCTGAAGGTGATGAACTTGGCTTCGTTAAAGGAGTCGGGCAACTTCCGAGCAAAGAAAGCCACAAGGAAGCTGATAACAGCCAGAACTCCCAGGTATCCCAGAACAAAATAAAACATATGAGATGATCCTTCATTGCATTCCAGTATGATTTCTTCAGGCAGAGAGTTCATGTCCACATCGGGGAATGGAGGACCTATGCAGAGCCATACCAAGGAGATACTGGTTTGAATAAATAAACAGCAGAGAATACTTGAGTTTGCCAGTCTGGTCCCCACCCATCTCCTCATCTTGGAGCCTGGCCTGGTGGCCATGAAAGCCAGAACCACCGTGATGGTCTTGGCCAAGACAGAAGAAACCGCCACTGAGAAGATGATCCCAAAAGCAGTTTGTCGTAACTGACAGGTCAGGATGGTGGGACGGCCAATGAATAGCAGGGCACAGAGAAAGCAGAGGAAGAGGGAGACCAGCAGGCAGTAGGTGAGGTTGCGGTTGTTGGCTTTGACGATGGGGGTGTTCTGGTGCTTGATGAAGATTCCAAGGACCAGGGCTGTGGTTAGAGAGAGGGAGAGAGCCAGAACAGCCCAACAAAGGCCCAACAATTCACTGTACGAGAGGAAGTTTAGCTTCTTGGGAAGACATTGATTTCTCTCCTTGTTGGGATACTGATCTTCTGGGCAGTCAAAACAGTCATCCATATCTTTCCAAAAGAGAAAACCATTTCAGTTCATTAAACAGTTGTCTCTCGTTATCTACTAGAACGTCCCATGGATAAAATATTAGTGTATAAAGAAAACAATGGAAAAATATGTTTAAACTGAAAGATAAGCTTCCAGCATTAGAGCACTTAATCACGGCTTGCACTGACAGCTTGCTTGCTCTGGCAAAGAGGCAGGAAATTCTATCTTAAAAGTTTCTGTCTTTTTAGTTTTAGTTTCTGTCCAGCAAGAATTCCATTCCCCACAAGTGAATTGCTCTGAGCTGATGTTTGTGAACTGTTTGCAAACTGCTTGCAAGTGCTTCCAAGATTTTTACAAGAGCTTGTGAGAGCTCAGCTCCCTGCTGAGCAGTAAGCAGCCACTTCAAAGAACTTTATTCATTGTTGTCTTGTTCCCATGATAACTAATTGCCTTTGTATAATGCGAAAATGTCAGGAAGGGGTGGTTCAACCTATACAGTAATCACACACAACATATATTTTACTTTGGGTGAAATCCAGAGTAACTAAGGGGAGTCCTTGCTCCGGAGTAAGAACAAGTTACTCTGGATTGCAATATGAATTTCCCATAGGTTTTCACTAGGTGGTGTAGTAACTACGGGTGCACGTAATGTCTCTTACGTGCTCCCGTAGTTACTCTGGATTGTGCCCTTAATCTATTTTCAGAGTAAAAGTGAGGAAAGCAAGTAGATCCCAATTAACTTTGATGATTCATTGGTGACAAGGCAGCCAGCATCCAATCCAAATAAATCTGGAAATGGATGAGAGCCAACCTCAGTCACTTCCAGACAAAATTGCATATAAATAATTTGCATATAATTAGGCTATGATAAATTTCTCAGTATATTTTCCAATATGATGCCTCCTACCTTTCTCTCTGGAAATCTTCCCTTCTGGACACAGAACACAATCATAGCAGCAAAACGGCTCCCCCTCTTTCTTTTGTCTCCTGTATCCTGGATGGCATTGCTCATTACATAAAGCGAGGGGCACCGCCTGAGATGAGCAAAAGAGAAAATCAAAGCATTCAGTTGCCTTCTATTTCCCTTTTAACTTTGGATTCAAGCAGTTTACTAGGCAATGGAAGGACAAGACTACCACCATGACCATCCTCGTTTGGACACATTTTGGGGAGATTTCCAGCAGGATGTTCACATGTTAAACTATTCTGTACATTGGGTACTTTGTGCAGTCATTGCTAAACTGTGGCTGGGAGCAAGTATTTACTGGGAGCACAGTAAACTGTGGCTGGGAGCAAGCTGGGAGCAAGTTGTTGTATTCACACAACTTTTCAATGTTGGAACAACAATCAGTTGATCTCTCAAAATGAGAGATCAGCCCAAGTCAGTCAAGCTGCATACCTGTCAACAAATACCTGGGAGTAATCTCAATTGCCTATAATGGAACATACTTCTGAGTACACAGGGCTCTCATTCACATGGAGATATATACTCAGCCTCATGCAATTCTTGCAGGTAGACATATTGATTTATGTCTGATTTATGGCTGAAATAGTCTACAAATGTTCCCAGGATTATGCCTTATGGAACACAATGGGATTTACTTTTCAGTAGATATATATAGATTGTACCCTTAGTGTAACAGTGTACACACTCTGGATCAAACCATCTGAACATCAGCATTGGTCAAGATTATCCCCAATTCACTCTCTTCTCCAAAAAATTGCAGAAAAGTTCCCACCTGGTTAAAATTGTGGTGCCACATGATGAGTGTCTTATTGATGTCAAAATCTCTGCCTGGTGGTGACTGAGGATCTAACCTTCCTACTTTCACTCTTGAGAAGGATTGGTTTGGGAACGTAATCCAGTTCATAATATCAAATCCTGCTGCCAGCTCTCCCTTCTCATCAAAGGAGACCTTGTCTCCAGCACTGTTGTTAAATGAGATGCTCCTCAGAAAATGGTGAAGCTAGAATCATTGCAGGGGAGAGAGATAATGCTGAGTTAATATCAATTAAAGGTGAAAGGAGTACACTGGCCATAAAACAGCAATAATACTAGATGATAATTAAGTTGCCTGCAAGGTGTTTGTGGAATTGGACCCCACACTTCCTAATGCAGGACCTGTTAATTTTATCGTGATTTGAATGTTTCCCTCTGCCTTTCCTGCATTTCAGAACACAAAAGGAAAAACAGAACTAAGACTATCAGAAACAAAAAAGGGTCTACAGGTTCAAAAACAAAGCTCTAAAGCAATTCAGTGCATGTCTAGCTTAATGAATGGAAATATGGAAATTTAAACCAAAGAACTCCTAAGAACCTCTAAACTTGTAAACAATGTGATTGTTATGATGCTCTGTACATTTATGTAGGATCTGTAAGCTGTCTTGGGCATTGTCAATGGGCATTGAAAGGGGGGTATGAATTTTAACAACAACAGCAACAATAAGCAACTTTTTTAGTGTTTGTACTGTATGGTGATGGTGTCTTCTTCTTGTGGATTGGAGTTTCATTCAATCAACAATGGACGTGACATAAGAAAACCTGGCCACTCTGTCGCAGAGGCTTGTTGCCAGGATGTTGCCTTTCCCACCTATCTATCTTCTAGGGGGTACCTATTTCTCTACTAGCCTTTCCATGCTTTCGAACTGCTAGGTTGACAGGAGCTGGGCTAAGGATGTGAGCTCACCCTGTCTTGTAGAACCCGGGTCTCAAACCCTCACCTGCTGGATAACAGGCACAGTCTTAACCAAATGTGCCACCACAACCCTGAACAAGGATAACAATAAATGTAGATTTGGTGCAAGTTCTAGACGCAAGGAGCACATGCAACAGGAGTGGTATGAAGGGAAGAAGGGGAGGCATATCTTCCATTTGAGACATTAATTTTCTTAGCATTATTCCAGCTCCTGGCAGGGTACACTTCAGAAGATTGATGCAACATGGGGCAATTTGGCCAGCCTTCGGCAGAAGCCTGTCGCCAGGATGTGGTTTCATCCAGCACCTGGGTGTACAACTGCTGAACTGCCAACCTTGAAATCAGGAGGCACAGCAACTTTAACCACAGAGCCACACGGGGTCCCCCTTCCATGTGAGACATTACCTGGCCTTTTTCTACCATTGAAAGCACTGTGTTGTGTTCTCTTGCCATTGTCCTATGCTTTGTTTTGGAGGAGTACATGGCATCAAGAGCATGTGCCACAGCATAGATGGCATTGTAGATGCTGAAGCTTTGGCCAGTCATCCTCATTTCAAAAAATGGGGCAGGAAGACTCTCCAGATTCTCATTCCCAGTACAGTATTCCATATTCTCTTCCTCCACACCAGTGCCAAGGAATAAGCAGTTAAAGGCTTGTTCCCAAAAATACTTGATGAAGCCATCCATATCAGAACGAGGACTTAAGGTCTGAAGGAAACTTGAGAACATCTGCACTTCACTGGACTGGACTGCAAAGGATAGGGCTCCATGGAACACTTGTATATTGAAATCCCTCTGAGATGTCGCTAAGGAGAATTCCCAGTGGGCTGTCATCACCCACACCTTGCGAATAGGTTTCATGGAATGTGCATCAAAAAGATTCAGAGACACCTGGAAAGCGAACATGGTGTGTGTGTCGGCACGGACCACACAGACATTGACACTTGTCTCGCTAAGAAATATAGTCAAGTTCAGAAAAGTGTCTAATAAATTAACAAAGTCAAACATGTTGGTTTGGATCGGTACTTTCTCAAGGAAGGCTATACAGATCCCGCTCTGAGAAAACTTGTTTGCCAAGGTGTCCCCAAACTTTTCCCCTTTCTCATCTTCCTGCACAATGATCCCAACCCACTTCCACTGGAAATGTTGGAGGAGTCTGACAATGCCAGCGTACTGATGTTCTTCATTGGGGAACATTCGGTACAGGGTAGAGAGGTGAGTGATCTCACTCACTGTTGGAGCAAATGAACAATAGGTAACCTGAACAAAAATAAGAGAATGGTTAAGACTTGGATTAACATTGTCAGATATATATAGGACGTTGGAGCCTTTACATATACAAATGTATATATACATTTGTCCCAGATCAAAGGTCAAGAAAAAGAAATTTATTGGTGCAACCAATATCAGCAGTAAAGCCGATGCAAGAAATAAATGTTTGGCCTACCACAGATCTCTATGCTCTTTATGAAGAGTAGAGGTCTTCATCCTAATGGCTAAGTGGAAGCAGAGGAAATATAATCAGATTGGAATTGCAAGAGAGCAGCATTGGAAAAAACCAGTAAAGGTCAATGATTGAGGGGTGTATTATGTAAAATTAAGAGAATAATGTCTTATATGATATACATGTTTATGAAATAAGTTATTTGAAAATTTCTAAGAAAAATATGTCTCTGCATATCAATATTATTATACAAATGTTTAAAGCACAATCTTATTTGAAGAAAAAAGAGGTTTTTTACAATGGGATCAAATTAATCCGATGGTACCACTGGTTTTTACAATGGGGTCAAAATCCACCCCACGGTACTTTTGAGAGGACTTTTCTCATGGTACCCGAGTAGGATTAATTACAACAGTAAGTCATTCTGTCATGGTATCTGCACCACACACCAAGTGTTGACACAGTCAGTGACTTTTTGATTATAGATAGATAGATAGATAGATAGATAGATAGATAGATAGATAGATAGATAGATAGATAGATAGATATTTGTATTTCAACCATCTTCCAAGAGCTCATGTTTCAGTGTACCAGACTTGTTTCCATTTCTTTACCTACACCTTGCATTGCAGCTTAGTTCGCAATCTTAAAAATGCTTTCCTGGGAGTAAGACCCATTGAACAGAACGAGGCTTATTTTGAGTAGATATAGTTAGGATTGCGCTGATAGATTCCTTCAGTCTTCCTGTTGACTGGTCTACTCATGAAAAAGGCCTTCGACAAGACCATACCAAAGAACTGCTGTTCTGACTTTTTTCTAAATGTATTAAATCATGATGAATACCACCTCTTCCCCCACCCATAAATGACTTTTGTCTGGTCAGTGTGCAAATGGGGAAAAACATGCTGCTGTTATAATCATAATAATTAATTCCAGATTATTTGGAGCCATTCTCTGTAAAGATAGCTCAATAAATATTAATGTGTTTATTGATGTATGAACATAGGTGTTAAGATATATCTCCCTGAACCTGCTTCATCTAATGTTACATCCAGGTATAGCAACTGAACATAAGAACTGAACGTAACATAAGAACGTAAAAAGAGCCTCCACCGGATCGGGCCAAAGACCCATCTAGTCCAGCTTCCTGTATGACTGAGCAGCCCACCAGATGCCTCAGAGAGAACCTATGAAACCTGCATCTGGGTGCACTCATTCAATCCAATATTTATAACTATATCTGCAAGAGTTAGCAAATTGAAACAATTAAGGGTTAAGTCCTCTCAAACAGAAAAGTCTCATGACTCTTCCTTTGGGTAAGAACATTAAATAAGTACATTTAGTCTATACCTCAGCTTACCTGTGGAATCTTGTAGACATCTAAGATACTGGCCATGTAGAGAGAAATATCAAAATCAAGGCTCCCAATAATAGCTACTGGCTTCTTCTGACCGTCACAGTTGTAGTTGATCACAGCTTTATGATTGTTAAAGAGAAGATTCAAGGTATTCTGGTAAGTCAGCCTTGCATCAAAGTGGCTGTCATAGATGTGGAATCCCAAGGAGATGTTGGGTAAAACCTCCGGGTTCTCATTGATCTCCTTCACAGCAAACACTAAGGACACCACATGTTGGTAGGTTTTTGGCACCGTTCTACAAGAGGAGGCACATCAAAATGAAACATTCATGTGCTACTTCCCACAATTATATATTCTTATATAAAAGCACTTTCTTCATTACTGTCATTAAAACAATACCGAATGCCCAGTTTGGAAATTTAAGTGAAAAGTGGGTGTGCCGTAATAGTCAAAGAAGAAAGAGGAGGGAAGGGTTGAAGAAGTGGGGCGCACCATCAGAGATAGAAATGAAATGTAGTCTAGATGCTTTGAAAAGAGAACAAACAATTGCATCAAATTCATCTGCAATTACAAAATGAGCATATAGTCCTATGAACCCAGATTCATACTATAACACAGTATTTTGCAAGCAATAAATATTAAACAGGTCATTATCTTATCTAGATCTGTGATCTAGAACACATCAAATGTTCTTACAGAGGCTCATCAACACGCTGGGTATTGGGGTACTCCTTGAAGGATACGGTGTCCAAATGGGAGATGAACTGAGTACTGATGGCCCCAATGCTGAGATCCCCAGCCTGATAATATTGGTATTGTGTCTGGAGGGGATCACTTGAGGTACATGTCGCAAGATCCATTTTGCTCCCTGTTAGAGGCAGCAAAAGCAGCAGCAGCAGAACTTGAAGCAACAAGACTGAGGTCACTGAAAAAGGCAAACCTCCTTCTGTCTCAGTCATAATCCTCCAGCAAGAGGCTGTAATCACCTCTTTTCAGAGGGTCTGGAACCTGCGGGTGGCTTGATGTGACAGCTGTTCCCTCTGTTGAGAGAGAAAACTATCACCCTGCTGTTCAGAGTCATGGATGTATCTGAGTTGCATCCATTCTTTGAGGGTTTGGGTCAGCAGGATTTGAAATGAGAGCAATTTGAGAAAATTATAGGCTAAGGACAATCTCCTTCCCAAAGGGTTTTTGGATGGTCCCAGGTGCAACCAAATAATTAAGGCAAATTAGGCATTTCCAAATTTATTGATTACTGTCTACTCTGAATCCTTCTGAGGGTATTTTTCCTTTCAAAAGTTTTTCCCTTTAAGGCTTGGGTAGAAAAAATAAATTGATACTCTTTGTCACATCCCCTACTGTTTTTCGGGAGAGGGGATGACCCCTTCTGGGTTCACTCATCCCTTCAGCAAGAAGACAATCCAGACACCACCAGGTGAGTTAAGGTAAGTTCTTTACATTTCTTTCTTTTTAGGACTCTGTTTCAGGTTGCGTTTTAACAGGTAAGTAAAACAAATTACACAAACACTTCAACAGAGAAAACAGAACTTTAGCGTGGGGTCAAGGCCGGCTCTATCGCTTACCGCATGGAACATTTGAGGCACTGATGATCCTTGTCCACATCTCTATCTCTGCCTGCCTTTTTTCCCACCCAACCGCCCCGTATACAGGAGTCCCCCATTGCTCCTCCGCTAATGGGTCGTCCCATTGAGGAGTCATGGGTGACTTCTCCAACTATCTAGCTTCCCCATATCAGGGATTTGAGCTTCATCCCTTGGTTGTGCTTCTGAGTGGCAGAGCTTATAGCTCCGGATCATGGACAGGCCCCAATCTTCTTCTTCAGACCTGTCTTCTTCTGGAGAGCTCCTTCCAGCCCCTCCCTCTAGGGGCCTGGACCATGTCACTTTTGGTAAATCCTCCTCATCAGAGGGGTCTAAACAGAGGGAGTCCAGAATCATCTCTAACAGGGAGATCTATTCCTCTTCTTCCTGACACCCTCAGTGAAATTAAGTGTTTGTCTACTTTGTGTCTCATAGTGTTATGGATGCCCCCATCTACAATATATCTCATGTAATGCAATAGGTGTGGTCTGTGATGGCGCAAGTGGATAAGACACTCTGCATGTTATCCAGCAGGTCAGGGTTCAAGACCTGGGTCCTACAAGACAGGATGAGCTCCCGTTCTTAGCCCAGCTCCTGCCAACCTACCAGTTAGAAGCATGCAAATGGAAGTAGTTAAATAGGTACCACTTCGGTGAGAAGTTTACGGCGTTCCATGCCCATTTGAACCACATGTTAGATAATGCTGGCTCTGTGGCTCTAGAAACGGGGATGAGCACCACACCCTACAGTTGGTCACAACTAGCAGCATAACCTGCAGGGTTAAATGCAATAGGAATGCAATTCCTATTTTTATGAAATACAATAGAAGATTTCCTCTGACCTCTGCAATATCCTTGACCTTGACTCCAATACGTTGACCTCCCTTGTCACTTAGCCTTATATTTACCTTATTGCAATTGGTCCTCTGAAAGGAAACTAAAAGTTCGTGGACTTTTCTAAGACTAGCTTAATTGCCTGCCACATTGCCATGGTAAGCAGGCTACCTTGAAGCCTGCTCCTTAAGGGATGTTTATCATTCAACTTAAAGAGCCAACTTCATGTGCTTTGAGACAGTTATCTATAAATAAATTGCACATAATTAGGTTACACCTGTATTAGTTTCCTACTCCTCCTTACATGGCACCCCGCCATTCACCCCAATTTCCTCCGTGACCATTTGATTGCTGCCAAAGCACCCCTCTCCAGACTTTGTTGTTATACATTGATTGATAACCAACAGTGCATTAACAGGTCAAGTAAGAGCAATACTTTAGCTAAGGCCTTCCGGCTCAGGCCTTATGGGTATGTAAGCATGAGAAATAATATGTGCAATCAGCTGAATGTAGAAATGTATGAGAAGGTACAGCCAGAACATAGAAATGCAACATGTAATGGGTTTTAGTCCTTGAGCATGAATAGGGGCTATAGTACTGAATATACTGGGTTGCACAAAATATGTGGTAGTTGCTGCAATAAGTCACACAACTCACAGAGTGGAGTGGATAGAAGAATCTCTCCCTGGCCTCTCTGAGGCCAGGTCTTTTATTGTTACACACAGGCACATGGTGAATCACAACCGTTTAATTATTAGGTGGTACAAAGAGATAGGTGGTTATGATATAATCTTGGAGGAGACGTCTATTCAGGGGCTGCAACAATGGTCAATCTTAGGTGTTGATCAAACATCCTGAGCAAACATCCTGAGAGTCCATACACATAGCAAGCATATACAGGTCATGTCATGTTGATTCTAATTGAGTTCAATTGTATTCTGAGGTCAAACTACAACAGTGTCTGGCTGAGCTTTATCTCTGCAGGCTCGGGCCTTTGGTGGCCATAAGGTGAGAGCGTGGACAGTAGGCCAGCCAGTGAACCAACGTGTACAAGAGTGAATCAAAGTGTCTTGGCCAGTCTTGTGTCTTGCAGGCTCATGGCCTTTGGTGTGCCATAAGGCAGGATCCTAGAGAAGAGATAAGCCAAGGTGTACAGCAGGTAATGGAGTCAATTGGTATGAACGTTGTAAATGAATGAGAATTAAGCTGTACAATGAGGTAATGTACAATGTGATTGGAGGGAGAACAAGACTTTGGAAAAAGAATAAATGATGAAGAATGGAGGAATATATGGAAAATGAGGGTTCTAAGGTCTATGTCAGTGAGAATAAAGGAAAACTTTTATAAACTTGGTTTAAGATGATACCTAACACCGATAAAATTAAATAAAATTAATGCTAGTTATTCGAACGTTTGTTGGAAATGTGAGAAAGAAATTGGCACAAACTTTCATATGTGGTGGGAATGTGAAAAGGTACAAAGATTTTGGAAACAAATTTTCAAGGAATTAAAGGACATATGTGAAAAAGATATAGAGTTCAGTGCTGAGATTGCTTTATTATCAATATTTGGGAATGTGGAAGATGATGCGATGGTTGAGGAATTGATAACTAATTTATTAACAGCAGCTAGATTGATAATAGGTAGGCAATGGAAATTAAAAACTGAATTTCAAATTGAAGAATGGCACAAGGAAATATGGAATATAGCTATAAATGATAAATTAACTTGTAATCCAAAGGTTAGGAGAGGAGAGTTGAAAAAGGACAATTTCCACAAAATATGGGGCAGATTTTTGGAATACGCACTAAAAAGATGAAAAGGGAAAGCTCCAAATCAAGAATCAATGCAATTCTGGAAAAGAGGACAATAGAAAGAAGAAGAAGAAGAAGAAGAAGAAGAAGAAGAAGAAGAAGAAGAAGAAGAAGAAGAAGAAGAAGAAGAAGAAGATTATAGTAAGAAGTCCTGTTAATGGTGGTACGAAGCACAGTCAAATTGTATACAGTGGGACCTCACGTAAAGAACGCATCATGTAAAGTATGTTTCACATAACAAACAAAAATTTATCTAGGATTCTGCTTCACGTAACAAACTGTGCTTCCCGTAAAGAACACATTCATTGGCAGTTGGGGCAGACGCGCTGGCCAGCAGCATGTTTAAAAAAAATCAGGGCTGCCTAGCGCACCTGCCCATAGTGAAAGCAACACTTCCATGCTGTTCCTCCTGTGGCCGGATGTCCGCTGGGCAGAGGGAGAGAAGAGCAGTGGAGGAGAGGAAGCAGCTCAGGGCTGGCCAGAAGGGAGCAGGGGAGAGAGAGGCTCAGGATGGAGAGAAGGAGAAAGTGGGGACACTTTGAAGGTGTCTTGGATTGCAGCCTTCTAACCATGTCTACCCAGAAGTAAGCCCAATTGTGTTAAATGGGACTTACTTCCAGGAAAGTGTCTTTAGGACTGCAGCCTAAGTAGACTTCCTAAGATCATGCACATTGAATGCATGTTTTGAATTCAATCCCAGTATTCTGTCATCATTTATACATCCAGTTAATATTTTATATGAATATTTTTGGGGTTGTGGAACCAATCGCCTGAGTTTCCATTATTTATTATGGGAAAATCCACTTCACATAAAGAATGTTTCACGTTAATAAACATGCCTCCAGAACGAATTCAATTTGTTACATGAGGCATCACTGTATTTATTTTTGTACTATATGTTTATGTATTATATGTTTATGTTTATCTATATATAAAAGAGAAAAGTCACTGACTGACTGACTGACTGACTGACTGACTGACTCACTCACTCACTCACTCACTCACTCACTCACTCACTCACTCATCACCGCCCTGCCAAAATCGCTGGGCCTAGAAGCGTGAAATTCGGGCTGGGTGTTCCTTCCGTGATGGAGGGGTGCACTAAGAACCGGTTTTCAGAAATTCCAACAGGAAGGGGGTGAAAAGGGGCGCAACGCATTTTCCTCCTTATACTTTGCATTGAGAATTGCTGACTCATCAACATTCTGCCCCAACTGCTGGGCCTGAAGCATGGAATTCTGGGAGTTCCTTCTGTCACCTGAACACCCACCAAGAACCATCTGGAGAAACTTAACCCTTCAGGGGCTGAAAAGGGGGCAACGTGTTTCTGTCCTATACTTAACATGGGAGACTGACCAACATCCAGCCAGTTTGGTGCTCGGTGCCTGGTGCACTGGGGAATGTTGTTCAGAGGAAGAGGTTACACTGGTGAGGATGCTGCGCATGGGGGGAAGTTGTGCATGAGGGGAAGTTGCACATGGGGGAAGTTGCGCATGAGGGGAAGTTGCGCATGGGGGAAGTTGCGCATGGGGGAAAGTTGTGCATGGGGAAGTTGCGCATGAGGGGAAGTTGCGCATGGGGAAAGTTGAGCTTGGGGGAAAGTTGCCAATGGGGGAAGGTTGTGCATGAGGGGAATGATGCGCGTGGAGGAAAGTTGTGCATGGGGGGAAGTTGAGCATGGGGGAAGGTGCAGATTGGGGAAGTTGCAGATTGGGGAAAGTTGCGGATTGGGGAAGTTTGCGCGGGGGGTTGATGCACATGGGGAAGTGGTGCATGGGGGTTGATGTGCACAGCAGGAAGTTGCACAAGGGGGTTGATGCGCATGGGGAGTTGATGCACATGGGGGAAGTGGTGCATGGGGGTTGATGTGCATGGGGAAGTTGCGCATTGGGTGTTGATGCGCATGGGGGAAGTTGCGCATGGGAGGAAGGTGCGCATGGGAGGAAGTTGCGCATGGGGGAAGTGGTGCATGGGGGTTGATGTGCACAGCAGGAAGTTGCACATGGGGAGTTGATGCTCATGGGGAGTTGATGCGCGTGGGGAAGTGGCGCATGGGGGTTGATGTGCATGGGGGAAGTTGCACATTGGGTGTTGATGCGCATGGGGGTAAGTTGAACATGGGGGAAGTTGTGCATGGAGGGAATTTGAGCATGGGGGTTGATGTGCATGGGGACAAGTTGCGCATGGGACAAGTTGCGCATGGGGAAGTGGCGCATGGGGGTTGATGCACATGGGGAAGTTGCACATGGGGGGTTGATGCACATGGGGAAGTTGTGCATGGGGATTGATGCGCATGGGGAAGTTGAGCATGAGGGTTGATGCGCATGGGGGAAGTGGCCCATGGGGGAGTTGTGCATGGGGGGTTGAGGTGCATGGGGAAGTTGTGCAAGGGGGGTTGATGCGCATGGGGGGAAGTTGCGCATGGGGGGTTGATGCATATGGGGGGATTGCATACGGCGGTATTTTACTCCTGCAACGCGGGTACGCCTTTTGCTAGTTTCCATATAAAAATGAAGGAACGTACTGATTCAGGGGGTTCTGGGCCAGTTGAAGGGATTCCATGATGAATCAGCCTCACTTCCAATTGTAGCTACAATAAAGTACCTGTTTAACTCTTTACTTCCCTGGTTTCTGGACTTAAGTTATTGCTTGGGAAAGTTTGGGGAAACAAGTGTTCCTAGAAAGATCCTAAGCTTTGGGGTGTATTTCTGTAACACTATATGGTTGACGTGGCACTTTGTGCAACTGGCAGGACATGTTAGGCCAGCACAAGAGTTTGCATCCGTCTAACTCTGCCAGCTAACTTTGCCAGCTAACTTTTCAGTAACTTTGCTGGCTGATGAGGCTTTCTATGACAGCTCAGTTGAGATGCTGCGGTGACACTTGAGTGTGAGGAGAGGGCAGGGAAAGGATGTGGAGGAAGTGGGAGTGGGTCGGGGAAGATGGTTGAGATGGGAAGAAGGTGGGGGTGGCTTTTGAGGACAGAAGGTAGAAGAGGAGGTGGGTGGGCAGAGGGTTGTGGAGGGCAAGAGTAGGGAGGGATGCAGAGAGCAGTGTCAGGAGCCAAGTAAACTTAGATCCTGACCTTGTGTCAAAGGAAGACTGGAGTGGTGTATGCATGTCCTGAATTTTATCTTTGTTGTCATGAATAGGGTATTCCACTATAGGGTGCTCACCTCAGACTCCACTCAGTCTGGAATCCAAGACAGCAAGCCAAAGTGGCAGTTAGGACGGGTCTGAAAGCGCAGTGTCAGTTAGAACAATTGGGGACTTGATGTTTACTCTGCAATAGTAATCCCTCTATCCCAACTATTTAAATATGATGCAGAGGGGGAGAACATGACACTTGTGTCCTGGAAAATACTTCAGTGTCCTCCTTTTCCTTGATTATATGAAAAATTATTTGAAATAGTTTTAGATTTAATAATAAGCAATGTAATGTTTAAATTAACACATGAAAGCAATATATACTGCATCAGTGTTTTTAGCTTTTTATTTTGTCATGTCCTAAATTTTTCTTGAATGTCCTATGTTTTGGAGTGCCTTGTCCTGTTTATTGGGTTATGACATATGGTCACACTGTTTCTACTTCTACTTAGACCACCTACAGAGGTGGCCTAAATCGGAGTAGACGCATACAGGTTTTGCAGCCTTAATTTCAGGAAGGGCTCAAGCCCGCTCTCCCCAGGGTAGAATAGCAGTAGCATCTGTAACTTACACTGGATACAGCACAGAGGTGCCGGCCTCAATGTTCTTGCACAAGTCAATTGCATGGTGACTGACGGATTGACGGACGGACTGACTGATGGATTCACTCACTCACTCATCAATGCGTAGCAAGAATTGCTGATCCTAGAAGCATGAAATTTGGGGAGGGTATTCCATCTGTGTTGTAGCGATTAAGAACAGATTTTTAGCAATTCAAACCTGAAGGGGGTGAAACGGGATTGCAACTTGTGTTTGGCTGCAATCCAGAAGTGGACTTGGCCTACCGTATCTATCACTGGATGGCCCAAGTCCAAGATAAGGCAGCCCAGTTACACCAGAAAGGGCATGGGGCAGCCTAAGTCAACATAGGTTCCCCCAAGACAGATAGACCTGGGCTGCCCTAACTGTGCCAGCCTAGGCAGTTCAGGAGAGGTGTGTAGAGGGCATCTTCAGCATCGCATAGGACATAGCGCTTATGATATATCCACAGCCTGTTTCCCAGGCAGAAATTCCCTCTTCCATTTATACCTCTGGAGGAGGTATAAATCTAAGTAGACCCAAAGGGGTCTATGATTTGCTAGAGTAAGAATGGCAGGGTTGCCAAAAATTCTGAGTTCTTGGCCAGAATATCTGCACCCATCTAAACCTCAGGGTAAACACTACAGCACACACTAATCTGTGGATGCGGCAGTCAGGGACTCCCTATAAGGCAGGCACCACAGTGGTTCTTTTTTCAGTATGACCTGATGGGGTCCTCTCAAGAGCAAGCCCACCCCAGGTGCCACTGAGTAGGTGCCTGGGCAGCTTGGGCAGCCCAGGCTTCTTGACACTCTGGATTCAGTATAACTTTCTGCTGTGGTTAGTGAATACTTGGGGCAGTCCAGTGCCCTCCTCATTGCCCTAACTCTGGTTTGCTCTGTTCGTCCCTAAACATAACATTCATGATGTTTAATGTCGTCATCAGTACCCAGCCCAAACCCTAGAAGTGTGAAATTTGGGGAGCCTATTCATTCCATCAAGTAAGGACCCACAAAGAACTGATTTGGTGCCTGGTGTTGCCCACTCATGCCCGGTGCCTGGCAAGGATGTCTTTTGTACAATACAGATGCCCAGTGGTGTCTGGTAAATATGCCTGGTGGTTCCCAGTTTTTCAAGTGCCACCTGATGATGCACAGTAGGAATGCCCAGTTTCCTGTGGTGCCCAATGCCTAGTGGTCACAGCTGCCCACTGCATGTTGGTGCCCATTGGTGTCCAGTAGGGATGCCCAATACTTTTTAGGAATGCCAGGAACCCACTGGAGCCTGGTAATGCATGTTGCCTGCTATGATTTTGCTGCCTGCTGTTGCCTGATAGGGTCCATTAGTGTCCATAGCAAAGTGGTGCCCACCATTTGCTAGTAACAAGTAGGGATACTTGGTGTATTGTAGAGATGCCCATGGACTATGGTGCCCACTGGTGCCCTTTTTCCACTGCTGCCCACTGCAGGGATGCCTGCAGATACCTGCAGTTGCCTGCTGCTGCTCACCACTATCCCATGGTACTCTCAAGTGCCCAGTGTCTGTCAGTGCCCAGTGATATTTTGGGGGGTTGGATTTCGGGGAATTTATTGTGGGTCACTAGCACGGTTTCTGATAGACGCTAATGCTCGGTTTCTGATAGACACTTCTGATAGACAATAATAGGCTGGGTGGCTCATTTAAGAGAGCCTTATTTATTTGTTTGGGGGAGTGCATTTTGTATGCCCTTATCTAGCACTTGCCTGACTTGCCAGAAGATAGATTGTGCTGCCCCTACTATAGAAATAAACTAATGAATACGTACTTTGAGTGAAGATGAAGGGAATGAAGAAGACGGGTAGGGAGCAAAACATGTTAAATATCAAAAAGAGTAAATATACATATTAACAACAGCTCTTTGGCATAAACATACAGTTGCTGAATAGCAGAATAATAAGAGGATCATCTTTTCTTAAAGAGCAAACTAATTGAGAAGTTGATTTTTATTTGTTTCTCATCAAGTGCTCCTTACAATTCAGTTCAGGTCTCAAAACAATTATATACACTTTGGGGGAAAAGATGCACACCAGCAAACCAGCACTGGAGGCCAGGATGGAGAAGATCTCCGCAGCCACCATATATTTCCCTTTGGTGCTTAGATAAGCTGGCACAAAAGAGAGCCACACACTGCAAAACACCAACATGCTGAAGGTGATGAACTTGGCTTCATTGAAGGAGTCGGGCAACTTCCGAGCAAAGAAAGCCACAAGGAAGCTGACAAGAGCCAGAATTCCCAGGTATCCCAGAACAAAATAAAACATATGAGATGATCCTTCATTGCATTCCAGTATGATTTCTTCAGGCAGAGAGTGCATGTCCACGTCGGGGAATGGAGGACCTATGCAGAGCCACACCATGGAGATACCTGCTTGAATGCATAAACAGCAAAGAACAATCACATTTGCTAATCTGGTCCCCACCCATCTCCTCATCTTGGAGCCTGGCTTGGTGGCCATGAAAGCCACGACCACCGTGATGGTTTTGGCCAAGACAGAAGAAACCACCACTGAGAAGATGATCCCAAAAGCAGTTTGTCGTAACTGACAAGTCAGGATGGTGGGACGGCCAATGAATAGCAGGGCACAGAGAAAGCAGAGGAAGAGGGAGACCAGCAGGCAGTAGGTGAGGTTGCGGTTGTTGGCTTTGACGATGGGGGTGTTCTGGTGCTTGATGAAGATTCCAAGGACCAGGGCTGTGGTTAGAGAGAGGGAGAGAGCCAGAACAGCCCAACAAAGGCCCAACAATTCACTGTACGAGAGGAAGTTTAGCTTCTTGGGAAGACATTGATTTCTCTCCTTGTTGGGATACTGATCTTCTGGGCAGTCAAAACAGTCATCCATATCTTTTCAAAAGAGAAAACTATTTCAGTTCATTGTACAAACAACACTGTGAACTATGCTATATGACCTTTGATTACACAGGGTAATGTACACAAGTCATCTAGAATTGTACTGTTTTATGTCCACTGTGAATTGCAAGATAGGAATATGCAACCACATGGTTATATTATTTATGTTCTTTTTTTAGTTTGTGGTTTCATGTGGTGTGTGGTTTCAGTCTTCATTGACTGATCAGTTTTCAACCACTGTGCAATAGGACATTTCAAATGGTTCTCTTGGTGTTCCAGGGGAGTTTGGGGACAGTCATTTACTAGAATGGCCACTGGAAAATGTGAACCCCCTTCCAGCCTCAAGTTGTGCCATGTACTCCAATGGCATTCGTCTTACCCCAAAGGAACAAAAGTGGGGAGCGAGAAAAGTCCCCAGTCCCTCAACCTCACTGAATTTCCTATCACAGAACAAAGACTATAACAGGAAGGCTATATCAGTGTGATATTATCTGGGCTCTAGTGCACTATTTTGTTCTCAGTGAACTTCAGATCTTCAGGTTGACTCTTTGGTCACTGCTGAATCCCCTCCACTGATGGTCTTACTGCTTTTCTTCACTTTTACTTTGAAAATGTATAGAGACTGTATAGACTTTGAAACTGTATAGAGACCTTTCTCAGTATATTTTCCATTATGATGCCTCCTACCTTTCTCTCTGGAAATCTTCCCTTCTGGACACAGAACACAATCGTAGCAGCAAAACGGCTCCCCCTCTTTCTTTTGTCTCCTGTATCCTGGATGGCATTGCTCATTACATAAAGCAAGGGGCACAGCCTGAGATGAAGTATGTTCATAGCAAAAGAGAAAATCAATGCATTTAGTTGCCTTCTATTTCCCTTTTAATTTTGGATTAAATAGGTTTTTGAGACAAGGAAAGAGAAGACCGATACCAGCACCATTCTCTTTTGGACACATTTTGGGGAAGTTTTCCAGGGACTGCACAGGGGAAAGACTTTATTTGTACTCAGTGTAGAAGGGATTGCCACTCTCAAATTGGACTTTTTAGCCACACCAAATACTGTTTTAGGACCTCCAATCAGATCACGATACCACAGTCTTTCGAGACTGGAGGATGCCAATGAATTCACATGTTAAACTACACTTATGTAGTTGCACATGTGTAATTTAAGCAATCATCACTAACCTGTAGCTGAGTTTAAGTACTCACACAACTATTCAATATTGGTACAACCAGTGGCGTAGCTAAGTGGGGAGTGCAGGGGGTGCAGTTGCACCAGGCTTCAAGCTTGGGGGGTGGTGGTGGTGTGTGTGCCTAAAATCTCAACTTGACACTAGTGGATGAAATTGAGAGACACGGGGTTTGTATGACTGAGAATACCATCATGTTATATTTCATTGCAATGGTAATTTAATGCAGAATGCAATGAAACAAACTACGTCAGAATATCTATGTTCAATCAAAAAGTATGGAAAATTACCCAAAATATTAAACACAAAAGCCTATGGAACAAAAAGTGTTTAAAAAAACTCAAACTTTCACATGATACTGATTGCTCTGACAGCCAATGAGATGTAATTTTAAAACTATATGGTACTAATATTGACTTATCCTACAATCCAGAATAACTACAGGAGCACGTAAGAGACATTACATGCATCCGTAGTTGCTGTACCACATAGTGAAAACTTATGGTAAATTCATATTACAATCCCGAGTAACTTGTTCTTATTTCGGAGCAATAAGTTACTCTGGATTGCACCCTACGTCAGAATCAGCTCTCATTTCCATGTACATATATCATGATACTGGGTGAGTCAAGATGAATGGGATAAAAAGGGACAAAATGTTTTCTTTTTGTCCTTCATTTTGAATCACCCTGTGATGATAGCCATGCTAACTGGGTATACTGGCACTTTGAGGTGGCTCCTCTTACATTTAACAGGGAATGTTACACTCTTACACTCCTCTTACATTTAACAGTGAATAAACAACAATTCCTCCTTTTCCCCAGCAGTTTTCCTAAATAATGATGGACAGAATTTTCATGTTTTTACTTAAATTTGATTTTGTTGTTGCAGGAGGAGAGACAAACAAAATCTTCTTCAACTCCAGATAGCAAGCAGGTGCTTTAGCTATGCCATTAGCAGAGGAAATAGGTGGTGAACTGCTGAGAAGGAGGAGGCAGGATTTTAAACAATATTCTTTTTAAAAAATACCCAGGAACAACATCACATCTGGTTGTGACATCACTTCTGGGGCAACATTTTGAGTCTTGCACTGGCTACATCATCACTAGCTATGCCAGGAGGCACAAAAATCTATTGATCTCTCCAAATCCGCCCAGGTCATTCAGGCTGCATTCCTATCAAAAAATACCTGGGAGAAACCTCAATTGCCTGTAGTGGAACATAATTCTGAGAACACAAGCATGGGATTGGGCTGCCGTTCACATGGAAATATATAGTCAGCCTCATGCAGTTCTTCCAGGTACAGGTATTGTACAACTTTGGCTGAAAAATTATACAAATATTCCCAGGAATATGCCTTATAGAACATCATGGGATTTACTTCTGAGTAGGCATCCATAGATTTTGTCCTTAGTCTAATAGTCTACTCCAGAAGACTTTAAATTGGGTTCAGGACTCCCTTGGAAGACACAACTTCTTTTCAGGGGGTCCAAATCGTTGGATGCTACATCTTGGAATCTGGCACTGGGCACCTTTAATGATATTTCCAGCATCCCAGGCTGAAGTATGTGAATACCACTGGTGTACTCATCCTGGACCCCACCATCTGAACATCAACATTGGTCAAGACTATCCCCAATTCACTCTCTTCTCCAAAAAATTGCAGAAAAGTTCCCACCTGGTTAAAACTGTGGTGCCATGTGATGAGTGTCTCATTGATGTCAAAATCTCTGCCTGGTGGTGACTGAGGATCTAACCTTCCTACTTTCACTCTTGAGAAGGATTGGTTTGGGAACGTAATCCAGTTCATAATATCAAATCCTGCTGCCAGCTCTCCCTTCTCATCAAAGGAGACCTTCTCCCCAGCACTGTTGTTAAATGAGATGCTCCTTAGAAAATGGAGAAGCTAGAAAGATTGCAGGAGGGGGGAGAGACAGATAATGCTGAGTTAATATCAATTAAAGGTGTAAAGAGTATATGGAGATGGCGATATCGCCCTAAGATGGCAATAATACGTACTAGATGATAATTAAGCTGCCTGAAAGGTGTTTGTGGAATTTGACCCCACGCTTCTTAATGCAGGACTGGTTTAATTTTATTGTGGTTTGCATGTTTCCCCCTTCCTTTCCTGCTTTTCAGAACAGAAAGGGAAAGAAATAATTAAGATATCAAAAACATAAAAGGGGCTACAATTCAAAAAAGACAGCAAGAATGCAAGAAGGCAATCTCTGCATGCCCAACTTACCAAATGGAAACATGGATTAAGAATCTATTTTCCAAAAGATGACCAGTGTCCATAAGAAATAAGAAACTCTAAACTGGTCAATGTTCCAATTGTTATGATCCAATATACGTTTATTATGAAATCTACAAGATGCCTTGTGCATTGACATTGAGGAGAGTGGGACGTGAATTTTAAGAACAACAGCAGCAATAAATGCAGATTTGGTGCATGATCTAGACCAGGGACCTCCAAAATTTTTTTGGCAGGAGGACCACACTGTGTCAGGGACCAGAAAAATAATTTACATTTGAAATTTGAAAATATTTAAATAAATTTACATATAAGAATGTTTTTAAGTGGATTATAAGGCTTGCCTAAGGGACAGACAGAGGGGTCTTGCAGGGGATCACATTTGTACTCGCCAAGGCTACATCTGGCTCTTGCGCCTGGATTTGGAGACTCCTGACCTAGACAGAAGTAGCACATACAGTAGCATTGTCATAAAGGAGAAAAGGGTACACATATCTTCCATGTGAGACATTACCTGGACTTCTTCTACCATAGGAAGCACTGGATTGTGTTCTGTTGACATTGTCCGATATTTTGTTTTGGAGGAGTACATGGCATCAAGAGCATGTGCCACAGCATAGACGGCATTGTAGATGCTGAAGCTTTGGCCAGTCATCCTCATTTCAAAAAAGGGGGCAGGAAGACTCTCCAGATTCTCATTCCCAGTACAGTATTCCATATTCTCTTCTTCCACATCAGAGTCAAGAAATGAGCAACTAAAGGCTTGTTCCCAAAAATACTTGATAAAGCCATCCGTATCAGAACGAGGACTTAAGGTCTGAAGGAAAGTTGAGAACATCTGCACTTCATGGGATTGGACTGCAAAGGATAGGGCTCCATGGAACACTTGTATATTGAAATCTCGTTGAACTGTCGCTAAGGAGAATTCCCAGTGGGCTGTCATCACCCACACCTTTCGAATAGGTTTCATGGAATGTGCATCAAACATATTCAGTGATGTATGGAAAGCGTACATGGCGTATGTATCGGCACGTACCACACAGACATTAACACTTGTCTCGCTAAGAAATATAGTCAAATTCAAAAAAGTGTCTAATAAATTAACAAAATCATACATGGTTGTCTGGATCGGTACTTTCTCATGGAAGGCTATACAGATCCCGCTTTGAGAAAACCTATATGCCATGGTGTCCCCAAACTTTTTCCCTTTCTCATCTTCCAGCACGATGATTCCAACCCACTTCCACTGGAAATGTTGGAGGAGTCTGACAATGCCAGCATACTGATGTTCTTCATTGGGGAACATTCGGTACAGGGTAGAGAGGTGAGTGATCTCACTCACTGTTGGAGCAAATGAACAATAGGTAACCTGAAAACAAATAAGAGAACGGTTAAGACTTGGGTTGACATTGTCAGATTTTGAGTAGACTATCATGCTCTTAAGGCTAGCTGGGTATCATGAGGTTGATTTTGAAACCTTTTGTCTTTGACATATTTTTTTTTTCCCAAATCATACTAAGTTGTGAGTCAACCTTTCTTATATTACTCAGTTAGGGCCTTCTAACAATGTGTCTCATGGTCCTTTCCAGTTTTGTTCTTCTATTTACTATTTACTTATTATTTTCATATTGGTGTCAAAATGGTCTCCATGTTGCGTGTCATGAAATATAGTTCATACGTAGATATATAGACATTTGTCTCAGATCAAAGGACAAGATAACCAAATTCACCTGTGCAACCAATGTCAGCAGTAAAGCCAATGCCAGAAGTAAATGTTTGGCGTACCGCAGAGCTGATTCATAAAGAGCACTGCTATTCAGCTTAACGGCTAAGTGGAAATGCCTGCATATGAGATAGATTATTTGAACGTTTCTGAGAAACATATGTCTCTGTATATCAATATTATTATACAAATATTTAAAGCACAATCTTATTTGAAGAAAAATGAGGGTTTTTACAATGAGATAAAATTAACCCCACGGTACCTTTGGTTTTTACCATGGGTCAAAATTCACCACATGGTACTTTTGAGAGGACTTTTCTCATGGTACCTGGCTAGGATTAGTTACAACATTCCGCCATGGTATCTGAACCATACAACAAATGTGGTTGACACTCTGAGCCAGTAAGGGCATAAGCCAGAGTAAGGGCAGTGAGGAGAGCCCTAGCTGGGCTGCCCCAACTATTCTGTATCCAGAGCAGAGAGTTATGCTCCATCCAGAGAGTCAGGAATCCTGGGCTCCCTTGCAGCTCCAGAGAATGCTAAGTGAGCACCAAATAAGTGACCCCCCCCCCTTAGATCACACTGAACAATGAACAGCTGTGGTGTCTGCTTTATAAGGAAGCCCAAAAATTCCTTACAACCAGTAACAGCTACAGAATGAGAATGCAATACAGCAATACCTTTTGTGGTGGGTGGATGCTTGGAGTGGTCTGCTGTGACCAAAGGTTAGTGAACTGCCATAGTTGTTCAATATCCTGAGGTTGATATGCAGGGTTGCAGCTAGGCTGGCCAAGAATTTAGATTTTTTTGTCAACTCTGCCATTCTTATTTTGCCTTATCATGGACCTCTATGGGTCTACTCATTACTATACCTGCTCCTGTGTGGAATAACTCTGAGAAGTTGGAAGAGGGCTTTTCTGCCCTGGAATCAGGCTCTGGAAACAAATCCCTAGGCAATGCTTAACTTGCCTTCAACATGCCTCTCCTGAACTGCCTAGGCTGCCCCAGTTAGAGCAGTCCGGGTACATCTGTCTTGGGCAGCCTATGTTGCCTAAGGCTTCCCCAAGCTTTTTCCAGAGTAACTAGGGTGGTGCATCTTGCAGCTGGATTAGCCCAGTGATAGATAGAGTAATGCAAGAGCACTTCTGGATTGTGCCCTAAATCAGTCAGTGACATTTATTATAGAGAGACAGACACATCAAATTGGGACATTCTTTCAGTCTTCCCTTTCACTGGTCTACTCATGAAAAAGGGTTTCAGCAAGAACATAGCAAAGAACTGATATTCTGACTTTTTTTCTAAATGTATTATATCATTGATTAATTCCCCCTCTTTACTCCCCCCCCAATAAATGTCTTTTGTCTGGTCAGTGTGCAAATGGGGAAAAACATGCTGCTGTTATAATCATAATAATTAATTCCAGATTGTTTGGAGCCATTCTCTGTAAAGATAGCTCAGTAGATATTAATGTGTGTATTGAAGAACGAACATAGGAGTTAAGATATATCTCCCTGAACCTGCTTCATCTAATGTTACATTTTGTGGTCCAGGCATAAGAACTGAACATTTTAAGGACGTAACATAAGAATGTAAGAAGAGCCTCCACTGGATCGGGCCAAAGACCCATTTAGACCAGCTTCCTGTATCAGTGAGCAGCCCACCAGATGCCTCAGAGAGAACCTATGAAACCTGCATCTGGGTGCACTTACTCAGTCCAATATTTGTAATCTGCAAGAGTTAACAAACTAAGGGCGCAATCCAGAGTAACTACGGGGAGTCCTTGCTCCAGTGTAAGAACAATTTGCTCTGGATTGCAATAGGAATTTCCTTTAGGTTTTCACTAGGTGGTGCAGTAACTACGGCTGCACATAATGTCTCTTACGTGCTCTCGTAGATACTCTGGATTGTAGGGTTAATCATATAGGTTTTTTACCTGTCCCACATAAAAGTCTCATGAAACTGGATCTTACTTTGAGTAAGTACATTAAATAAGTACATTATTTAAGTTCCTTAAATAAGTACATTTAGACTATACCTCAGCTTACCTGTGGAATCTTGTAGACGTCTAAGATACTGGCCATGTAGAGAGAGATATCAGAATCATGGCTCCCAATAATAGCTACTGGCTTCTTCTGACCATCACAGTTGTAGTTTAACACAGTTTTCTGCTTAGTAAAGAGAAGATTCAAGGTGTTCTGGTAAGTCATCCTCGCATCAAAGTGGCTGTCATAGATATGGAATCCCAAGGAGATGTTGGGTAAGACCTCCGGGTTCTCATTGATCTCCTTCACAGCAAACACTAAGGACACCACATGTTGGTAGCTTTTTGGCACCGTGCTACAGGAAGAGACACATCAACATGAAACATTCATGTGCTACTTTCCACAATTATATGTTCTTCTATAAAAGCACTTTCTTCATTATCATCAGTAAAACAATACCTAACCCTGGTTTGGGAACATGCCCACTTTGGAAATTTAAGTTAAAAGTGGATTTGCCATTATAGTCAAAGAAGAAAGAGGAGGGAAGAGTTGAAGAAGTGGGGCACACCTTCAGAGATAGAAATGAAACGTAGTCTAGATGCTTTGAAAAGAGAACAAACTATTGCATCAAATTCATCTGCAATTACAAAATGAGCCTATAGTCCTAGGAACCCAGATCCATACTATTACATATCGTTCTCTAAAAAAGCTGTTAGACAGGTTTGTGATTTGGAGGCAGCACATCAAAAGTTCTTACCAGGGCTCATCAACACGTTTGGTTTTGGGGTGCTCTCTGAAGGAGAGTATAACCCAATTGGAAACAAACTGCATAGTGATAGCCCCAATACTGAGATCCCCAGGCTGATAATATTGGTATTGGGTCTGGAGGGGATCATTTCTGGTACATGTAACAAGATCCATTTTGCTTCCCATCAGTGGCAGCAAAAGTAGCAGCAGCAAGACTTGTAGCAACAAGGAGAACAAAGTCACTGAAAAAGGAAAAGGCAAACCTCCTTCCATCTCAGGTATAATCCTCCAGCAAGAGGTTACCATCACCTCTTTTCAGAGGATCTGGATCCTCTGGGTGGACTGGTGTGACAGCTGCTCCCTCTACAAAGAGAGGAATCTATCACCCTTCTGTGCAGTCATGGATGTATCTGAATCACATCTTTACATTGGGGGTTTGGGTCAACAGGATTTGAAATGAGAACAATCAGAGAAAATTATAGGCACAGGACAATCTCCTCCCCAAAGGTGTTCTGGGTGATCCCAGGTCCAGATCCACACTATAACACTGGGTTCTGGTGAAGAACCCAGATCCACACTATAACACAGTATCTTGCAAGCAATAAATATTAAACAGGTCATTCTCTAAAAAGGCTGTTAGATAGATCTGTCATTTGGAGGTAGCACATCAAATGTTCTTACATAGGCTCATCAACACGCTTAGTTTTGGGGTGCTCATTGAAAGACAGAGTGTCCCAATTGGAGACGAACTGTGTAGTGATGGCCCCAATGCTGACATCCCCAGGCTGATAATATTGGTTTGGATTCCGGAGGGGATCATTTCTGGTGCACGTAGCAAGATCCATTTTGCTCTCCGATAGAGGCAGCAAAAGCAGCAGCAGCAGAACTTGTTGCAATAAGAACAAGATCACTGAAAAAGGGAAACCTCCTTCTGTCTCAGTCATAATCCTTCAGCAAGAGGATACAATCATCACTTTTCAGGGAATCTGGAGCCTGTGGATGTGACAGCTGCTCCCTCTGTCAAGATAGAAGACTATCACCTGCTGTGCAGAGTCATGGATGTATCTGAATTACATCTTTACCTTGAGGGTTTGGGTCAACAGGATTTGAAATGAGAGCAATCAGAGAAAATTATAGGCTCAGGACAATCTCCTCCCCAAAGGGGTTCAGGGTGATCCCAGGTGCAACAGAGTCATTAAGTACAATTAAGCACTTCCAAGTTTATTGATTACTTTGTGCTCTGAATTCTTGTGAGGGTATTTTTCCCTTCAAAAGTTTCTGTATATACTCAAATATAAACCGACCCGAGTATAAACCGAGGCACCTAATTTTACCACAAATACCTGGGAAAACTTACTGACTCGAGTATAAGCCTAGAGTGGGAAATGCAGCAGCTGCTGCTGTTTGAATGAGAAGAAGACAGCCAATGTGGAGAGCCATCAAGTGCCTACATGCAGGGAGGAAGGAGAGGGATCAATCTGCTGACTTGTTTTTATTTTTTAAAGGAAGCAAAGCAGCCTTTCCTGCATTTAAAAAAGTCTGGCCTAAGCTGAGCTGCTTGTGCAGAAATCCACTTCTTTGCCCATCTTATGACAACTATAAGCTGACCTGAGTATAAGCTGAAGGGGGCTTTTTCAGCATAAAAATGTGCTGAAAAACTAGGCTTATGCTTGAGTATATAGATGGTAGTCCCTTTAAGCAGTGGTGGGATTCAAATAAATTAACAACAGGTTCTATTTCCTAATAACCTAAATTAACGACAGGTTCTATGTCCCATTAGTAATTGGTTCTCAGAACCAGGCGCTCATTAGCAAATAGTTTTATAGAACCTGCAAGAACCCCTGGAAGCCCACCACTGCCTTTAAGGCTAGGGTAGAATAAAAACTGATACCCCTATCCAGTGGTGTGCTTCAAATTTTTTAACAACTGGTTCTCTATGTCCTAATGACCATTTTAACCCTAAGTTTACAAAATTTGTTTTGTATCACATGTGACCGCATTACTCAGAAGTAAGTCCCCTAGTTCAGTGTAATTTATTCCTATGCATGCTGGAATAAATCACACTGAACTCAATGATCTTACTTCTGAGTAATGCATGCACAGGAGCATGCAAATGACTTTAACAAGCAATAAAGACTTTGACAAAGAGGACTCTCTCTCTCTCTCTCTCTCTCTCCAAGCAAGATTTTGTTCTAGGACATATCCTCTTTATTAGTACTCTGGAAAATTTTTTCCCGGGGTAATAAAAAGGACATGTCCTTTTTTCCAGGCTCCATACTTCTTTCTTTCTTTCTTTCTTTCTTTCTTTCTTTCTTTCTTTCTTTCTTTCTCTTTCTATCTATCTATCTATCTATCTATCTATCTATCTATCTATCTATCTATCTATCTATCTATCCCAAGTTAGAAAGCATGCAAGTCGGAGTAGATAAATAGGTACCACTTCAGTGGGAAGGTTACAGCATCATGTGCCCATTCAAGCCACATGTCAGACAACGCTGGCTCTATGGCTCTAGAAACAGGGATGAGCACCACACCTTACAGTAGGTCAGAACTAGCAGTATAACCTGCAGGGTTAAATTCAATAGGAATGCAATTCCTATTTTTATGAAATGCAGTAGATTTCCTCTTGCCTCTGCAGTATCCTTTGCCTTGACTCCAGTATGTTGATTTCTCTTCGCATTTAGCCTTATATGTACCTCTGAAATGAAACTAAAAGTCCATGGACTTTTCTAAGACAAGCTTAATTACCTGCTACATTTCCATGGTAAGCAGGCTGCCTTGAAGCCTTTAACTGCTCCTTAAGGGATGTTTCTCATTCAATTTAAAGAGCCAACTTCATGTGCTTTGAGACAGTCAGATATAAATAAATTGCACATAATTAGGTTACACCTGTATTTGGTCTCCTACTCCTCCATATATGGCACTCTGCCATTCACCCCAATTTCCTCTGTGTCCATTTTATTGCTGCCAAAGCACCCCTCTCCAGACTTTGACTATGAGGTTGATGTGGCACTTTGTGCCACTGGCAGGACATGTTAGGCCAGCACACCAGTGTGCGTCAATCTAACTCAGCTAGCTAACTTTCTCACCTAACTTTTCAGTAACTTTGCTGGCTGATGAGGCTTTCTATGACAGCTGCGTAGAGATGCCACAGTAACACTTGAGTGTGAGGAGAGAGCAGGGAAAGGATATGGAGGAAGCGGGAGTGGGTGGGGGAAGGTGATTGAGATGGGAAGAAGGTAGGGATGGCTTTCCAGGACAGGGCAGGCTTTCTAAGACGAGGTGGGGGGCAGAGGGTGCGTGGAGGGCAAGAGAAGGGAGGGATGGGTGCAGAGAGTAGTGCCAGGAGCCAAGTTAACTCAGATCCTGACCTTGTGCCAAGGAAAGGCTGGAGTGGCGCATCATCGCTCCTTTCTACACAAGGTAACTGTACATCCTCTTTTTCTGTAGCAGTAATTAAGATTAGGATTAATAGTCCCTAGTGTTAATCCCTAATAATCTATTAACAGAACCAGCAAGAGCAATACTTCAGCTAAGCGTCATGGGAAATGTATGAAGCATTCTGGGTAAAGTATGAGTCTGAGAAAATAATATGCAAGTAAGCAGAAGTGTTTGAAACAAAACTGCATTTGGCAACATGGTAAAAGCAACAGTTAGCAATTAAGTCCTTGACTAACAATGGAAGCATTGAAAATATGATACTGAGGATTGCAACAAATTGTGTGGTGAACACGTCAAGTGGTGTGAACTAAGTTAACGAGTCAAAATTAACCTGTATAATGAAGTAATAATTGTTTACGATAGGAGGAATTAATCAAGCAATATGGTTGGTGTAAGATGTTTGATGAGCAATGACAATGTCAAAAAACGAATTAAAATATGAATTGCCTGCATAACTTGTGATGTCATTTTGGGTTCATCTTCCGGTGTTTGGGGTTCTGGGCTAGTGTTTAAAAGATTCCATCAAGGATCGGCCTCGCTCCATATTTGCTAGCAAATAAACTCTTGCTTAACTCTTTTATCCCTGATTTCTGGACTTTAAGTTATTTCCTGGGAAATTTGGGGCTGTAAGTGCCCCTAAGGTGCCTACTCCAGCGTTGAGGATGCAGGTAACAACACTTCAGCAGCCCGTAATCTCTGCAGCAGTTCTGCAACATTTCCATGACATGTCCACTATCCCAGTTGTTTCAATACGATGCAGAGGGGGAGAACGTGACACTTGTGTCCTGAATATACTTCAGTGTCCTCCTTTTCACTGTAAGCGGGCAGCATTTAGCCTTCTGGTAATCAATAAATTACATGAAAAAAGTATATGAAATAATTTTAGATTTAAAAATAAAAATGTAGTGTTTAAATTAACACATGTAAGCAATATATGCTGTATCAGTGTTTTTAGCTTTTTATTTTGTCATGTCCTAAGTTTATCTTGAATGTACTATGTTTTGGGGTGCCTTGTCCTCTTTTTTGGGTTATGACATATGGTCACGCTGTTTCTACTTCTACTTAGGCCAACTACAGAGGTGGACTAAATCTGAGTAGATGCATAAAGAATTTGGAACCATAATTTGAGGAAGGAGAGAAGCCTGCTATCCCCAGGGGAGAACAGAAGCAGCATCTGTAACTTACACTGGATACAGCACAGGCGCGCAAACCTCCCTGTTCCAGCAGAAGTCAATTGATGGTGACTGACGGACTGACTCACTCACTCACTCACAGACAAACAGACAGACTATCTGACTGACTGACTCACTCACTCACTCATTGCCTACTGAGAATTGCTGAACCTTGAAGCATGAAATTTGAACAGGGTATTCCATCTGTGTTGTAGGGACTGACTATGAACTGATTTTTAGCACTTCAAACCAGAAGAGGGTGAAAAGGGATGGCAACATGTGTTTGGCTGCAATCCAGAAGTGGACTTATTTACCCCTGCTTACTGGGCAAGAGACACTCTTTCAAGTGGGTGTTCCTCTTTTCTTTAGCAGGGGGAGAGTAACTGGCCCTCCACACCGCAGCAATGTCTGTTCTAGTGGCTTCTGCTGTTGTTCTTTTTGCGCTTAAGATTGTGAGCCCTTTTGGGACAGGGACCCATTAGCTATTAATTAGCTATTAATTTTTTCATTTTCTTGTAAACCGCTTTGTGAACTTTTCAGTTGAAAAGCGGTATATAAATACTGTAGATGTAGATGTAGACTTGGCTTACTATCACTGGGGTGGCCCAAGTCCAAGATGGGGCAGCCCAGTTATTCCAGAAAAGGCTTGGGGCAGCCAAAGGCAACATAGGTTGCCCCAAGACAGGTGGACCTGGGCTGCACTAACTGTGCCAGCCTAGGCAGTTCAGGAGAGGCATGTGGAGGGCATGTTCAGCATTGACTAGGGCAGAACCTATTTCCCAGGCAGAAATGCTCTCTTTGAGCTCCTCAGAGTTATACCACCTCTGGAGGAGGTATAAATCTGAGTACACCCATAGGGGTCTACGATTTGCCACAGTAAGAATGGCAGGGTTGCCAAAAATTCTGAGTTCTTGGCCAGAATATCTGCAACCCTTCCTCTAAACTACAGGGTGCACAAGTACAGCACCCACTAATCTGTGGATGCGGCAGTCAGGGACTCCCTATAAGGCAGGCACCACAGTTGTTCTTTTTTCAGTATGACCTGACAGGGTCTTCTCAGGAGCAAGCCCTCCCCAGGTGCCACTGAGTAGGTGCCTGGGCAGCTTGGGCAGCCCAGGCTTCCTGACACTCTGGATTCAGTATAACCTTCTGCTATGGTTACAGAATACTTGGGGCAGCCCACAGCCCTCCTCATTGCCCTAACTCTGGATTGCTCTGTTTGTCCCTAAACATAACACTAATGACTGTTTAATGTATTCATCAACACCCAGCCCAAACCCTAGAAGCATGATATTTGGGGAGCCTATTCCTTCCATCAAGTAAGGACTCACAAAGAACTGATTTGGTGCCTGGTGTTGCCCACTGGTGCCCAGTGCTTGGCAAGGATGCCTTTTGTACCGTACAGATGCCCAGTGGTGTCTGGTAAATATGCCTGGTGGTTCCCAGTTTTTCCAGTGCCACCTGCTGATGCACAGTAGGAATGCCCAGTTTCCTGTGGTGCCCAATGCCTAGTGGTCACAGCTGCCCACTGCATGTTGGTGCCCATTGGTGTCCAATAGGGATGCCCAATACTTTTTTAAGGATGGTAGGAACAAACTGGTGCCTGGTAATGCATGCTGCCTGCTGGGACCTTGCTGTCCACTGTTGCCCGATAGTGTCCATTAGTGTCCACAGCAGAGTGCTGCCCACCATCTGCTGGTAACAAGTAGGGATACAAGTAGAGATGCCCATGGACTATGGTGCCCACTGGTTCCCTCTTCCCACTGCTGCCCACTGCAGGGATGCCTGCAGATACTTGCAGTTGCCTACTGCACCACTGCCCCATGGGACCCTTAAGTGTCCAGTGGTGCCCCATGTCCACTGGTGCTCAGCCATGCCAAGATCCACAAATATACTTGAAATTTTATTCCCAAAACAATGGGTAAATTCCACAAGTGTGAGAAAATTACAAAAAAAAATTTGAAGGCACTTTGGATATCTGAGTGTTACAGAACGCTTGAGCATGTTCCAACCAACCATAGGAATTTTCAAGCTTATGGATTTTCATACTGTTCTGAAATCTCATGGGGTTTAATTTCTATTGCACAAGTTAACATTCATAGTTGTGCCACTAAAATCAGTGACAAAGCTCCAGGTAGACCCACTGGGGCTGCTGCAATGCTCCATAAGATAAGAGAAAGTTTCCTTTTCCCTCCTGTAGCACAATAGCGCACCAATCTTCTGCTGGATACAAAGTAAGCATGCTGACCTGCTATGAGGAATATAAGTGTCTCTTTAAATGTGGGAAGCCAAGTCTCGGGCTGGAGAGATAAAAAGGCATAGGTGTGGCACTCTTGTCGGCGTCTGTTCTCGAGTTGGTATTTTGTCGCAGCAGCTGGACTGGGGAGATTACCTGGTATTGTCTTGTACTTAATGGGCATTTGAAAGGGAGTGGGGATAATTAGACTAGCTAGTCCTTATGAGGGTTTTTTAGGGTTATTTAGCGGGGTTGGGTTTTGGGAAATTTATTGTGGGTCACTAGCTTGGTTTCTGATAGCTAATGGGCTGGGTGGCTCATAAAAGAGAGCCTTATCTATTTGTTTGAGGGAGTGCATTGCATATGACTTTATCTAGCACCTGCCGAACCTGCCAGAAGATAGATTGTGCTGCCCCTACTATAGAAATAAACTAATGAATACATACTTTGGGTGAAGATGAATGGAAAGAAAAAGAAGGGTAGGGAGCAAAACATGTTAAATATGAAACAGAGTAAATGTCCACATTAACAATAGCTCTTTGGCATAAACATTCAGTTGCTGAATAGCAGAGTAATAAGAGGATCACCTTTTCTTAAAGAGCAAACTGATTGAGAAGTTGATTTTTATTTGTTTCTCATCAAGTGCTCCTTACAATTCAGTTCAGGTCTCAAAACAATTATATATACTTTGGGGGAAAAGATGCACACCAACAAGCCAGCACTGGAGGCCAAGATGGAGAAGATCTCCGCAGCCACCATATATTTCCCTTTGGTGCTTAGATAAGCTGGCACAAAAGAGAGCCACACACTGCAAAACACCAACATACTGAAGGTGATGAACTTGGCTTCATTGAAGGAGTCAGGCAACTTCCGAGCAAAGAAAGCCACAAGGAAGCTGACAAGAGCCAGAACTCCCAGGTATCCCAGAACAAAATAAAACATATGAGATGATCCTTCGTTGCATTCCAGTATGATTTCTTCAGGCAGAGAGTGCATGTCCATGTCAGGAAATGGAGGACCTATGCAGAGCCATGTCATGGAGATACCTGCTTGAATGCATGAGCAGCAGAGAATACTTGAGTTTGCCAGTCTGGTCCCCACCCATCTCCTCATCTTGGAGCCTGGCTTGGTGGCCATGAAAGCCACAACCACCGTGATGGTCTTGGCCAAGACAGAAGAAACCGCCACTGAGAAGATGATCCCAAAAGCAGTTTGTCGTAACAGACAGGTCAGGATGGTGGGACGGCCAATGAATAGCAGGGCACAGAGAAAGCAGAGGAAGAGGGAGACCAGCAGGCAGTAGGTGAGGTTGCGGTTGTTGGCTTTGACGATGGGGGTGTTCTGGTGCTTGATGAAGATTCCAAGGACCAGGGCTGTGGTTAGAGAGAGGGAGAGAGCCAGAACAGCCCAACTAATGCCCAACAATTCACTGTACGAGAGGAAGTTTAGCTTCTTGGGAAGACACTGATTTCTGTCCTTGTTGGGATACTGATCTTCTGGGCAGTCAAAACAGTCATCCATATCTTTCCAAAAGAGAAATCCATTTCAGTTCATTATACACACAATACTGTGAACTGTTCTATATGACTTTTGATTACACAGGGTAATGTACACAACTGCTATAGAATTGAACAGTATTATGTCCTCTGTGAATTGCAAGATAGGAACATGACACCACATGCTTATATCATTTACTTTCTTGTTTAGTGTGTGGTTTCAGGTGGTGTGAGGTTTCAGTCTTTATTGACTGAGCAGTTCTTAACCAGTCTTAAGCAGTTTTCTAAAATGTGTGACAGGATATTTCCAATAGTTTTCTTGATGTTCCAGGGGAATTTGGGGAAAGTCATTTACAAGAATGGCCACCGGAAAATGTGAACCCCAGCCTCATGATATGCCATGTGCACCAGTGGCAGAATTGATGTTACCCCAAAGGAACAATAGGGGGAGTGAGAAAAGTCTTCACTCTTTTGAACTCACTGAGTTTCTTATCACAGAACAAAGACTTCAGTTTGCCTTAACAGGAGGGTCACAACAGTGTGACATTATCTGGGCTCTAGTGCTCTATTTTGTTCTCAGTGAACTTTGAATCTTTAAATTTGTACTCAGGCCACTATTGAATCACCTCTTTTAATTGGGGTCTTCTTGCTTTTCCTCACTTTTACCTTGAAAATGCAATAAAATATATAATGTCTATGATCACTGTATAGAAAACTTTCTCAGTATATTTTCCAATATGATGCCTCCTACCATTCTCTCTGGAAATCTTCCCTTCTGGACACAGAACACAATCATAGCAGCAAAACGGCTCCCCCTCTTTCTTTTGTCTCCTGTATCCTGGATGGCATTGCTCATTACATAAAGCGAGGGGCACCGCCTGAGATGAAGAATGTTCACAGCAAAAGAGAAAATCAATGCATTCAGTTGCCTTCTATTTCCCTTTTAATTTTGGATTCAATATGTTTTTTGAGACAAGGAAGGAGAAGACCTTTACCAGCACCACTCTCTTTTGGACACATTCTGGGGCAGATTTCCAGAGGAATACTCACATGTTAAACAACACTTATGTAGTTGCACATGAGTACTTTGTGCAGTCATCACTAAACTGTAGCTGAGAACAAGTATTCACACATCTATTCAATGTTTGTACAACCAGTGGCGTATCTAACTGGGGAATGCAGGTGGTGCAGTTTTACCAGGCTACAAACTTGGGGGGGGGGGGAGGGGGAAGCTAAAACATGAACTTGATACCAGTGGATAAAATTGAGAGAAATGGGATCTGTATGAATGATTATACCATTTGGAAAGGTAATTTAATGCAGAAAGCAATGAAACAAACTGCATTGGAATATCTATGTTCTATCAAAATGTATGGACTATTACCCAGAATATTAAAACACAAAAGCCTATGGAAGAAAATGTGATTTAAAAAAATATCTCAAACTTTCACATGATACTAATTGCTCTGAGAGCAAACAAGATGTAATTCAGATAATATATGGAACTAAGAAGGTCTTACCCTACAATCGAGAGTAACTACAGGAGCATATAGGAGACATGTGCACCCAAAATTACTGCACCACATAGTCAAAACCTATGGGATATTAATATTGCTATTCACATGGAAATATATAGTCAGCCTCATGCAGTTCTTCCAGGTACAGGTATTGTACAACTTTGGCTGAAAAATTATACAAATATTCCCAGGAATATGCCTTATAGAACATCATGGGATTTACTTCTGAGTAGGTATCCATAGATTTTGTCCTTAGTCTAATAATCTACTCCAGAAGACTTTAAATTGGGTTCAGGACTCCCTTGGAGGACACAACTTCTTTTCAGGGGGTCCAAATCGTTGGATGCTAGATCTTGGAATCTGGCACTGGGCACCTTTAATGATATTTCCAGCATCCCAGGCTGAAGTATGTGAATACCACTGGTGTACTCATCCTGGACCCAACCATCTGAACATCAACATTGGTCAAGACTCACTCTCTTCTCCAAAAAATTGCAGAAAAGTTCCCACCTGGTTAAAACTGTGGTGCCATGTGATGAGTGTCTCATTGATGTCAAAATCTCTGCCTGGTGGTGACTGAGGATCTAATCTTCCTACTTTCACTCTTGAGAAGGATTGGTTTGGGAACGTAATCCAGTTCATAATATCAAATCCAGCTGCCAGCTCTCCCTTCTCATCAAAGGAGACCTTCTCCCCAGCACTGTTGTTAAATGAGATGTTCCTCAGAAAAAGGTGAAGCTAGAATGATTGTGGGGAGAGAGAGATAATGCTGAGTTAATATCAATTACAGGTTAAAAGAGTATACTGGCCTATGATGGTGATAATACTAGATGATAATCAAGCTGCCTGCAAGGTATTTCTGGAATTTGACCCTAGATTTCCTACTGCAGGACCTGTTTAATGTTATTGTGGTTTGCATGTTTCCCCCTTTGTTTCCTGCTTTTCAGAACAGAAAGGGAAAGAAATAATAATCAGGAACAGAAAAGGGGCTATAATTTCAAAATGAAATTAAGAATGCAAGAAAGCAAGAAAGCAATCTGTGCATGCCTAACTTACCAAATGGAAACATGGATTAACATCCTATTTTCCAAAAGACGATCAGCATCCATAAGAAATAAGAAACTCAAAAGTGGTGAATGTTCTGATTGTTATGATCCAATGTACATTTATTATGAGATCCGTAAGATGCCTTGGGCATTGACATTGGGCATTGGAAAAGGTGGGATATGAATTTTAACAACAGCAGCAGCAATAAATGCAAATTTGGTGCAACATCTAGAAAAGGGATCTCCAAAAGTTTTTGGTAGGAGGGCCACATCATCTCTCTGACACTGTGTCAGGGGCCAGAAAAATAATTTACAATTCAAATTTGATACTATTTACATAAAATTACATATAAGAAAGTTTTTGAGTGTATTACAAGGCTTGCCTAAGGGACAGATAGAGGGGTCTTGCTGGGGGTCACATTGACGCTCACCACAGTCACATCTGGATCCTGGGCCAGGTTTTGGAGACCCCTGACCTAGACAGAAGGATCCCATACAGTAGCACTGTCATAAATGAGAAAAGGGTAGACATATCTTCCATGTGAAATATTACCTGGACTTTTTCGAACATAGGAAGCACTGGGTTGTGTTCTGTTGCCATTGTCCTATGCTTTGTTTTGGAGGAGTACATGGCATGGAGAGCATGTGCCACAGCATAGATGGCATTGTAGATGCTGAAGCTTTGGCCAGTCATCCTCACTTCAAAAAAGGGGGCAGGAAGTCTGTCCAGATTCTCATTCCCAGTACAGTATTCCGTATTCTCTTCTTCCACATCAGAGTCAAGAAATGAGCAACTAAAGGCTTGTTCCCAAAAATACTTGATAAAGCCATCCGTATCAGAATGAGGACTTAAGCTCTGAAGGAAACTTGAGAACATCTGCACTTCATGGGATTGGACTGCAAAGGATAGGGCTCCATGGAACACTTGTATATTGAAATCTCGTTGAACTGTCGCTAAGGAGAATTCCCAGTGGGCTGTCATCACCCACACCTTGCGAATAGGTTTCATGGAATGTGCATCAAAAAGATTCAGTGACATATGGAAAGCGAACATGGTGTGTGTGTCGGCACGGACCACACAGACGTTGACACTTGTCTCGCTAAGAAATATAGTCAAATTCAAAAAAGTGTCTAATAAATTAACCAAATCAAACATGGTTGTCTGGATCGGTACTTTCTCAAGGAAGGCTATACAGATCCCGCTCTGAGAAAACTTGTATGCCATGGTGTCCCCAAACATTTTCCCTTTCTCATCTTCCAGCACAATAATCCCAACCCACTTCCACTGGAAATGTTGGAGGAGTCTGACAATGCCAGCATACTGATGTTCTTCATTGGGGAACATTCGGTACAGGGTAGAAAGGTGAGTGATCTCACTCACTGTCGGAGCAAATGAACAATAGGTAACCTGATCATAAATAAGAGAATGGTTAAGACTTGGGTTGACATTGTCAGATTTTGGGTAATCAGTCACGCTCTTAAACCTAGGTGGGTTTCTTGAAGTCGATTTAGACACCACTTTTTTCGACACATGTTCTTTTTTCTGAAACCATATTGAGTTGTGACGCAACCTTTCTTGTATTCTTCAATTAGGCCCTTCTAACAATGTGACTCATGGTACTTTCCAGTTTTTGTCTTCTATTTACTATTTATTTATTTTTTTCATATTGGTGTCAAAATGGTCTCCATGTTGCGTGTCATGAAATATAGTTCATACATACATATATATACATTTGTCCCAGATCAAAGGACAAGATAACCAAATTCATCTGTGCAACCAATGTCAGCAGTAAAGCCAATGCCAGAAGTAAATGCTTGGCGTACCGCAGAGCTGATTCATAAAGAGCAGAGGTATTCAGCTTAATGGCTAAGTGGAAATCCCTGTATTTGAGATAAGTCACTTGAAAGTTTCTGAGAAAAATATGTCTCTGTATATCTATATTAATATACAATTATTTATACAATTTTACTTGAAGAAAAATGAGGATTTTTACAATGGGATCAAATTAACCCCATGGTACCATTGGTTTTTACAATGGGTCAAAATTCACCCCATGGTACTCTTGTGAAGACTTTTCTCATGGTACCTGGCTAGGATTAGTTACAACAGTAAGTCATTCCATCATGGTATCTGAACCACACACCAAGTGTGGTTGACACACTCAGTCTGTAAGGGCACAAGCCACAGTAAAAGCAGTGAGGAGAGCCCTAGCTGGGCTGCCCCAACTATTCTGTATCCAGAGCAGAGAGTTATGCTGCATCTGGAGAGTCAGGAAGCCAGGGCTCCCTAGCTGCTCCAGAGCATGCTCAGTAGGCACCAAGTAAGTGACACCTGGAGAGGGCTTGCTCCATAGGCGAACCCCCCTCAGATCACACTGAAAATGAACAGCTGTGCTGCCTGCTTTAAAAGGAAGCCCAGAAGTTCCTTACAACCAGTAACAGCTGCAGCATGAGAATGCAATACAGCAGTACCTCTTCTGGAGGGTGGATGCTTGAAGTGGCCGGCTGTATCCATGGTTTAGTGGACTGCTGTAGTTGTTCAATATCATGAAGATGAGATGTAGGGTTGCAGCTAGGCTGGCCAAGAATTTAGTTTTTTTTTTTGTCAACACTGCCATTCTTACTTTGCCTTATCACGGGCCTCTATGGGTGTAGTCGTTACTATACCTACTCCTGGATGGTGTAACTGATGAGTTGGAAGAGGGATTTTCTGCCCTGGAATCAGGCTCTGGAAACAGAGCCCTAGGCAATGCTGAACATGTCCTCAACATGCCTATCCAGAACTGCCTAGGCTGCCCCAGTTAGGGAAGCCCAGGTCCGTCTGTCTTGGGCAGACTATGTTGCCTTAGGCTTCCCCAAGCTTTTTCCAGAGTAACTAGGCTGGCCCATCTTGCAGTTGGGTCAGCCCAGTGATAGATAGAGTAATGCAAGTGCACTTCTGGATTGTGCCCTAAATCAGTCAGTGACTTTTTGATTATAGACAGACAGACAGAAACATTGTATTGTGGCATATTTTCTTTCACTCTTCCTTTTCACTGGTCTACTCATGAAAAAAGGTTTCAGCATGAACATACCAAACAACAGCTATTCTGACTTTTTTTCTAAATGTATTAGATCATGGATGAATTTCACCCCTTTCCCCCCATAAATGTCTTTTGTCTGGTCAGTGTGCAAATGGGGAAAAACATGCTGCTGTTATAATCATAATAATTAATTCCAGATTGTTTGGAGCCATTCTCTGTAAAGATAGCTCAATAGATATTAATGTGTGTATTGAAGAATGAATAAAGGAGTTAAGATATATCTCCCTGAACCTGCTTCATCTAATGTTACAATTCATGATCCAGGCATAAGAACTGAACATTTTAAGGACGTAACATAAGAACGTAAGAAGAGCCTCCACTGGATCAGGCCAAAGACCCATCTAGTCCAGCTTCCTGTATCACTGAGCAGCCCGCCAGATGCCTCAGAGAGAACCTATGAAACCTGCATCTGGGTGCACTCACAGTCCAATATTTATAACTATAACTGCAAGTATTAGCAAATTGAGACATATATGTGATTGACCTGTCCCACATAAGAGTCTCATGAAACTGGATCTTACTTTGAGTAAGTACATTAAATAAGTACATTATTTAAATTCCTTAAATAAGTACATCTGAACTATACCTCAGCTTACCTGTGGAATCTTGTAGACGTCTAAGATACTGGCCATGTAGAGAGAGATATCAGAATCATGGCTCCCAATAATAGCTACTGGCTTCTTCTGACCATCACAGTTGTAGTTTAACACAGTTTTCTGCTTAGTAAAGAGAAGATTCAAGGTGTTCTGGTAAGTCATCCTTGCATCAAAGTGGCTGTCATAGATATGGAATCCCAAGGAGATGTTGGGTAAGACCTCCGGGTTCTCATTGATCTCCTTCACAGCAAACACTAAGGACACCACATGTTGGTAGCTTTTTGGCACCGTGCTACAAGAAGAGACACATCAACATGAAACATTCATGTGTTACTTTCCACAATTATATGTTCTTCTATAAAAGCACTTTCTTCATTATCACCAGTAAAACAGTACCTAATTCTGGTTCGAGACCATGCCCAGTTTGGAAATTTAAGTGAAAAGTGGCTGTTCTGTTTTAGTCAAAGAAGAAAGAGGAGGGAAGGGTTGAAGAAGTGGGGCGCACCTTCAGAGATAGAAATGAAATGTAGTCTAGATGCTTTTAAAAGAGAACGAACAATTGCATCAAATTCATCTGCAATTACAAAATGAGCATATAGTCCTGTGAACTCAGATCCACACTATAACACAGTATTCTGCAAGCAATAAATATTCAACAGGTCATTCTCTAGGAAGGTTGTTATATAGATCTGTCATTTGGAGGCAGCACATCAAATGTTCTTACATAGGCTCATCAACACGCTTGGTTTTGGGGTGCTCACTGAAGGATACAGTTTCCCAATTGGTGACGAACTGCGTAGTGATGGCCCCAATGCTGAGATCCCCAGACTGATAATATTGGTATTGAGAATGGAGGGGATCGTTTCTGGTACAACATGTGACAAGATCCATTTTGCTCCCCGTCAAAGGCAGTAAAAGCAGCAGCAGCAGAAATTGTAGCAATAAGAACAATATCATTGAATATGGGAAACCAGCTTCTGTCTCAGTCATAATCTTCCAACAAGAGGTAATAATCACCTCTTTTCGGAGGATCTGGATCCTGCGAGTAGCCTTATGTGACAGCTGCTCCCTCTACAGAGAGAGAAAACTATCACCCTGCTGTGCAGAGTCATGGATGTATCTGAATTACATCTTTACATTGAGGGTTTGGGTCAACAGGATTTGAAATGAGAGCAATCAGAGAAAATTATAGGCTCAGGACAATCTCCTCCCCAAAGGGGTTCAGGGTGATCCCAGGTGCAGCAGAATCATTAAGGTAAATTGAGCACTTCCAAGTTTATTGATTACAGTGTGCTCTGAATTCTTGTGAGGGTATTTTTCCCTTCAAGTTTTAGTCCCTTTAAGCAGTGGTGGGATTCAAATAAATTAACAACAGGTTCTGTGTCCCATTGGTAACCGGTTCTCAGAACTCATGCAGTTAAGGCTTTGGTTGAAAAAATAAACTGATACCCCTATCATTCTTAAATGTTTCGCTCCTTTGCCTCTCATTGTGTGTTTGGATGTCCCCATCTGCAATATTTCTAATGTAATGCAATAGGTGTGGGCTCGTTGTGATTTTTATTGTTATCAACTTGATGTTCAAAGAAATACTATTAAATTTTCTTACTGAATGTGGTTTGTGGAACCGGAATATAAGTTCGGGATCCAACCTCAGACTGTTTACTCTGCAATAGTAATCCCACTACCCCAGTTGTTTCAATACGATTCAGAGGGGGAGAATGTAACACTTGTATCCTGAAAATGTAGGACTTCTTACCTGTGAAGATCCTATTCTGGGAGGAAGGGAGAGCACTCATTCACAGCTTGGGTTGCCCTTCCAGTGTAGAGGCAGGCTAGATGAAGTTCTGCTTCCTCTCACTAGAGGGGCACCCCGACCTTTCAGTCCGTCCAAAAGCAAAACTGGTAGTCCAGGAACCCCTTTGAAGATTTCAACTACCTAAACAGGCCTCTGTCAGTCTTGAAAGACTATAGTATCGTGCTCGGTGCTGCATACGCTGCATGCGAAGCACGAAAGCCTGGGTTGGATTGTTATGGAGGATAGGCTGTTACCCAAGCAGCAAATCCCCCCTCTCCATGCCACTGAATTAGTACAGTGGAAAGGCAGAGCCAATACGATCGGATCCAGCTGCGTCTCAGAGCTGGGCTAAGGACAGGAGCTCACCCTGTCTTGTGGGGCTGACCTGGATCTCAAACCCTGGCCTGCTGGTTAACAGGCACAGCATCTTAACCACTTGCGCCACCCACAGCCCTTTCAACTACCTATTCCTAAACTATAATTGACAGAAGTCAAAGTAGGTGGGAGACAAAGTGAGTAGAGATACCTGAAAGGATAGACAAATTAGGTGCAGAATGCTCCAGGCTATTTCTTCCCAAACTGGACCTAAGTTTGTCCTATTTGAGTGGTGGGCCAAGTGCTCTCCCTTCCTCCTCCCAGAATAGAATCTTCACAGGTAAGAAGTCCTACTTTTCTCTGGAGGGAGGAAGGGAGAGCACTTGTTCACAGCATGGGATGTAACAAAGCAAGACCTCTTCTAGGGTGGGGAATAACCTTAGGGCACCACAACCTTATGTAGCACATGTCTACCAAAGGCAGCGTCAGCAGACGCTATCTGATCTATCTTGTAGATTGGGTGTGGGTGGATGGTGATACCGAAATGGCCACCCTACATATCTCTGGAAGGCTAACATAACTCTCAAATGCTGTGGAATCAGCAGGTCCTCTGATCAAGTGAGCGACTATACCTTCCAGTGTAGCCTTGCCTTGTACCTGATATCCCATAGATGTGGCCACCTGGATAAAGTGCTGATAGATGCCTTCCTTCCTATTGCCAGGCCTCTGAACAAACTGAAAAGAAAACCGTTCTTACATAAAGATTTGGTGCACTCCAAGTAATATTTTAAAAATCTCCTGACATCCACCATATGCCATTCCCTTTCTTTAGGATGGGTTGAGTTAGGACAGAGTGATGGAAGGACCATTTCTTGGGCCCTATGGAACCAAGTGTTCACTTTAGGAATGAAGGAAGGACCAGGTCTTAAGACCACTCTATCCTTGTGGAACGGGTAAAAGCTAGGGTTACCTACAAGGCCCACCAGTTCTGACGCTCGTCTGGCCGAAGTGACAGCCACTAGAAAAAATTGTCTTCGGAATCAAATTAGTGGAACAGAAAATTAGTGGAACAGAAAATTAGTGAAACAGAAGGACCACATGTAAACGCTGAAGGTTCAAATGCAAATCCCAAGAGGGAAAACAATGAGTATTTGGATTAGTTAATATGATGAACACCTTTAATAAATCTTTTAACATCAGGGTGTTTAGTGACCCTGTTACTCCCACAGACCTACCATGACACTACTCAAAGCTGCTAGCTGACGCTTGAGGGTGTCTATAACCCCAAATACAGACTGTCCTGAAGAGATGAGAGTAATTGGGCAGCTTTTACAATGAGAGGGGAAATTCCTTTACCTAAACAAAGCTTGTAACATGCACTGGATACAGCACAGATGTGCCAGCCTCCCTGTTTCTGCACAAGTCAATTGCATAGTGACTGACAGACTGATGGATGGACAGACTGACAGATGGACAGATGGATGGATGGACTGACTGACTTTGACTGACTGACTGACTGACTGACTGACTCAGCAATGCCTAGCGAGAATCGCTGAACCTAAAAGCATGAAATTTGGGGAGGGTATTCCATCTGTGTTGTAGGGACTGACTAAGAAATTCAAACCAGAAGGGGGTGAAAAGGGATGGCAACATGTGTTTGGCTGCAATCCAGAAGTGCACTTAGGCTACCCTATTGTGAAGAATGTTAGTATTAATTTAAGCTGAAGAGGGAAGCATCTGCTGGAAGTATAGAAGAGGTGAGAGTAGTTCTCCCAGTTGTTGCTGAGAGTTTGTTATTTGCCTCAGCTGTGAGGTTGAGGAGATCACCTGTTTTATTGCTTTCTTTGGGGTAATTGAGACCTAATTTTCATGGGTTTTTGTGGGTTACTAGCACCTTTCCTACTAATTGAAATTACAGTGTATAGTAACCCAAATAAGAAAGTTTTATTATTTAGTTGTGGAGGTGCATTCTGAGTATTCTGAACCTCACACCAATCTATCACTGGGGTGGCCCAATTCCAAGATGGGGCAGCCCAGTTACACCAGAAAAGGTGTAGGGCAGCCTAAGTCCACATAGGCTGCCCCATAACAGATGGACCTGGGCTGCCCTAGCTGTGCCAGCCTAGGAAGCTCGGTAGCAGCATGTTGAGGGCATGTTCAGCATTGCATAGGACAGAGCACTTACAGTATATCCACAGCCTGTTTCCCAGGCAGAAATTCCCTCTTCCAGCTCCCCAGAGTTATACCTCATCAGGAGCATGTATAAATCTGAGAAGTCCCATTGGGGTTCATGATAAGGCAGTGTAAGAATGGCACTGTTGCATCCACTGTAAACTGTACGGCAACCTCATGTTGCAGCTGTTACTGGTTGTCAGAGACTCCTTATAAGAAAGTTAGCACAACTGTTTTTTGTTCAGTGTGATCTGACAAGGTCTTCTCAGGAGGAAGCCCTCCCCACATGCAACTGACTTGGTGCCTACTGAGCATGCCTTGAGGCAGCTAGGGCAGCCCAGGATTCCTGACTGTGGATTCACTTTACCTTTCTGCTGTGGATACAGCCTACTTGAGGCAGCCCAACTGGGGCACTCCTCACAGCCCTAAATCTGGATTGCTCTGTTTGTCCCTAAACTTAACATTAATTACAGTTCAATGTGTTCATCAACACCCAGCCCAAAACAGAGTAGCATGAAATTTGGGGAGCCTATTCCTTTCATCAAGTAAGGACCCACAAAGAACTGGCTTGGTGCCTGGTCTTGCCTGGGTTGCACGTGCCTGGTGTCTGCTGCCTTGTGTTGCACTCTGGTGCCTGGCAAGGATGCCTTTTGCTAAATACAGATACCGAGTGGTGCCTGATAAATATGCTGGTGGTGCCCAGTTTTTCAAGTGCGACTTTCTGGTGCCCAGTAGGAATGCCCAGTTCCCTGTGGTGCCCAATGCCCAGTGGTCACAGCTGCCCACTGAATGTTGGTTTCTGTTGCACAAGTTAACATTCATAGTTGTGCCACTAAAATCAGTGAAACAGCTCAAAGTAGACCCATTGGGTCTGCTGCAATGCTCCACAAGATAAGAGAAAGTTTCCTTTTCACTGCAGCAGCACAACAGCAGCAGCACAACAGCAGCACCAGTCTTCTACTGGATACAAAATAATCACGCTGATCTGCCTGACCTGCCACAAGATAGATTCTGCTGCCCATATTTTAGAAATAAACTACTGAATAAATACTTTGAGTGAAGATGAAGGGTATGTAGAAGAAGGATAGGGAATGAAAACTTGCTAAATATGAAATCTTAGAGTAAACGTCCACATTAACAATAGCCCTTTGGCATAAATACTCAGAATATTCACAAACTGAATAGCAGAGTAATAAGAGGATCACCTTTTCTTAAAGAGCAAACTGATTGAGAAGTTGATTTTTATTTGTTTCTCATCAAGTGCTCCTTACAATTCAGTTCAGGTCTCAAAACAATTATATACACTTTGGGGGAAAAGATGCACACCAACAAGCCAGCACTGGAGGCCAGGATGGAGAAGATCTCCGCAGCCACCATATATTTCCCTTTGGTGCTTAGATAAGCTGGCACAAAAGAGAGCCACACACTGCAAAACACCAACATGCTGAAAGTGATGAACTTGGCTTCATTGAAGGAGTCGGGCAACTTCCGAGCAACGAAAGCCACAAGGAAGCTGATAACAGCCAGAACTCCCAGGTATCCCAGAACAAAATAAAACATATGAGATGATCCTTCATTGCATTCCAGTATGATTTCTTCAGGCAGAGAGTGCATGTCCACGTCGGGGAATGGAGGACCTATGCAGAGCCATGACATGGAGATACCTGCTTGAATGCATGAGCAGCAGAGAATACTTGAGTTTGCCAGTCTGGTCCCCACCCATCTCCTCATCTTGGAGCCTGGCTTGGTGGCCATGAAAGCCAGAACCACCGTGATGGTCTTGGCCAAGACAGAAGAAACCGCCACTGAGAAGATGATCCCAAATGCAGTTTGTCGTAACAGACAGGTCAAGATGGTGGGACGGCCAATGAATAGCAGGGCACAGAGAAAGCAGAGGAAAAGGGAGACCAGCAGGCAGTAGGTGAGGTTGCGGTTGTTGGCTTTGACGATGGGGGTGTTCTGGTGCTTGATGAAGATTCCAAGGACCAGGGCTGTGGTTAGAGAGAGGGAGAGAGCCAGAACAGCCCAACTAATGCCCAACAATTCACTGTACGAGAGGAAGTTTAGCTTCTTGGGAAGACATTGATTTCTCTCCTTGTTGGGATACTGATCTTCTGGGCAGTCAAAACAGTCATCCATATCTTTCCAAAAGAGAAAACCATTTCAGTTCATTATACACACAATACTGTGAACTGTTCTATATGACTTTTGATTACACAGAGTAATGTACACAACTCATCTTGAATTGTACTGTTTTATGTCCACTGTGAATTGCAAGATAGGAATATGAAACCATATTATATTGGTTATGTTATTTATGTTCTTTTTTTAGTTTGTGGTTTCAGGTGGTGTGTGGTTTCAGTCTTCATTGACTGATCAGTTTTCAACCACTGTGCAATAGGACATTTCAAATGGTTCTCTTGGTGTTCCAGGGGAGTTTGGGGACAGTCATTTCACTCCCTTGACCTCAAAGAAAAGTTTTCACTCCCTCAACCTCACTGAATTTCCTATCACAGAACTAACACTACAGTTTGCCTTAACAGGAGGGCTACAACAGTATGACATTATCTGGGCTGCAGAGCTCTATTTTGTGCTCAGTGAACTTTGGATATTTAGGTTGGCCCCTGGCCACTATTGAATTACCTCAACTGATTGTGGTCTTAGTGCTTTTCCTCACTTTTACTTTGAAAATGCATTAAAATATATAATGTCTAAGATCACTGTATAGAGAACTTTCTCAGTATATTTTCCATTATGATGTCTCCTACCTTTCTCTCTGGAAATCTTCCCTTCTGGACACAGAACACAATCATAGCAGCAAAACGGCTCCCCCTCTTTCTTTTGTCTCCTGTATCCTGGATGGCATTGCTCATTACATAAAGCAAGGGGCACCACCTGAGATGAAGTATGTTCATAGCAAAAGAGAAAATTAATGCATTTAGTTGCCTTCTATTTCCCTTTTAATTTTAGATTCAATACATTTTTGAGACAATGGAAGCACCATTCTCTTTTGGACACATTCTGGGGCAGATTTCCAGAGGAATACTCACATGTTAAACAACACTTATGTCGTTGCACATGAGTACTTTGTGCAGTCATCACTAAACTGTAGCTGAGAACAAGTATTCACACATCTATTCAATGTTTGTACAAACAGTGGCGTATCTAACGGGGGAGTGCAGTTGCACCAGGCTACAAACTTGGGGGGACCTAAAACCTGGGCTTGACACTAGTGGATAAAATTGAGAGAAACAGGGTCCATATGAATGATAATACTATCATGTTATATATTGTTGTAAAAGTAATTTAATGCAGAATGCAGTGACACAAACTGCATTGGAATATCTATATGCTGGCAAAAGGTATGAACAAATACTCAGAAAATTAAAACAGAAAAGCCTATGGAACAAAAAGTGATTTTTTAAAAAAACTCAAATTTTAAAATGACACTGATTGCTCTGAGAGTCAAGGAGATGTAATTCTGATACTATATGGAACTAATGAAGTCTTAGTAAGAATCAGCCCTCATTTTCATGTTCATATACCAATAATACAGATAGCCATGCTTACTGGGTATACACACTCCTTGAAGTCACGCGCCTCTTACATTTAAAATGGAATAAATAATGATTCCTTTTTTCCCCAGCAGTTTTCCTAAGCAATAAAGGACAGAATTTACATGTTTTTACTTAACTTTTATTTTGTTGTTGCAGGGAGGGGAGACAAATAAAATCTTCTTCAACTCCAAATAGCAAGCAAGTGCTTTAGGCATGCGTCTAGCAGAGCAAATAGGTAGTGAACTGCTGAGAAGAAGGCAGGATTTCCCCCAATACTCTTTTTAAAAAATTCCAGGGATAACATCACATCTGGTTGTGACATAACTTCCAGGGCAACATTTTGAGTTTTGCACCGGCTACATAATGAGTAGTTACGCCACTAGGTACAACAATCTGTTGACCTCTCAAAATGAGAGATCAGCCCCGGTCAGTCAGGCTGCATTCCTATCGGATACTTGACAGTAATCTCAATTGCCTATTTGGAACTTAATTCTGAGTTCACAGGAATAGGATTGAGATCTCATTCATGCAGAAATATATGTGCAGCCTCATGCAATTCTTGCAAGTGGAGGCATTGTATAACTTTGGCTGAAAAATTATACAAATGTTCCCAGGAGTGCCTTATGGAACACAATAGGATTTACTTCTCAGTAGATATGTATAGATTGTACCCTTAGTGTAACAGTGTAAACATTCTGGACCTAACCATCTGATCATCAGCACTGGTCAAGATAATCCCCACTTCACTCCTCAAAAAAACTTCAGAAAAATTCCCACCTGGTTAAAATTGTGGTGCCACGTGATGAGTGTCTTATTGATGTCAAAATCTCTGCCTGGTGGTGACTGAGGATCTAACCTTCCTACTTTCACTCTTGAGAAGGATTGGTTTGGGAACGTAATCCAGTTCATAATATCAAATCCTGCTGCCAGCTCTCCCTTCTCATCAAAGGAGACCTTCTCCCCAGCACTGTTGTTAAATGAGATGTTCCTTAGAAAAAGGTGAAGCTGGAATGATTGTGGGGAGAGAGAGATAATGCTGAGTTAATATCAATTACAGGTTAAAAGAGTATACTGGCCCTAAGATGATGATAATACTAGATGATAATCAAGCTGCCTGCAAGGTGTTTGTGGAATTTGACCCCAGATTTCCTAATGCAGGACCTGTTCTTGTGGAGTTGGATCTTTCAGAACAGAAAGGGAAAGACAGAAGAAAGACTTTCAGAAACAATAAAAGGCTACAATTTTAAAAAGAATGCAAGAAAGAAATCTGTATGTGCCTAACTTACCAAATGGAAACATGTAAATTGGAAAACTTTAACATCCTATTTTCCAAAGATGACCAGCATCCATAAGACATACACTCTAAACTGGTGAATGTTCTGGTTGTTATGATGTAATGTATTTTTTTATGAGATCTGTAAGATGTCTTGGGCATTGATATTGGGCATTGGGAAAGGTGGGATATGACTTAACAAGAACAGCAATAAATGCAGATCTGGTGCAAGATCTAGACCAGCGGCCTCCAAACGTTTTGGCAGGAGCGTCACATCATCTGTCTGACACTGTGTCATGGGATGGAAAACTGATTTACATTTCAAACTTGAACTCATTTACATAAATTTACGTATAAGAAAGTTTTAGAGTGGATTACAAGGCTTGTCCAAGGGCCAGATAGAGGGGTCTTGCTGGGGGCCACATTGAGATTCACTAAGGGCCACAGCTGACAGAAGATGCACATAGAATAGCATTGTCACAAAGGAGAAAAGGATAGATATATCTTCCTTCTGAGACATTACCTGGCCTTTTTCTACCATAGGAAGCATTGGGTTGTGGTCTCTTGACCTTGTTCTATGTTTTGTTTTGGAGGAGTACATGGCATCAAGAGCATGTGCCACAGAATAGACAGCATTGTAGATGCTGAAGCTTTGGCCAGTCATCCTCATTTCGAAGAAGGGGGCAGGAAGGCTCTCCAGCTTCTCATTCCCAGTACAGTATATGGTATTTTCTTTCTCCACACCAGTGCCAATAAAGATGCAGTTAAAGGCTTGTTCCCAAAAATACTTGATAAAGCCATCCATTTCAGAACGAGGACTTAAGGTCTGAAGGAAACTTGAGAACATCTGCACTTCACTAGATTGACTCGCAAAGGATAGGGCTCCATGGAACACTTGTATATTGAAATCCCTTTGAGATGTCGCTAAGGAGAATTCCCAGTGGGCTGTCATCACCCACACCTTGCGAATAGGTTTCATGGAATGTGCATCAAAAAGATTCAGAGACACCTGGAAAGCGAACATGGTGTGTGTGTCGGCACGGACCACACAGACATTGACACTTGTCTCGCTAAGAAATATAGTCAAATTCAGAAAAGTGTCTAATAAATTAACAAAGTCAAACATGTTGGTCTGGATCGGTACTTTCTCAAGGAAGGCTATACAGATCCCACTCTGAGAAAACTTGTTTGCCATGGTGTCCCCAAACTTTTCTCCTTTCTCATCTTCCTGCACAATGATCCCAACCCACTTCCACTGGAAATGTTGGAGGAGTCTGACAATGCCAGCATACTGATGTTCTTCATTGGGGAACATTCGGTACAGGGTAGAGAGGTGAGTGATCTCACTCACTGTCGGAGCAAATGAACAATAGGTAACCTGAACAAAAATAAGAGAATGGTTAAGACCTTGTCTTGTGGATATTGGTTTTGAATAGTCAACCTATTACAACAGTAAGTCATTCAATTGTTTTGGTATCCAAACCACACTCCAAATGTGGTTTAGTGTGTTCATCCAAGTGTGGATGATCTGAACCATTTGGTGAATAATATAGTTTCTCCCTTCTTATCTTCAGTAGTTCTGAGTCAAGAGGATTAGAGGTAATAAACATTCAGAGAAGTGAGAATTTAGCAGGAATCCAAAAGATCTAATAAAAATGTGTATTTTTATAATTTAGGAGAGATTCCTCTTTTGAGAATCAATGAATTGCTTCATTATAATAGTAATTATATCAATAAATTATATTTCAAACATGTATGAAGAACTCATATTTGAGTGTACTTGACTTGTTTCCATATTCACACCCACAACCTGCATTGTGGCTGAGATTTAGTCTTTCCTTTCACTGGTCTAATTAAGATGTAACTTTTTTGTATATTTATATTAAATCATAGATGAATTTCAGTTTCTATCACCTAGTAAATGGCTTTTGTATAGTTAGTCAGGAAATGGAAGAAACACATGTGGATCTTGGAGTCATAATACTTGTCATAATATTAATTAATTAATAATTATTAATAAATAATTACATGCCCTGTATGTAGAACTCAATAGATACTGGGGTGTGTATAGATGAATGAACACTAGATGTAAAATATATTACCCGGAATCTGCTTCAACTAATGTTACATCTAGTGATCCAGTCATGAGAACCAAAGATTATGTAGCTCTTAACCCAATATTTATAACTATATCAAAATGATAACCCAATATTTATAACTATAGCAAACTGAGACAAATAAGTGATAGACCTATCTCACAAAAAGTCCCATGAAACTTATTTCCTTGGTAAAAACGACATTTGGACTATATCAACTTACCTGCGGAATCTTGTAAACATCTAAGATACTGGCCATAAAAAGGGATATTTCAGAATCAAAACTCCCAATAATAGCCACTGGCTTCTTCTGACCATCACAGTTGTAGTTGAACACAGTTTTATGCTTATTAAAGAGAAGATTCAAGGTGTTCTGGTAAGTCATCCTCGCATCAAAGTGGCTGTCATAGATATGGAATCCCAAAGAGATGTTGGGTAAGACCTCTAGGTTCTCATTGATCTCCTTCACAGCAAACACTAAGGACACCACATGCTGGTAGGCTTTTGGCACCGTGCTACAGGAAGAGACACATCAACATGAAACATTCATGTTCTACTTCCCACAATAATATTGTTCTTAATAAAGCATTTTCTTCATTCTCATCATTAAAACAATACAAAATCCTGATTTGGAACATGGTCCATGTGGAAATTTAAGTGAAAAGTGGATGTGCCATAATTGTGGAAGAGGAAATAGGAGGGAAGGGTTGACAAAGTGGGGCACACCATCATAGAAATGAAATATAGTCTTGATGCTTTTAAAAAAGAACAAAACAATTTGCATCAAATTCACCTGCAATTACAAAAAGAGCATATAGTCCTGCAAACTATTCATATCAATATTTAATAAATATTAAAAACTTCTTTCTCTTAAAATGCTGATAGATAGATCTGTGATTTGTATGCAGTGCATCAAAAGTTCTTACAGAGGCTCATCAACACGCTTGGTTTTGGGGTGCTCTTTGAAGGATACAGTGTCCGAAAAGGAGAAGAACTGAGTAGTGATGGCCCCAATGCTGAGATCCCCAGGCTGATAATATTGGTATTGAGTCTGGAGGGGATCTTTTCTGGTACACGTAGCAAGATCCATTTTGCTCCCCGTCAGAGGCAGCAAAAGCAGCAGCAGCAGCAATACTTGTAGTGACAAGGAGAATGAGGTCACTGAAAAAGGTAAAGGCAAACCTCCTTCTACTTCAGTCATAATCCTCCAGCAAGAGGTTGGCTACAATCAGAGGGACTCGATCCTGCAGGTGGCCTGATGTGACAGCTGCTCCCTCTACGGAGAGAGAAATCTATCACCCTGCTGTGCAGAGTCATGGATATATCTGAATTGCATCTTTACCTTGAGGGTTTGGGTCAGTGGGATTTGAAATGAGAGTAATCAGAGAAAATTATAGGCTCAGGACAAAGGGGTTCTGGGTGATCCCAGGTGCAGCAGAATCATTAAGGAAAATTAAGAACTTCCAAGTTTATTGATTACCGTGTTGTCTGAATTCTTATGAGGGTATTTTTCCCTTCAAAAGTTTGTCAGTCAAAGCACTTTTCCTACTCATTTAGTCGAAGTGTGATTTTTAGAACATTGTTAGAAAACTGTCATAAGCACCTAATTAACTCAATTGTAACACTCTTAAAGTGTTAAGTGACATTTATTATAATGTACAAAGAGAGAATAATTGAAATCTGATTCAAAAATCCTCATTTATTAATCATAATCAAGCAGCAAGTAAAACCAAAACTCACTAAAAAATAATACCTGCCTCCACATTGCCTTATGTTTTCATGTAAAAGAAAGACATATGAGCATTAATTATGAGCTGAACTGGAAATATAGGCACAGTAGAGTCACTCTGAGTCGCTGTTGGGAAGTTCAGCAGTTCAGTTCTGTGACTGAAAGGCTTGTCCATCAAGAGGCTCAAGGGCCACATTTTGGCTTAGAAAACCCATCGATGCGGCCCTTGTTGGACAAGCCTGCAAGTGTTCTCAGGGACATTTATGTACAAAATATGTACAATATTATGAACAAAATATCCACAATCTTTGTAATTTCCATTCATAAAAAGAGCTAAATGAACAGTTATGATGAATATAAAAGGAAATAAGAAACTTCTAAGGAGGGTCGAAGTTGGCATTTTTTGTCCAGGGGCTCCCTACACAAGAAGCTGGAAAAACGACTGGGGGGGGGTCTCAAACAGCACCTAGAAATAGGAAGGTACTAGGAGGGGCAGGCCTCTTGGTCATCATGGGGCAGAGAGAGAGAAAAAACAAAATCGTATCTAATAATTATTACAGCCTCGAGCTCCCTAGGGCAGAAAAAAATTGATACCCCTGTCGTTCTTACATGTTTTGCTCCTTTGCGTATCAGTGTGTGTCTGAACTGATGCTCCCCCATCCCCAATATTTTAATGTAATGCTATAAGAATGCAATTCCAGATTTATGAAATGCAATAGAAGATTTCCCCTCACCTTTGCCATGTCCTTTGCCTTGTCTGATGACTCTAAATGTGTTGACATCTCTTGTCATTTTGCATTGGAATCCTCCGTACTGGTTCAACCGCCCCATTTGCGATATTGGGTTCCAAGTACCTGCCTGATTAACCATATTTGCTTTATACGAAGGCAATAAGGAACCATGGTAATAAGACTAGCAACAAATCAAGATAAATCAAGTTCCCTTTCAAGTGTCTGCAATTGCAGCTTGGAGCAATTCACAAGTGATTATCACTTATGGGAAGGGAGGGTGCTGCCTCTCAGCTGTAATCTGAAATGAAATTGAAGTTTATGAACTTTTACAAGAGAAGCTTAATTGCCTGCCTTGTTAATTGCCTTTAAGCCATTAACTGCTCCTTCAGGGATGTTTATCTTTCAACTTAAAGAGTCACCTTCATTCGCTTCGAGACAAAGGCTGCAATCCTAAACACACTTTTCTGGGAGCAAGACCCACCTAACTAAATAGAGTAGACGTGGGGTAGACATGAAGTAGACATGGATAGGATTATGTTCTAAATTGCATATAAATAAACTGCATATAATTACATTACACATGTAATTAGTTTTCCATTCCTCTTTATATGGCACTCTGCAATTCACACCAATTTCCTCCATGACCTGCGGATTGCTCCAAAAGCACTCCTCTTCTGACTTTAAGGTTTAGGTGACACTTTGTGCCACCTGCGGGACATGTGAGGTCAGCACACCAGTGTTTGTAAGTCGAACACTGCCAGCCTTTGCCGGCTGATGAGGCTTGCTGTGACAGCACAGTCACAATTGCCCTACAATGCAGAGTAAGTATGGGAGCACGTAAGAAACATTACGTGCACCTGTAGTTACTGCACCACCTAGTGAAAACCTATGGGATTTTCATATTGAAATTCAAAGGAAGTTGTTTTTACACCGGAGCAAGGACTTCCCATAATTACTCTGGATTGCACCCTTAGTCACACTCAAGCTGAGAGTTGAGTGTGAGAGGAGGGCAGGGAAAGTGTGTAAAGGAAGCAGGACAGGTTGGGGGTGTGGAGATGGCAGGGAGGTTAGACATGGGGTGGGAAGGATGTGGAAAGGGGCTTTCAAGGGGGAGGGGTGTTGGTGGGCATGTGGATGGCGGGCAGAGGGAGGGAAGAGGGAGGGAAGGGTGCAGGGGGGCATGGCCAGGAGTCAATTTATCTCAGATTCTTTCCTGTCTCAAGGAAAGCAGCAGCAGCATCTATAACTTACATTGATACAGCACAGGCACACCAGCCTCTGTGTTGCAGCACAAGTCAGGATTGCATGGTGACTGACTGACTGACTGACTCACTCACTCACTCACTCATCAATGCCAAACGAGAATTGCTGGACCCAGAAGAATGAAATTTGGGGAGGGTATTCCATTTTTGTTGTAGGCACTAAGAGCTGATTTTTAGAAATTCAAACCAGAAGGGGGTGAAAAGGGATGCAACATGTTTTTGTCCCTATACTTAACATTGAAGACTGACTGATCAACATTCAGCCTAAACCCTGGACTTAGAAACATAAAATTTGGGGAGCTTATTCCTTCTGTTAAGTAAGGACCCATTAAGAACTAATTTGGTGCCTGGATTTTCCTGGTGCCCATTGGTTCCCAGTGCTGGTGTTGCACTTGGGTGCCCAGTGGCTGGTGCCTGGCAAGGACGCCTTGTGCTCAGTAGGTATGCCTACTGCTGCCTGGTAAATATGCCCGGTGGTGCTCAGTAGTGCCTGATGCCTAGTTCCTTATGGTGCCCAGTGCCTGGTGGTGCCAGCTGCCCACTGCACATTGGTGCCCAGTGGTGTCTGGTAGGGGTGCTCAATGCTTGTTAGGGATGCTAAGTGCCAAATGGTGCCCGGTGATACCTGCTGCCTGCTGGTCTCTGCTGTTGACTGGTGCCTAGTAATGTCCAGTAGTGCCTGGAGCAAGGTGGTGCTCTGTAGTGCCCACTGTCAGTTGCTACTCAGTAGGGATGCTTGGTGCACAGTAGGGAAGCCAAATGCCAGACACCAAACGGTGGCCACTCATGCCTGGTTTGTCCACTGGTGCCGTTTCCACTGATTTCCACTTCCTGCTGCACAATGATGCCTGCTGCCCAATGGTGTCTGATAGTGTCCAATGGTGCTTGCTCTCCGCTGGTATCTGGTAGGGATGCCTGGGTCTGTGGTGCCCACTGGTGCTTGATTGTGTCCACTGGTGCCTGGTGGTGCCCTCTGGTGTCCATTTCCCACTGCTGCCCACTTCTTGTTTCACTGTGGTGGCTGCTGCCCGATAGTGCTCAGTAGGGATTCCTCATCCATGCAGAAACCTGCTGCCTATCACTGTCCCCTGGTACTCTCTTGTTTCCAGTGCCTATCAGTGCCAAATGGTGCCCGGTACCCACTGGGATCTACATATATACTTGAAATTTTACTCCCGCAATGATGGGTAAATTGCACAAGTGTGAGGCACTTGGGATAGCTGAGAGATTACAAAATGCTTAAGCATGTTCCATCCAAACATATGGATTTTTCAGCTTATTGATTTTCATACCGTTCTGAATTCTCAGGAGGTTTAGTTTATGTTGCACAAGTTAACATTCATAGTTGTGCCACTAAAATCAGTGACACAGCTCCATCTAGACACATTGTGGCAGCTGCAGTGCTCCAGAGGATAAGGGAAAGTTTCCTTTTCCCTGCAGTACCTCAATCACAACTCCAATCTTCTACTGCAGTGGCCTTCAAAGTGGGGGTCACAGACTCCCAGGGGGTTGCAATTTCCCCACAGGGAGGTTGGGAATGGGGAGGGACTGCCAGTTTGGTTCCCCCCATCGTGACTCCACTGATCCCCAAAGCGGTCATATCGTGATCTTGGGGAAGCGCTGCATCCATAAGGCAGCCCAAAAGACTATCCCAGGCAGCCCAAAAGACTGATCCACCTTCCTCCGGAGTGCTAGGGCACAAAACCTTAGAGGCACACACCACAATGGAGCTCCAGCAGAGCAGTGGATAGGCTGCCTGAGGCCTCCTGATACCACTGCTTCAGCAGTACAATCTCCCCTGTCCCCTCCCCACACAGGAGGATGCAGCAGGCATCAGGAGCCCCCCCAGGAAGCCTCTCTGCTGCTCCATGGAGCTCTGTTGTGGAGCCTTTATTTTTTTAGAAATTCAAACCAGAAGGGGGTGAAAAGGATGGCAACATTGGCTGCAGTCCAGATGTGGACTTTGGCTAACTTATCTATCTCTGGGGTGGCCCAATTATGCCAGAAAAAGTTTGAGACCACCTATGTTGCCTTAGACTCAGACCATCTGGACTCAGCATAACTTCCTGCTCAGGTCCAAGTCAGTTGAACCTGGGCTGCCCTAGCTGTGCTAGCCCAAGGAGCTCAGGAGAGGCATGTTGAAGGCATGTTCAGCATTGTCTACAACAGAGCAGTTATGCTAACTTCAGAGCCTATTTCCCAAGCAGAAATGCCCACTTCCAGCTCCTTAGAGTTATACCACCTCAGGAGCAGGTATAAATCTGAGTAGACCCATAGGGGTCCATGATAAGTCAGAGTAAGAATGGCAGTGTTGACAAAAAAATCTGAGTTCTTGACCATCACATCTGTGACCCCTGCCTCAGGATATGGCACAACCTGGCACATCCCACTAACCTGGGGATACAGCAGGCCACTCCAAGAAGCCCCTTGTATTCACTGTAAACTGCCCTGCACTCTCATGCTGCACCTGTTACTGTTTGTCAGGGACTCCTTAAAAGGCAGGCAGCACAGCTGTTCCTTGTTCTGTGTGATCTGAGTGAGGTCTTCTCAGGAGCAAGCCTTCCCCAGGTGCCACTGACTTGGTGCCTACTGGGCATGCTCTGGAGCAGTTAGGGAAGCTCAGCCTTGCTGATTCTTGGGATTCAGTAAACTTTCTGCTGTTGATACAGCCCACTTGGGGCAGCCAAGCTAGGGCACTCCTGACTGCCCTAACTCTGGATTGCCCTAACTCTGGGCATTCAAACCTTAGTACATGGTGTATGTTTGTGTGTGTGTGTGTGTGTGTGTGTGTGTGTGTGTGTGTGTAAGACCATGGGATATGTGTGTGTATGGGTAAGTTCTTGGGGTGTCTGTGTAAGCCCATTGGGTATGTGTGTGTGTATGTTTGTATGTGTAAGTGCATGGGGTATGAATGTGTTTATGTTTATGTTTATAAGGGTGTTTGCAAGTGTTGGGGGTGTGTGTGAGAGAGAGAGAGAGAAAGAGAGACTGCATGGGATGAAAGGTGTATTTTAGAGTGCATGTGGGGATTGGGGGAGTGGTGGGAAGAGAGGACCTGGTGGGAAGAGAGGACCTGGGGCATTGGCAAATGGGGGTGGGAGAGAGCCTTGGGTCTTGGGGGGTGCAGGCAGGGTGACTGCTGCAGGGATTCTGCTAAGGTAGCAACCGCAGTGAGCGGAAGTCAGGGTGCCCAAAGACTGAGGGGAGCTCAGCAAAAGCACTCAGAGACAAGCTGTCAGCTGAGGGAGAATAAGCTCTCGAAGTTGGAGAAACCCTCTCATATTTATTCAGATTCACAGTTACAAGATTAATGAGGTATAATTAACAGCAACAGAGATAACAGTCTACATTTGACAAGTTGATCAGTTAAGAAGAAGGTTGGACTTTGATCCTTGGCAGAAGTGCTTGTGCATTCAATCTTCATTATAGTACAATATGGTTTGTTCAGTTCATGTTCAGTTATGAAAACATACTTTCCTTAATCAATTTGTGCTGTGCAGTTCATATAGAGTACAACTAGTATTTTTATGTGCAGGTCCTGTAACGTGCAAATTCCTGTGTGTTTCTTTGGACAATACATCACTAATTTTGCTGAGTTAACAGCCTGGAATTGCTCATCCTATTAATCCCCATGGTATCTTGAGCGTGACCTCTCCACACACTCAACCTGGCTCATAAAAGGGAACTACTTCCAGGCTTCTTATATCTTACATATTATACATTTCTTATAACTGCAGGTCCTGTTTTTCTAGGACTTAGGTCCCATTTTTCTAGTGTCCCAGACTGGGGCCAGCAAGTTTGACATGGGGTCCCAGACAGACACAAAAGCTCTTCTGGATACACATTGACCTGCCTGTTCGAGTGCAAAATCCAAAAGAGGCTCCTCTTATGTTCTTAAAATAGGATTGTGTTATATATATAAATGCAGAATACATACCTTGAGTGGGGATGAAGCGAATGAAGAAGAAAGATAGGGAGCAAAAGATCCATATAAAAGCATAGAATAAATGTCTACAATTAACAATAGATCTTTGGCATGAACACTCAATTCCTGAATAGCAGTCATAAGAGGATCACCTTTTCTTAAACAGCAAAATAATCCAGAGGTTGATTTTTATTTATTTCTCATCAAGTGCTCCTTACAATTCAGTTCAGGTCTCAAAACAATTATATACACTTTGGGGGAAAAGATGCACACCAACAAGCCAGCACTGGAGGCCAGGATGGAGAAGATCTCCGCAGCCACCATATATTTCCCTTTGGTGCTTAGATAAGCTGGCACAAAAGACAGCCACACACTGCAAAACACCAACATGCTGAAGGTGATGAACTTGGCTTCGTTAAAGGAGTCAGGCAACTTCCGAGCAAAGAAAGCCACAAGGAAGCTGACAAGAGCCAGAACTCCCAGGTATCCCAGAACAAAATAAATCATATGAGATGATCCTTCATTGCATTCCAATATGATTTCTTCAGGCAGAGAGTGCATGTCCACATTGGGGAATGGAGGCCCTACACAGAGCCATACCATGGAGATACCCGCTTGAATGCATGAGCAGCAGAGAATACTTGAGTTTGCCAGTCTGGTCCCCACCCATCTCCTCATCTTGGAGCCTGGCTTGGTGGCCATGAAAGCCACAACCACCGTGAAGGTTTTGGCCAAAACAGAAGAAACCGCCACTGAGAAGATGATCCCAAAAGCAGTTTGTCGTAACTGACAGGTCAGGATGGTGGGACGGCCAATGAATAGCAGGGCACAGAGAAAGCAGAGGAAGAGGGAGACCAGCAGGCAGTAGGTGAGGTTGCGGTTGTTGGCTTTGACGATGGGGGTGTTCTGGTGCTTGATGAAGATTCCAAGGACCAGGGCTGTGGTTAGAGAGAGGGAGAGAGCCAGAACAGCCCAACTAATGCCCAACAATTCACTGTACGAGAGGAAGTTTAGCTTCTTGGGAAGACATTGATTTCTCTCCTTGTTGGGATACTGATCTTCTGGGCAGTCAAAACAGTCATCCATATCTTTCCAAAAGAGAAAACCATTTCAGTTCATTATACAGGTGTCCCTCATTATCCACTTGGGTTCTGTCCCAGAACCTCCCATGGATAAATATCAGTGTATAAAGAAAAGAATGGAAAAATAAATTAAAACCACTTCCAGATTTCTTTGGATATGTACACTGGCCGCCTTGCCACCATTGAGGTGGCACAGCTAATTGGGGTCAACTAGCATTCCCTCACTTTTACTCTGAAAATGCATTAAAATATATGTCTTTGATTACTATGCAGGTTGAACCTATCTATCTATCTATCTATCTATCTATCTATCTATCTATCTATCTATCTATCTATCTATCTATCTATCTATCTATCTATTGTATTTATTTATCACTTTGCAACTGAAAAGTTCACAAAGTGGTTTACAAGAAACTGAAAAAACTAATAGCTAATTAATAATAGGTCTCTGTCCCAAAGGGCTCACAGTCAAAGTGCAAGAGAACACCAGCGGAATTGCCTGCTTCATTGCCAATGTACGCAGGCTTCTGGTTTAAATCATGATTAACTGCTCTAATGTGGGAATTTTATCTTTCAATTTAAAGAGCCAACTTCATTCGCTTTCAGACAAAATTGCATATAAATAATTTGTGTATAATTAGGCTACACCTGTATAGATAATATTCTCAATAGATTTTCCAATATGATGCCTCCTACCATTCTCTCTGGAAATCTTCCCTTCTGGACACAGAACGCAATCATAGCAGCAAAATGGCTCCCCCTCTTTCTTTTGTCTCCTGTATCCTGGATGGCATTGCTCATTACATAAAGCGAGGGGCACCACCTGAGATGAGCAAAAGAGAAAATTAATGCATTCAGTTGCCTTCTATTTCCCTTTTAACTTTGGATTCAAGCAGTTTATTAGGCAATAGAAGGACAAGACTATCACCATGACCATCCTCGTTGAATGTTAAATTATACTTATGAACACTGGGTAGTTTGTGCAATTATCACTAAGCTACAGCTGGGAACATGTATTCACACATCTGTTCAATGCTGGTACAACAATATGTTGATCTCTCAAAATGTGCCCAGATCAGTCAGGCTACATTCCTATCAACAAATTCATGGGAGTAAACTCAATTGTTGATAATGGGACTTACTATACAGGCATGGAATTTCTCATTCACATAGAAATGTATACTCAGCCTCATGCAGATCCTTTGGGTAAAGATATTGTGCAACTTTTGCTGTAATATTATACAAATGTTCCCATGAGTATGCCTTATGGAACACAATGAGATTTACTTCTGAATAGGTATGCATAGATTTTGTCCTGAGTGTTACAGTCTACTCCAGTAGTCTTGAAATTGGGGGTCAGGACCCCCTTGGAGTTTATCATTTCGATAGGGGGTTCAGAAAGTTGGATCTGGATTTTGGAATCTGGCACTGGGCACCTTTAATGATGTCTCCTAGTCAGATTATCATTCTCAGAAGGGGATCCCAGGCTGAAGTATTTGAATACCACTCGTGTACACATTCTGGACAAAACCGTCTGGAACATCATATCAGGATTGGTCAGGATAATCCCCAATTTAGTGTCTTCTCCAAAAACGTCAGAAAAATTCCAACCTGGTTAAAATTGTGGTGCCATGTAATGACTGTCTTATTGATGTCAAAATCTCTGCCTGGTGGTGACTGAAGATCTAACCTTCCTACTTTCACTCTTGAGAAGGATTGGTTTGGGAACGTAATCCAGTTCATAATATCAAATCCAGCTGCCAGCTCTCCCTTCTCATCAAAGGAGACCTTGTCTCCAGCACTGTTGTTAAATGAGATGTTCCTCAGAAAAAGGTGAAGCTAGAATGATTGTGGGGAGAGAGAGATAATGCTGAGTTAATATCAATTACAGGTTGAAAGAGTATGCTGGCCTAAGATGATGATATTACTCGATGATAATCAAGCTGCCTGCAATGTTCTTGTGGAACTGGATCTTTCAGAACAAAAAGGGAAAGAAAGAATAAAGACTATCAGAAACAAAAGAGGGGGTACAGTTTCAAAAAGAATGCAAGAAAGAAATCTGTGTGTGCCTGTGTGAGCTATAATCATTGCAGGAGAGGGCAGGGAGGGACAGATAATTCTGAGTCAATGTCAATTAAATATTAAAAGAGCATACTGGCCCTCAGATGATGATGAAACTAAATAATAATTAAGAAGCCAGCAATGTTCTTGTGGAATTGGATCCCTGGTCCAATTTCCTAATGTTGGACCTGTTTAATTTTACTTTAGTTTGAATGTTTCCCCCTTCTTTTCTTGCTGTTCGGAACAAAAAGGGAAAGACAGAAGAAAGACTATCAGAAACAGAAAATAGTCTACAGTTTCAAAAAGAAAGCTAGGAAGCAATTCAGTGCATGCCTAGCTTACCAAATGGAAATATGGAAATTTGAGAACTTCTTAACATCCTGCATTCTAAAGATGATCAGCACCCATAAGACATAAGAATCTCTAAACTTGTGAATGATCTGATTGTTATAATGCAATGTACATTTATTGTGAGATCTGTAATCTGCCTTCGGCATTGTCACTGGGCACTGAAAGGGGGGAATATGAATTTTAACCACAACAGCAACAGGCAACTTGTTTAGTGTTTGTAGTTGTAGTGATGGTGTCTGCTTCTTGTGGATTGGAATTTTAACCAATCCACAATGGATGCAGCATAAGGAAAACTGGCCACCCGGTTGCATAGGCCTGTCGCCAGGACATTGCCTTTCACACCAAGATGGTACCATGTAACTACTTGCATTTCCATACTTTCGAGCTGCTAGGTTGGCAAGAGCTGGGCTAAGGACGAGAGCACAGCCCATCATGTAGTATTTGGGTCTTGAACCCTGGTGTGCTGGTTCACAGGCACAGTGTCTTAACCACTTGCACCACATCACTTAATAACAATGTCAGCAATAAATGCAGTTTTGGTACATAATCTGGACAGGAGGGGCACACGCAGTAGCATTGGCATAAAGGGGAAAAGTGGAGGCATAACTTCCATGTAAGACATTACCTGGCCTTTTTCTACCATAGAAAGCACTGGGTTGTGTTCTCTTGACATTGTCCTGTGCTTTGTTTTGGAGGAGTACATGGCATGGAGAGCATGTGCCACAGCATAGACAGCATTGTAGATGCTGAAGCTTTGGCCAGTCATCCTCACTTCAAAAAAGGGGGCAGGAAGGCTCTCCAGCTTCTCATTCCCAGTACAGTATTCCGTATTCTCTTCCTCCACAGCAGTGCCAAGAAATAAGCAGTTAAAGGCTTGTTCCCAAAAATACTTGATAAAGCCATCAGTTTCAGAATGAGGATTTAAGCTCTGAAGGAAACTTGAGAACATCTGCACTTCATGGGATTGACTTGCAAAGGATAGGGCTCCATGGAACACTTGTATATTGAAATCTCTTTGAGATGTCGCTAAGGAGAATTCCCAGTGGGCTGTCATCACCCACACCTTGCGAATAGGTTTCATGGAATGTGCATCAAAAAGATTCAGAGACACCTGGAAAGCGAACATGGTGTGTGTGTCGGCACGGACCACACAGACATTGACACTTGTCTCGCTAAGAAATATAGTCAAATTCAGAAAAGAGTCTAATAAATTAACAAAATCAAACATGTCGGTCTGGATTGGTACTTTCTCAAGGAAGGCTATACAGATCCCGCTCTGAGAAAACTTGTATGCCATGGTGTCCCCAAACTTTTCTCCTTTCTCATCTTCCTGCACAATGATCCCAACCCACTTCCACTGGAAATGTTGGAGGAGTCTGACAATGCCAGCGTACTGATGTTCTTCATTGGGGAACATTCGGTATAGGGTAGAGAGGTGAGTGATCTCACTCACTGTTGGAGCAAATGAACAATAGGTAACCTGAACAAAAAAAAGTGGATGAATAAGATTTGAGTGGACATTGTCAGATTGCAGATACACACACGCACAGACACACGCACACATACACACACACAAATTTGTCCTAGATAAAGGACAAGACAACCAAATTCCTCTGTGCAGTCAATATCAGCAGTAAAAGCCAATAGCAGAAGATAAACTTTGGCCTATAGTAGATCTGTATTGTCTGTATGAAGAGCAGAGGTCTTCAGCCTTATGGCTGTGTGGAAATGCCTGTGTATGAGATAAATCATTTGAAAGTTTCTAAGAAAAATATGCCTCTGTATATCAAACTGAGGCTGCAATTCTAAGAGCACTTTCCTGGGACTAAGCCCCTTTGAACTCAATGGAAATTACTTGAGAATAGTCAAGAATAGGATTGCACTGTTATATAAATGCTCAATCTTATCTGAAGAAGAACAAAAGGTTTTTACAATGGAATCAAATTATATAACTATAATCACAAAAAATGATGGATGTCTCCCACAGAATGGTCTCATGAAACTGGATCTTCCCCTGGTAAATAAGGACATTTGGACTATTTTAGCATACCTGTGGAATCTTGTATACATCTAAGATACTGGCAATGTAGAGGGAGATATCAGAATCAAGGCTCCCAATAATAGCTACTGGCTTCTTCTGACCATCACAGTTGTAATTGAACACAGATTTATAGTTATTAAAGAGAAGATTCAAGATGTTCTGATAAGTCATCCTAGCTTCAAAGTGGCTGTCATAGATATGGAATCCCAAGGAGATGTTGGGTAAGACCTTCGTGTCCTCATTGATCTCCTTCACAGCAAACACTAAAGACACCACATGTTGGTAGGTTTTGGGCACTGTGCTACAGGAAGAGACACATCAATATGAAACATTCATGTGCTACTTCCCACAATAATATTGTTCTTATTAAAGCACTTTCTTCATTATCATCATTAAAACAATATATAATCCTGTTTTGGGAACATGCTCCATTTGGAAATTTAAGTGAAAAGTGGATGTACCATAATAGTTGAGAAAAAGTGGGACACACCATCAGAGATAGAAATAAAATGTAGTCTAGATGCTTTTAAAAGAGAACAAAACAATTTGCATCAAATTCTTCTGCAATTAAAAAATAAGCATATAGCCCTGTGAATCCAGATTCACACTATCATACAGTATTTTGCAAGCAATAAATATTAAACAGGTCGTTCTCTTAACTAGATCTGTGATTTGGAGGAAGTGCGTCAAATGTTCTTACAGAGGCTCATCAACCAGCTTGGTTTTGGGGTGCTCCTTGAAGGATACAGTGTCTGAATCGGAGAAGAACTGCGTAGTGATGGCCCCAATGCTGAGATCCCCACGCTGGTAATATTGGTATTGAGTCTGGAGGGGATCATTTCTGATACACGTAGCAAGATCCATTTTGCTCCCCGTCAGAGGCAGCAAAAGCAGCAGCAGCAAGACTTGTAACAAGAAGGAGAATGAAGTCACTGAAAAAGGAAAAGGCAAACCTCCTTCAGTCTCAGTCATAATCCTCCAGCAAGAGGATTTGGACCCTGTGGGTGGCATGATGTGACAGCTGTTCCTTCTACTGAGAGAGAAAACTATCACCATGTTGTGCAGAGTCTTGGATGTATCTGAATTACATCAATTTCTGGAGGGTTTGGGTCAGTGGGATTTGAAATGAGAGCAATTTGATAAAATTATAGGCCAAGGACAATCTGCTGTCCAAAGGGGTTCGGGGTGATCCCAGGTGCAGTAGAGTCATTAAGGAAAATTAAGCACTTCCATGTTTATGATTGATTACTGTGTGTTCTGAATACTTATGAGAGTATTTTTTCCTTCGAAAGTTAATCCTGTAAAAATGTGGATACAAAAGAAATAAACTGATACTCCTAACAGTTCTTATGTGTTTTGCTGCTTTGGGTATTACTGTGTGCCCGGATTGTTGCTCCCGCATCCCCAATAATTTTAATATAATGCAATAGGAATGCAATTCCAATTTTTATGAAATGCAGTAGATTTCCTCTTATCTCTACCATGACCTTAGCCTTGGCTGTAAACCCCAATATGATGACCTTCCTGGTTATTTAGCATTGGAATCCCTTATTGCAATAGGTCCTCTGGACATTCTGGACCTTGTACTTGGGTTTTCTTTAGATATGGCACCTTTCAATTCACCCAAACTTCCTGAGTGTCATCTTGTATTGCTGCCAAAGCACCTCTTCTCAGAATCTGAGGTTGGCTATATTGACCGTATGTACTATTATCTCCTGTCGGGGGGTATATGTATATATTTTATAGTGTATGTGCAGCAGCTACACCAACACTACAGTGGAACTATGTACAAGAAGTCCCTATCAGAGTTCCCTCTACTGATGGCTGTGGCAGAATGTGAGTGGGAGAAAAATGAGACTGCACTCAATAGATTCTTTCAGGAAGAAGTCTATTTACAAGTACCACATCAGCCAATACAAAACAGAAGACACTATAGCATAGTCATATATCCAGGCAGTTTGTCAAATCCACACAAATCACAAGTCAGAGCATGTAATAATATAGAGCTCTGGTGAGTTCTCAACTCCTTTTCTGAGGAGACTCTATACTCACACCCTTGCCTTTCAACTTGCCCTGAGGTGAAACAGCTTCTGAGGTAAAATTTACCTCAGGAATAAGAGAGGCCTCCCACAATCAGAGTGTCTCCCTCCGTTTCGCCTCAGCTAAGCAGAATGGCAATTACCAGCTTCTCATAAAAGCTGACATCTCTAAACTATAAAATATGGTCCAAGAACACAAGCTAGAAAGGAATGTCTTCAAGCCCCCCATTTAAATGGTAGATCAGCCTCGTTGCATCTATCATATGAGGGGGTTGTGTGTGAAGAGACACTCAAAGCAAAGACCTTCTAATCCTTCCCTGAACACTCATGCTGTCTGACATAATTTGTCACTGCTCACTACATCCAAAATGTTGTACTCAACCCTTTAATTTTTAATATTTTTCTCTAATATAATCAATGTAATATTTGGGCATTACTTACCAGTAATATTATTTAGGGTGCAAACTTAACCTAGGCCTGCACAACTCATCAGTCTTCCCATTCTCATAGTGATATAGGGAGGCAAGTGCATGTCTGTACATTGGCCTAAACCTCCCCTAGGAGTGGCACAGAAGTGCCTTATGGAAATGCACTTTTGTGACACCCGCAAGTCAGCGAAGGACTTATGTTGGGACTTATGTTAGGCCAGCCTAAGTGGATGCTAGGATTGAATTAATTCCTTTTCATTATTTGCTCCCTTCTGTTCAGTTCAGGCATCATTACTATAATGTAGCATTTGGGGAAAAATACACAAAACAGGAGCCCCAGACTGGAGGCCAAGATGGAGAAGATCTCCACAGCCACCATGTATTTGCCTTTGGTGCTCAGGTAAGAGGGGACAAAAGACAACCAAACGCTGCAAAAGACCAACATGCTGAAGGTGATGAACTTGGCTTCGTTGAAACTGTCAGGTAACTTCCTGGCTAGGAAGGCCACTGAGAAGCTGACAAGGGAGAGGATGCCCAGATAGCCCAACACAGTGTAGAACATGATTTCGGAGCCGGCATGACATTTCAGCACCGTTTCTTCAGCAAACGAGTGCATGTCCAGATCTGGGAATGGGGGAGATGTGGCCAGCCACACAGTGCAGATGGTGACTTGGACAAGGGAACAGGGAAGGACAATGAACACTGACATTCCTTTCCCCACCCATTTCCTCATCCTGGACCCTGGTTTGGTGGCCATGAAAGCCCAAACAACGGTGATGGTCTTGGCCAACACACAAGAAACAGCCACTGAGAAGATGATGCCAAAAGCTGTTTGTTGACAAAGGCAGGACATCTTTCCAGGCTGGCCAATGAAGGGAAGCACCGAAAGGAAACACAGCCAAAGGGAGATAAGAAGAGTGTAGGTGAGATTCCTGTTGTTGGCCTTCACAATGGGAGTGTCCTGGTGCTTCACGAAGACCCCCAACACCAAAGCAGTGATGAAAGACAAGGAAAGAGCTGAAGTGGCCAAAGAGATCCCCAAAGGTTCTTCGTAGGACAAGAAGGTTATCCTTTTTGGAAGACATAAATTCTTCTTCTTGTTGGGGTACTGATCATCTGGACATCGAAAGCAATCATCCATGTCTGTAAGAGAAACTGGTTTTTTATGTACCCTCTATTGCAGGGGAAAGATTATTTCTTTTATTCTTTATCAGAGTGCATGGTGCTTGACACAGATTGGGTAAAATCCAGTTTCTGTCATATTTGAATTGGGAGGGAAAAGAGAAATATTTGCAGTATTTTAAAATCAATGTATAAAACATAACATTGTATCCTCCTAGAGCAATTATGCTGGTAAGTAATGCTGGTGAAAAAGCAAGAGCAGTGGTTACCAAATTGTGGATAGGGAACTACCCATAGGTTGCAACCCAATTTTAGCTGAATTGCAAAACCGACAAAGCAAATTAGACTACAGGGGTGTCCAAACCCTGGGCCAGATGCTTCCATGCGCAGCATGCTTTCATGTCTCCTGCAACAAGCCTTCCCTACCAGCCTGATGGTAAGCCTTGTAATCCTCTGGAAATGAGAGGAGCTGGCCTTGCCTCACCTCCAGATGGTGTTATGAGGGCTCTGTGTTATAAACTGATATGACTTCATTCATTCATTTTGTCTCTAATACTCATTTATGTAAATTTATTCAAATTTGAAATGTATTAATTCTTCATCCCCAACACAGTGTCATAGAGATGCAGAGACTCTTTTGTCAAAACGTTTGGACACTCCTGAGCTAGATGGAGGAAATCAGTTCCTTTTTTGCATTGTGGTCCTTAGAAAAGAGGAAGGAGTGTTGCACGCCTGAAGTTTAAATTCTTCTGGGAATGTTGGCTAGTGGTATGGTAGAGGAATGGATAAGCTCTGCAGCCCAAGATTTGGAACTCCTGCTTATTAACCATAGCTATATTCACTTGTGTTCAGTGATGGGCCCACCGACCCCCAAGATCTGGTTCGCCGGAAGTTGGGGGGTGGGCCCGGGGTCAGGGGGCATGGCTGGGGTCAGGGGGCGGGGCGAGGGGCGGGCCCTCACTGCACATGCGCCAGGCTTGGCTCATGCGCAGTGTGTCTCCTCGAGGGAGACTCAGTGCGCATGTGTCAAGCTTGACGCACGCGCACTGAGCCGCCCCGAGGAGCGGCTCAGTTCACTTGCGTCGAGCTCATCACAGGCGCGTCTCCTGAAGTGTGGCTTCGGGTGACTGAAGCCCCGCTTCAGGAGACCTGGCGGCCGCTTGCGAACCGGTCCCCACGGCTCTTGGCAGCCACGGGTCTGGCTGGTTCGCAAGCGGTCGCCACGTGGGAAGATCTGGTTCAGGCGAGTAGGCCCGAACCGGCATCTGCCCACCACTGCTTGTGTTGTCTTCTGAATAAAGGTGGCCACCATTGCTTTGGGAACCAAATATCAAACTCTGAACTTGTGACTGTCTGCAGTGCCCTTTTGTAAACATACTTGATTGACTGTTCTTATAGTAAACCAATATCTCTTACCCTCCTGATTTGAAATCTTTCCTTCTGGACATGGAAGACAAGCATAGCAGCAGAATGGCTTTCCTTCTATTTTGGTCTTACTGTAGCCAGGAGGACAGTTGCTGTTGCAAAGAGATAGTGGCCGGGTCTGTTCATAAATGAAAGGGGACAGTATTTTCACATTCTGTCATAACATAACATAAGAAATGGAAATTGTGACAAGAGTTTATTTTGGGGACTTTAAGGTCACTACAGATGGGGGTTGCAACCATGAACATAGAAGATACCTGCTTCTGGGCAGGAAAACTCTGGCAGGTGAAGAAAACTTAAATGAAAGTCAGGACATCACCTTGGCATCAATGTTTCTTTAAAATAAGCTATGGTTTTCCCAGTATAATGTATGGATGTGAGAGCTGGATCATAAAGAAGGCTGAGTAAAGAATAGATGTCCTTGAAATATGGGGCTGGAGAAGAATCTTGAGAGTCCCTTAGACTGTAGGGACATCAAATCAATCAATCCTACAGGAAATCAATGTTCATTGAAAAAGAACAGATACTTATGGCAGAAGCTCAAATATTTTGGCCACATTATGAATAGGGAGAACTCCTTAGAAAAGATGGTAATGCTGGGAAAAACTGAAGGCAAAATGAGAAGGGAACAGCTGAGAATGAGGTTGTTGAATAGTGTCACTGCAGAAATGAACATGAATTTGGACAGACTTCAGAAGCTAGTGCAAGATAGGGTAGCCTGGCCTACTGCTGCCAATGTGGTCACAAAGAATTGGACACAACGTAATAACGAAACAACTGTGATTGATAAGAGTTTGGTGGTAGAATTCAATCCTAATGTGCCTGCTGACACAGCAACCACTGTACTAGCCTAAAGCCTAGGGTGATCCAAACATGTTGTTAATGAAGCATATTTCTCAGGAGTCAGCAATGCCAGTAGAAAGGGCTGTGCTGACCTTCCCATGTTGCATCCTGACCCTTCTGCCAGCAAAGGTACGTGAAGCTGAAAATGGATCAGGGGTTTGGGAGGGATGACCAGAAGTGGGGATGGGAATTTCAGAATGAGGGAGAGCTGAATGAGGAGATTATTAAGCCAGGCAGGAGGATAAACCTCCCCTTATATTATTCTCCATCCCATCCCTGAATGCCTTCATGGCACTGCTTGGATTTGCACCAGCAATATAGCAAGCCTTGATCCAATGGATACACCATGCAAAACCCATTACACCTACCTGGTTAAACCAGTTGGGCCACACAATGACATCCTCATAAATTCCGAGCATTTTGTCTGGGGGAGCTCGAGGTTCCATGGCTCCAACACGGAGTCTCTGAAAGGACTGGTTTGGGAATGTGACCCAGTTCAGAATATCAAATCCAGCCACAAGTTCTCCATTTTGATCAAAGGACACTTTTTCCCCAACACTGTTGTTAAAGGACATACTTCTCAGAAAGTCATGTAGCTTATGGGGGGAGAGGAAATGGGAAAATAAATATAAGCATTTTGTTGGTGCTGATTTACCTTGCCCATCTCATCCCATATAGCATACCCCACACCTCTTTGCAACTGTATGCTGGATCAATGGCTGGTTGATGACCTGCTGGTGTGCAGACACAACAATGAAGCTTGGTCACACATGAGTGGCATGACATATTTTGCAAATATGTATTTCCTGTCTCAGAAAAAATGGAGCTTTTAGGTGGGGAGAGAATAAAGACACACAATTGTAGGTATTTTTAATTTAAAATAAAAGCAGGCCTCCATCAGTCTTGAAAGACTATGGTATCATGTTCAGCGCTGCATACGCTGCATGCGAAGCATGAAAGCCTGGGTTAGATTGTTATGGAGGATAGGCTGTTACCCAAGCAGCAAATCCCCCCTCTCCACGCCACTGAATTAGTCCAATGGAAAGGCAGAGCCAATACGATTGGATCCAGCTGGCGTCGCAGAGCTGGGCTAAGGACAGGAGGTCACCCTATCTTGTGGGGCCGACCCAGATCTTGAACCCTGGCCTGCTGGTTAACATGCACAGCAACTTAACCACTTGTGCCACCCACAGCCCATAATTAATTTAAATAAATAATTTAAAATTTAAATTTAAATAAATAATTTAAAAAAAGTATTACGTATAATACTGAATCAGAGCAATACCCCAGCTAGTCCAACTGTCTGAATAAATCATCGGTTTGAGTTGGATAAAAATGAGAGAGAGAGAGAGAGAGAGAGAGAGAGAGAGAGAGACAGACAGACAGACAGACAGACAGACAGACAGACAATGTGGGGATTTTCCTCCATCAGTCAAAGCTGGGATTTGACTTCCACCTGATTTTGTTTTTGCTCCCTCTCTGCCCCATGATGGCCAAGAGGCCTGCCCCTCCTAGTACCTTCCTAGTTCTAGGTGCTGTTTAAAACCCCCAAGTCATTTTTGGCGATTCTTTTGTGGGGAGCAGTAATGACCCCCCTGGAAAATTTTTAACACCTTCGACCATCCTAAGCTGAATTTTGGAAGTTTCTTATATCCTTTTAGCCTGCATTTTATTGACCATTTCCTCCTCTTTACACCTTTGATTGCTATCTATGCACATGCTAAAGAACAAGTCCTCTTTGCCTTGAGGTAGGATTTTCCCATTGTTCATGGGTTCCTGACCCTGTCCTGACCCTATTGATGCATATGTGAATATGATCTGGCAACCTTGCACCTCACTGCCAAACTATTTCTACTGCTGAATTTCCCATCAGAGTGAGAAGACTCTATATTTCCATACATATTGCCTATATTTCCAGTTCAGCTCATAATTAATGCTCATATGTCTTTCTTTTTCATGAAAACATAAGGCAATGTGGAGGCGGGTATTAATTTTCAGTGATTTTAGTTTTACTTGCTGAATGAATAATAAATGAGGATTTTAGAATCAGATTTTGATTATTGTCTCTTTGTACATCCTAATGTACAATCCTAACGAATGTCACTAAACAATTTAAGAGTGTTACAAGTGAGTTAATTAGGTGCTTATGACAGTTTTCTAACAGGGGAATTTGGTTCCCACTTTGACCACCCGGGAGAGTCAAACAGCTTTGACTGACGGAGGGTTAAGAAGACCTCAAACATCGATTAAGAGTGGTCTTACTGAATGTCCATTGTCCACCAGGACAGGACTGGTGTGTAAGTCTCAGCACAGTTTTCTCATTATATTTTGGAAAGAATAAGGGAGTCTCTTCATTGATTATTGATTTATGTGCTCAGTTAAAAACATGCATATTCTGCTTTTTTCCCTTTCTAGGAAGTTGCCCAAGGCAGCTGACAACAGCAATCGACATTTATTATATTTTCAACAGAAACAGTATAATATCATCTTTGGTGATGGTAATCATATGAGAAGTCAGTCTTTGACTGGTCATTACCTGCCACAGCTGATGATTCATAGATGTTCCTCTCCAGAGTTTTCTCCTTCTTCTGTCTGTGAAGAGGAATGCATACATGGTATGTAAAGCATATGCCACTGTGTAGACAGCATTGTAGATAATGTAGCTGTGGGCAGTCATGTGCATTTCAAAAACAGACCCTGGAAGAGTCTCCAGCTTCTCCTCTCCAGAGCAGATCTCCCTGCCCTCCTTGTCTGCCACAGAGCTGGGAAATGCGCAGGCAAATGCCTCTTCCCAGAACTCTCTAATAAATCCATCTTCTTGGTGCAAGGTGGGGTTTCTCTGCTGAAGGAAGGTCTGGAATCCAAACACCTGCTCTGAGTGGATGGCCAAAGACAGAGCACCATGGAGGAAATCAATACCTGAACCTCTTTGGAAGGGAAAGGATGTGAAGTCCATCTGAGCTGTCAGAATCCAGACTTTATTTAGTTGTATATTCTCAAACTGGGCAATATGAGACATCATTCTCAATATCATGATGGTTTCAAGTTCCCCATGTATGAGCACAACATTGGCACTGCTTCCCGAAATAACTCTGACTGTACCAAATCCTTCCACCACCATTTTACTGACATGACTCGCACTTACCATTAATGGGACTCTTTCTATAAAGTCAAAGCAAATTCCATTTTGGGCAAATGTGGGTAGTACATCTTGTATAAATTTCTCCCCATTGTCATTGACTAAATATAGCACCCCAATCCATGTCCAACTGAAATGAAGCAATAACTTGACAATTCCCGTATAATGACTGTCTCCATTTGGGAACATTTGATAAAAAAAAGAAATTTGTCCTTTGTTACTCATCACTGGAGCAGAGCCATAAACGAGCTAAAGATAATTTAAAAAATATTGAAAGTCTTTTGTTAGTTATCACACTGTTGCAAACAGCATTCAATTTCCTTCACCCGTGGATGTGGGAATATCCAGAAACCACTGTCACTACCCGACAGTAAAGGGAAAGGTGGGTTGGGTGGAGAAGTAGAGAGGTTGGGCAGATTGTGATGCTGATGAGGCAGGGAAGAGGGTCGATAAAGTTGGGAACATAACCAGATTGGCAGCTAAATTCTGACTCCCATCAAGGGCCTGATTCATCTTCCTGTGATCATACAGGCTTGCACCAAGAATTGAGCTGGAAATTGGTACCTTTTGGGTCAACTCCCACATGCAGAAGACTCCACCACTAAAGTCAACAGGTCTAGTATTGATTTGAGAATGCAACTTTGTTCTGCTGTCTTATATAAATACATACATACATACATACATACATACATACATACATACATACATACATACATACATACACTTTGACGAAATTGTCAAACTTACAACCTTTCTTAAAGAGGTCAGTACAAAATTTAATGGACAATTGGATACCTTTCATGGATTTTCTGTGTGAATGGGGATGATGTATAAAATTAACTATGGATTTGATGAATAGATAATTGTTATATAACTTTTTTATCTTCCTGTTTGTTATCTGTTAAAATTGCTAAGTAACCTGTAGTTTTAAGAAAAACTTTGAAGTAGTATAATTTAATAGAAATGAATTGACGTTAAAGAAAGGTAAATTAGGAAATCTATACTTGTCATATATTCTGATAAGAACATTTTTTGTTTGTATTTTTTTGCTTTGTTTTATTTTTCCCTCCACCTCCCTCTCCTATAGGATCCACAGGAACCACAGTCCTTCCCCAAATACATCCCCTTTCCACCTCCTTGCTGTCCTTACCATGCAACTCTGGCCAGTGCAACTCACCCTTTCCCCAGTTCCCATGATAGTGTGGGGCCTATTTTCTCCAAGAGTGGAGTAGGAGTGTGTACTTTTGTGACATTTTCTGGCCAGTGCCACCTGAATGGTTTGAGCCCTTAAAGCACTACTTTCAGAGAGATTGGTGTATGTGTTTGAGTGTGTTGAACACTTCAAAGATAAACTGAACGGTTTTCTTCTGGAAAACATTTACATTATACTTTCAATTTGTACATTGTTTTTGAAACAAAATTGTTACCGTAAACTTTCCAAATCAAATGCAGAACTTTTGTCCATTTTCATGCCAATGACTATGATTACAGAGAAAGAAATCTCCATGACATCCTTTCAAAGGTATGAATGAATCCAAACATTACTGGACATGCCACATTTATATATAAAAAACATTTACTATGGGCTTATCTGCATAGGACTGAGTTGTAGTCCTTTTTTTAACCTTTTTTACCTTTTACCTTTTTACCCTTTTTTACCTTTTAAGAACCCATCAGATCTTAAGCTGACACCTTTTCTAAATTTCAAACCACAGAATGGCCTCTGACAATCAAATCAAAACAGATGTGAATATTGAAAGGATTCAAAGAAATTAATAACTGGTTCTATGCCCATCTTGCACCACTTTTAAATGGCTACTTTTATACTTTATATATCCTGTCTCTTGTTAACAACCGGTTCTATAGAGTAGGTGTGAACCTGCTGTAGCCCACCCCTGGATCATGTGAACAACTTGCTAAGCATTGGTGCTCTCTCTATAAATCTTACTTGTGGTATTTTATATATGCACAGGATGATTGCCATGTTGAGAAAGACATAAGAATTTGGTCCTCCAATGACAGCTGCTGGAATGTTCTCAGCATCACACTTGTAGTTAGGGGTAAATCTGCCCCTTCCAGAGAGAACTTCCATTGAGGCAAGAAATGTCCACCTTGGACGGAAATGGCTGTTGTAAATGTGGAAGCCCAGAGTGATGTTGGGTATGATGAGGGGATTTTCATTAATCTCCTTTACTGCAAATTCCAAGGCTGGGATGTGCTGGTAGGTTTGAGTCATCATCCTGCAATTCATATCACAATCATAGTTACTGTTTTGATGTAATTTCTATATTTGCTATTGAAAGCATTCTATATATTATAATCATTGTATTGCTATAGTGTGCTGGGGAAGAGAGAGGAAACATTGATCTGTAACATTGGCCCATGAACTCCAGCCCATCCCCTACTGTCCTACAGAAAATACATGTTGAATTGTTTACTTATGCATCACTGCTATATATATATATATATAGATAGATAGATAGATAGATAGATAGATAGATAGATAGATAGATAGATATAGAGATAGATATAGAGATAGATAGATAGATATAGATATAGATATATAGATATATAGATATATAGATAGATAATGTATGTATGTATATATATATATAGAGAGAGAGAGAGAGAGAGAGAGAGAGAGAGAGAGAGAGAGAGAGAGATAGTCTAACTGATATTTCCTGGCTTTAACATATTCAGATATTTCTTTAAAGTACCTCACATTACTGTTTTGCATTGCCTCCTACCTAAACACAGTTTGTAATTCCTGAGAAATTTGTGTACTACAGTTGGGGGTAGCAGTAGATAGAGTCCCATCTCCTCAGAGGAATATTTTCAGGAGAATAGATTGTTGTACTACAGAAATAATTCTGGGAAAATGAATTATATTCTATAAGATAATCTGATTTTCAAAGGTTGTTATATATATGTTGTACTTTATGAGACACATCAGATAAAAGCAGCATTTTTTCATTGTGTAATTCTTTCAGCACATGTGAAGTTAGTGCACACAAACTCTATTCATAACATCATGTGTAATGTGTTGCCCAGGTAGAAAGCCCACCTGGAATTGCATTTTTAATTTATGTGTGCAAGAATATTCCATACATGTTCTTGTGCAAACCACCTTCTGTGAGTTGAATGATACAACCCTGAGATACAATCTTTAATTTTGAAAAACAATAGCAACTGAAAACAGATACCACTAACGAATCTTACATTTTAAAAATTTTCTCTGGATTCTGAAGGTACTATAAGCAGTTGTTTCAAATGCCCTGAAGCAAAGGAGAAAGACGGCACCTCATAGGTTTAATATCACATTCTTTTGCATCTACTGCACTCAGAAAATGTGATTTGCACTTATTAGCACAAACTACATTCAACGAGTTGAGAAATACAGTTTTCAAGAAATCTACATCTCACAAATGTGAAATCCCAACCAATCCCAATTTATCCATCAGGAGTTTAGGAGAAAGAATTAATTTCAAGTGAATGACAAAGATAACATGAACAGAATCCTACTTACATGTTCTCATTAAACATTTCCCCAGATGGGTTTTCTTGAAAAGTTAATGTATTTGAAAATATGTAGATCTGAGAGAAAATCCCAGCAATGATGAGGTCTCCTGTCCAGTAATATTGGTGAAGAATGGGAACAGGATCATTGACGGTGCATTTAAGAACAGGGACACAAAGCCCCACTGGAAGCATCAGAAATGCCAAAATTACTAGCACGACCATCTCATGAACAAAAAGATGTTTCTTTGAGACCATCTTTCTTTATCTCTGTGTTAACATTTGTGTATTCCTGTGGCTCACATCACTCACCTTCACTCAGCTGATTCAGATTCCAGACAGCCCATTTTAAAGACATATAGAAGCATATTGCTTTGTAGCTTTGCAAGTAGCTGCTGAAATTCCCTAAGGACCTGGAGAGACAGAAGTAATTAAGTGGGTAGTTTTGTGAATTAAATATTTACATGCTCCAAGTTGAAGTTACTTTAAAAACATGTTGATCACATCTTTACAAATGCCTACTGGTATCATTCTCTTGGGGGGTTGGAAGAAAAAAAAACTAATGACATTCAGAAAAGTGAGACTCTAAAAAGAGACAAAAGAACGAAAACTTCAAACACCTCAATGAAAATATTTGTTTTCTGACATTGTATGGTGTTTGTGGAAGATCCAAAAGCTTCATTTTGTTTCATTTTATTGAGGTTATCTATTTTTTTCCTCAGTGTTTACTGTTTTTAGCAATATAAATCTCCATTTTTATTTGAAATTATTAACTGACATACTTCAAGATGGCTTTTATCTTGGCAACCACATTGTGTGTAGCAGGGGTGAGAATACATAAATTCTGATGTTGGAGTTGCATGTTGGGTCCATTCTGTTTCTCTAACACCCTGGGATTAAAAAAACACAAAACAAGCTCTTCACAGCATACTCACTCTGAACAAACAGTAACCAAGATTTTTAGTGATAGGCTACATATAGATATAGGTTTAGATTTAGATATAGGCTACAATCCAGAGTAACTATGGGACTTTTTGCACCAACGTAGTTACGATGGCACCTATGGGAAACCTATGGGAAATGCATAGAGCAATCCAGAATAAGAATAATTATGTCTTCTGGTAGTTTCTCTGGATTGTAGGGTTATGCTACTGTAGAAGTCTTTCGCACCAAGTATCCTGGCTGTTGTCCTTTTTTGTCGAGGAGTTTTGGGGACAAGTGAATGGGCTGCCACATATTGTTATGTGGCTGCATGGAGTAATAGCATCTTGTTGACCAAGCAAATTATGCAGAATAGCCTGTCGCAGAAGTAAGGTGGGAGTTGTTGGATGGCAATTACAGCTGCTCTTTATGTGATGATTGTCCACACCTGTGGAGGACGAGTGTGGGTGGAGAGGACCCTTCAGAGTTCCTACGGGAACAAGGAGGGAGGAGGAAGAGAAGAAACCAGACTTTTTGATGGAGAGTTGGAGAGGTTTATGATGCAAAAAGAAGGGCTCAAGGACAACTTACAGCGCAATCCAGATTAACTATGGGGAGTCCTTGCTCCAGTGTAAGAACAAGTTACACTGGATTGCAATATGAATTTTCCATAGATTTTCCATAGAGCAAAAATTCAAATCTAATTCCAGATTGAACAGGATTGATGGGAAGAGACATTGAACTCAGGTGCAGACGGAATAATATAATGTGGAGGCAGTCAATGTCACTTCCAATAACCAAAACATCTGATCACTGGTTGTAACCAAAGTATGCTGGCCTCATTGGTTTCAGCATGAAGTAGAACACTTGCTCTGGCCTGGGAGTGTCGTGAAAATGCTGTAAATGACTTGTGTTCCATTTTGTGGGAAACAGACACAGTGTCAGATCCAAGTCCTGTTCCGTGGGCAGTTTAGAGGTGCCAGAGACTGCTCTATTCGGTTCAGTGTTGTGCCACTGATATAGGTGGCACAGCTCTGAGTAGACCCATTGGGAAAAGGAAAGTTTTCTTTGCCCTGCAGTAGAACAGCAGCTGTTCCAATCATCTGTGGGATACAGCATAGGCACACTGACCTGCCTGTTCCAGCACAAGATAGGATTGTGCTGCCCATCTTGTCACAGGAATCAGGACCTCCAAGGACCACACAAGACCAGGAAAATCAGTTGCAAAGAGCAGAATTTATTCTCAGGTGCATGCGACTCCCAGATCGTTCTTGCTCTGCAGCAGCAAGCCAAACCACTGAGGGTAACAAGGAAATGGGAGCCCTGCACAATGCGGCTCATCAGTTTTATTCCTCAACTTCAAAGCTTCTTCTAGAAGGTACTAGAATTTTAAAGCAGTTTCCAACAGTTGAGAGTTCAGACAATACTACAAACCAATACATCCTGACATTTGATTTGCTTTCTCATTGATAACCATATAGATTAAGGGGGGATTCTGGGTACTTCACACCTCTTTGAAATACAGTCACCCCACTGTCTTGCCCTGTTCCCAACCACAAGGCCAACTTTCCTGGCCTCATCCATTAATTCACAATTTTATCTTAAGAAGGATGTTACTTTTCTTTTGCATTCCAAAGCAAGGGGGCAGTTTGACCAGTTTGACCCATAGCCTGTCTTTTGCCAGGAGGATGTTTAGCTTGTGTCAGTCTGGCTCAGAGGCCTGCTTGACAAACTTTTGGTTCAGTACATTACATTTGAACAAAGAAATATTAGTAAAAAATTGGAAACCAATAATTTGCCCTCTACAATCTTACTTAAATAAAGTAATGAATCCAAAGTAATGAGAGAAGGTATGAAAAGGAAGGTAAAAAAGGGTTAGTGACCAAATGAGTCTAAGGCTGCAATCCTAAAGACACTTTCTTAGGAGTAAGACCCATTGCACACAATGGGGCTTACTTTAGAGTAGACATGGTTAGGATTGTGCTCTAAATAGCAAATCTCAGAATAAATGCCGACCATTAACAATATATCTTTTGCACACACATTAACAACATTCCTAAAACAATTTCTTTGTAAGAAAGTCATAAGAAGTCAAGCGGGTCACCACTTCTTTTAATCAACATTACAGTAGAGAAGTTAGGTTTTTATTTAGCGTTCCTCATCATATGCTCCTTACAATTCAGTTCAGGTCTCAAAACAATTATATACACTTTGGGGGAAAAGATGCAAACTAGCAATCCAGCACTGGAGGCCAGAATGGAGAAGGTTTCTGCAGCCACCATATATTTCCCTTTGGTGCTTAGATAGACTGGCACAAAAGAGAGCCACACACTGCAAAACACCAACATACTGAAAGTGATGAACTTGGCTTCATTGAAGGAGTCGGGCAACTTCCGAGCAGAAAAAGCCACAAAGAAGCTGACAAGAGCCAGAAGTCCCAGGTATCCCAGAACAAAATAAAACATATGAGATGATCCTTCATTGCATTCCAATATGATTTCTTCAGGCAGAGAGTGCATGTCCACGTCGGGGAATGGAGGACCTATGCAGAGCCACACCATGGAGATACCTGCTTGAATAAATAAACAGCAGAGAATAATTGAGTTAGCCAATCTGGTCCCCACCCATCTCCTCATCTTGGAGCCTGGCCTGGTGGCCATGAAAGCCAGAACCACCGTGATGGTTTTGGCCAAGACAGAAGAAACCGCCACTGAGAAGATGATCCCAAAAACAGTTTGTCGTAACAGACAGGTCAAGATGGTGGGACGGCCAATGAATAGCAGGGCACAGAGAAAGCAGAGGAAGAGGGAGACCAGCAGGCAGTAGGTGAGGTTGCGGTTGTTGGCTTTGACGATGGGGGTGTTCTGGTGCTTGATGAAGATTCCAAGGACCAGGGCTGTGGTTAGAGAGAGGGAGAGAGCCAGAACAGCCCAACTAATGCCCAATAATTCACTGTACGAGAGGAAGTTTAGCTTCTTGGGAAGACATTGATTTTTCTCCTTGTTGGGATACTGATCTTCTGGGCAGTCAAAACAGTCATCCATATCTTTCCAAAAAAGAAAACCCATTTTAGTTCATTATACACACAGTACTGTGATCTATGCAATATGGCCTTTGATTACACAGGGTAATGTACACAACTGCTGTAGAATTAAACAGTATTATGTCCTCTGTGAATTGCAAAATAGGAACATGACACCACGTTCTTATATTATGTACATTCTTTTTTTAGTGTGTGGTATCAGGTGGTGTGTGGTTTCAGTCTTCATTGACTGAGCCGTTTTCAACCACTGTGCGACAGGATATTTCAGTTGGTTTTCTTGGTGTTCCAGGGGAGTTTGGGGACAGTCATTTACTAGAATGGACACTGGAAAATGTGAACCCCCTGCAAGCCTCATGATGTGCCATGTGTTCCAATGGCAGAGTTGGTGTTACCCAAAAGGAAAAATCTGGGGGAACAAGAAAAGTCTCCAGTCCTTCAACCTCACTGAGTTTCCTATCACAGAACAAAGACTAAGGAGGGTTACAACAAGCTGATATTATCTTGGCTCTTGAGCTTTATTTTGTGCTCAGTGAACATTGGATCTCAGTGAACATTGGATCTTTGTGCTGGCCTCCTGGCTACTATTGAATCACCTCTGCTGACTGAGGTCTTACTGCTTTTCCTCACTTTTACTTTGAAAATGCATTAAAATATATAATGGGCACAATCCATAGCAAGTTCAGCCTGCTCTGCCCTAACTGCTCTCTCCTAACTATTCTGTATCCAGAGCAGAAAGTCATGCTGTATCCAGAGAATCAGGAAGCCTGTGCTGCCCTTACTGCTCCAGAGCATGCTAAGTAATTGACACACAGGGAGGACTTGCTCCTGAGGAGACACCCCTCAGATCACACTGAACAAGGAATAGCTGTGGTGCCTACAGTGGTGACATGACTCTGCGCGTCACCCAGTGCTGAAGTCGGTGCGTCACCCCGGGATGCGCACACCCCCTACCTGAACTGCGCAGTCTACAAAGTTGGTTCCTGCACAGTTGTTTCTGAAGCCAACTGGAGAGTTCTGCGCAGTACTTCTGCGCAGTACTTCTGAAGAGTACTGCGCAGGCACCATCTCTGACACTTGCGCAGTACTTTTTCTGAAGCCTTTTGGCTTCAGAGGAGACTGTGCAGGCGTCCAAGTTGATTCCTGTGCAGTACTCTTTCTGAAGCCATTCGGCTGCCGCTCTGCCTCCTGAGTATGGCCAAATGACCGTGCAGAGGCGCGGACTTCCTCCACTCTAAGGAAGTCTCCTCTGAAGCTGTTCGGTATGCTCAGTGTGTTTCTGTGCAGTGCATCTCAGATGGCTGTTTGGGCCAGCTCCGAGGATGAGTGGCAGCTTCTGGCTGCTGCTCCGCCTTGGAGCAGGCCTGAATGGGCTCACTGATGCCTGGGGCCTCTGGTGCATCACCCCATACGGAGCGCATCACCCAATGCATCTCATACCAGCCACACCAGTCTGTTGATGCCACTGGGTGCCTGCCTTATAAGGAGTCCCTGATGAGATGCCAGTACATTCTACAGTGAATACAAGGGACTTCTTGGAGTGGCCTGCTGTATCCTGAGGTTTGTGGGCAGCCATAGTTTGTTCCATATCCTGAGGTTGAGAGGTAGGGGTTGCAGCTAGGCTGGCCAAGAACTCAGATTTTTGGTCAATACTGCCATTCTTACTCAGGCCTTATCATGGATCCTTATGGGTCTACTCATTACTATACCTGCTCCTGAGGTGGTATAACTCTGAGGGCTGGAAAAGAGCATTTCTGCCTTGGAAAAAGACTCTGGATACAGAGTAACTGCTCTGCCCTAGGCAATGCTAAACATGCCCTCAACATGCCTCTCCTGAACTGCTTAGGGCAGAGCAGTTAGGGCAGAGCAGGTCCACCTCTCTTAGGGCACCCTATCTTGCCTTGCTCTGCCCTCAGCCTCTTCCAGAGTAACTGGGCTGGAGCATCTTGCAGTTGCTCCAACCTAGTGTTAGATAGGGCAACCCAAGGGCTCTTATGTGGACAGATTAGTTGCTCTGGATTGTGCTGAACGTCTATGATCACTGTATAAAGACCTTTCTCAGTATATTTTCCAATATGATGCCTCCTACCATTCTCTCTGGAAATCTTCCCTTCTGGACACAGAACACAATCATAGCAGCAAAACGGCTCCCCCTCTTTCTTTTGTCTCCTGTATCCTGGATGGCATTGCTCATTACATAAAGCGAGGGGTACCGCCTGAGATGAAGAATGTTCACAGCAAAAGAGAAAATCAATGCATTCAGTTCGCTTCTATTTCCCTTTTAATTTTGGATTCAGTACGTTTTTGAGACAATGGAAGAAGAAGACCAATACCAGCACCATTCTCTTTTGGACACATTTTGGGGCAGATTTCCAGAGGGATACTCACATGATAACTGCACTTATGTATTTGCACATGAGTACTTTGTGCAATCATCACTAACTCGTAGCTGAGAACAAGTATTCACACATCTATTCAATGTTGGTACAACCAGTGGCGTAGCTAAGTGGGGAGTGCAGGTGGTGCAGTTGCACCAGGCTACAAGCTTGGGGGGACCTAGAACCTGGGCTTGACACTAGTGGATAAAATTGAGAGAAATGGGGTCTGTATGAAATATAATACCATCATGTTATATATCATTGGAAAGGTAATTTAATGCAGAGTACAATAAAATAAACTGCATTGGAATATCTATGTTGTATCAAAAGGTATGGACAATTACATAGAAAATTAAAACAGAAAAGCCTATGGGAAAAAAGTGATTTTTTAAAAACTTAAACTTTAAAATGACACTGATTGCTCTGAGAGCCAACGAGATGTAATTCTGATACTATATGGAACTAATGAGGTCTTAGTAGGAATCAGCTCTCATTTCCATGTACATATATCATAATAGAGATTGTCATGCTTACTGGGTATACATGCACTTCAAAGTCGTGCTTCTCTTAAATTTAACAGGTAATAAATAACCATTCCTTTTATCCCAGCAGTTTTCCTAACTAAAAAGGGACAGAATTTTCATGTTTTTACTTAAATTTGATTTTGTTTGGCAGGAAGGAGAGACAAACAAAATCTTCTTCAACTCTAGATAGCAAGCAGGTGCTTTAGGCATGCCAGTAGTAGAGCAAATAGGTGGTAAAGTGCTGATAAGGAGGAGGCACGATTTCCCCCAATAAGCAGGCCTCTGTCAGTCTTGGAAGACTATGGTATTGTGCTCAGCGCTGCATACGCTGCATGCGAAGCACGAAAGCCTGGGTTAGATTGATATGGAGGATAGGCTGTTACCCAAGCAGCAAATCCCCCCTCTCCACACCACTGAATTAGTCCAATGGAAAGGTAGAGCCAATATGATTGGATCCAGCTGCATTGCAGAGCTGGGCTAAGGACAGGAGCTCACCCTGTCTTGTGGGGCCGACTCGGGTCTCAAACCCTGACCTGCTGGTTAACCAGCACAGTGTCTTAGCCACTTGCACCACCCACAGCCCATATTCTTTTTAAAAATACCCAGGGATGATATCACATCGAGTCGTGACATAACTTCCAGGGCAACATTTTGAGTTTTGCAACAGCTACATAATGAGTAGTAACGCCACTAGGTACAACAATCTGTTGATCTCTCAAAATGAGAGATCAGCCCCAATCAGTCAGGCTGCATTCCTATTGGATACTTGACAGTAATCTCAATTGCCTATTTGGAACTTAATTCTGAGTTCACAGGAATAGGATTGAGATCTCACTCTCATGGAAATATATCCTCAGCCTCTTGCAGTTCTTACAGGTAGTGTTATTGTATAACTTTGGCTGAAATATTATACAAATGTTCCTAGGAGAATGCCTTATGGAACACAATGGGATTTACTTCTGAGTATATATATATATCCTTCGTGTATCAGTGTATACATTCTGGACCCAACCATCAGAACATCAGGATTGGTCAAGATAATCCCCACTTCACCTACTTCTCAAAAAACATCAGAAAAGTTCCCACCTGGTTAAAATTGTGGTGCCACATGATGAGTGTCTTATTGATGTCAAAATCTCTGCCTTGTGTTGACTTGGGATCTAACCTTCCTACTTTCACTCTTGAGAAGGATTGGTTTGGGAACGTAATCCAGTTCATAATATCAAATCCAGCTGCCAGCTCTCCCTTCTCATCAAAGGAGACCTTCTCCCCAGCACTGTTGTTAAATGAGATGTTCCTCAAAAAAAGGTGAAGCTAGAATGAATGCGGAGGGAGAGAGATAACACTGAGTTAATATCAATTAAAGGTTAAAAGAGTATACTGGCCCTAAGGTGATGATAATACTCGATGATAATTAAGCTGCCTGCAATGTTCTTGTGGGATCTTTCAGAACAGAAAGGGAAAGAAAGAATAAAGACTATCAGAAACAAAAAGGGGCTACAGTTTCAAAAAGATGCAAGAAAGAAATCTGTGTGTGCCTAACTTACGAAATGGAAACATGGAAATTTGCAAACTTTAACATCCTATTTTCCAAAGATGACCAGCATCCACAACAGTGATGGGATTCAAAGAAATTAACAACCCGTTTTGTGCCCATCTGGCAGCCACTTTTAAATGGCTATTTTTAAACTTTATATGTCTTATCTCTCGTTAACAACTGGTTCTACAGAGTAGGTGCGAACCTGCTGGAGCCCACCACCGACCACAAGACATAAGAAAAGACACAAGACACAAGACATTCACTCTAAATTGGTGAGTGTTCTGATTGTTATGATGCAATGTACAGTGGCGCCTCACGTAACAAATTTAATCCATTCCGGAGGCATGTTTGTTACATGAAACATTCTTTACGTGAAGCGGATTTTCCCATAGGAAATAATGGAAACTCAGAAGATTGGTTCCACAACCCAAAAAATATTCATATAAAAATATTAACTGGATGTAAAAATGATGACAAATCACTGGAATTGAATTCAAAACATGCATTCAGTGTGCATGATCCTATGAAGTCTACTTAGGCTGCAATCCTAAAGGCACAATCCTAAAGACTGCAATAGAGGCTGCAATCCTTAAGACACTTTCCTGGGAGTAAGACCTATTGAAGACAATAGGGCTTACTTTTGAGTAGGCATGGTTAGAATTGTGCTCTCAGAGTCAAATCCCCTGCATAGAAGAGGTGATGTGGATCATCCTATGAAGTCTACTTTGGCTCCAAACCTAAACACACTTTCCTAAGAGTAGGACCCATTTAACACTGTGGGGCTTACTTCTGAGTAGACATGCTTCAAATTGTGCTCTCAGAGTCAAACCCCCTGCATAGAAAAGGTGATGTGGATGATCCTGTGAAGTCTACTTAGGCTCCAATCCTAATGACGCTTTCCTAGGAGTAGGACCCATTTAAGTAGAAAAGGCAGTGGAGGATGCACCACTACCCTTAGGAGGAGAGGGTGCACCCCAGGGGGTCTCCCCAATCGCCTCCTCCCAGTATAGCCTGATCTGCACCCCCTGCTGCCGCCCAGGCAGATCGGAGGAACAGAGGCACTAGAAGCAGCAGAGAAGGGGAGTCAGGTGCAGAGCGGGTGCAGGAAGGTCTCCGTGCCCCCTTTCTTCTACCAGTACCGGCAGCAGCAGCAACAGCAGCAGGAGCGAGGGAGCTTTGCCGGAACTGACATGTGGTTGGTAATGGTGGAGGAGGAGGGAGGGCGCCGGAATGGAAGCCCTCCTCCACCACTAGTGACTTATTGAGGCTGCAGGGGGAACAGCTTCTCCTCCTTCGCAGTCCTTGGGAATGCCATGAGATGAGGGAGGAGCTTTCTCACCCACCGCAATGTGTGCACACACACTTTAAGAATGGCTCCCAGAACTAACTAAATTTAAAGAGCCAGCATTCGTTACCCACAGCACGCAACGTTACACAAGGCAGAGGCCTCATTACCAGGTGTGTTCGTTACCTGGAAATAATGTTTTGTAGGGCATTCGTTATGCAAGGTACCACTGTATGTTTATTATAATATTTGTAAGATGCCTTGGGCATTGATATTGAGCATTGGGGAAGGTGGGATATAAATATTAACAACAGCAGCAGGTATAGTCTTGTCCAAGGGCCAGATAGAGGGGTCTTCCTGGGGGTCACATTGAGGCTTTTATAAGGGCCAATTCTGACAGGTGCACATACAATAGTATTGTCACAAAGGAGTAAAGGGTAGATATATCTTCCTTGTGAGACATTACCTGGCCTTTTTCTACCATTTGAAGCAATGGGTTGTGGTCACTTGACATTGTCCTATGCTTTGTTTTGGAGGAGTACATGGCATGAAGAGCATGTGTCACAGTATAGACGGCATTGTAGATACTGAAGCTTTGGCCAGTCATCCTCATTTCGAAAAAGGGGGCAGGAAGGCTCTCCAGCTTCTCATTCCCAGTACAGTATTCCGTATTTTCTTTCTTCACACCAGTGCCAAGAATTAAGCAGTTAAAGGCTTGTTCCCAAAAATACTTGATAAAGCCATCCGTATCAGAATGAGGACTTAAGGTCTGAAGGAAACTTGAGAACATCTGCACTTCACTGGATTGGACTGCAAAGGATAGGGCTCCATGGAACACTTGTATATTGAAATCCCTCTGAGATGTCGCTAAGGAGAATTCCCAGTGGGCTGTCATCACCCACACCTTGCGAATAGGTTTCATGGAATGTGCATCAAAAAGATTCAGAGACACCTGGAAAGCGAACATGGTGTGTGTGTCGGCACGGACCACACAGACATTGGCACTTGTCTCGCTGAGAAATATAGTCAAATTCAGAAAAGTGTCTAATAAATTAACAAAATCAAACATATCAGTCTGGATCGGTACTTTCTCAAGGAAGGCTATACAGATCCCGCTCTGAGAAAACTTGTATGCCATGGTGTCCCCAAACGTTTCTCCTTTCTCATCTTCAAGAACTATGATCCCAACCCACTTCCACTGGAAATGTTGGAGGAGTCTGACAATGCCAGCATACTGATGTTCTTCATTGGGGAACATTCGGTATAGGGTAGAGAGGTGAGCGATCTCACTCACTGTTGGAGCAAATGAACAATAGGTAACCTGAACAAAAATAAGAGAATGTTAAGACCTTGTCTGGTGGACATTGTCTGGTTTTGGATAGTTAACCTATTACAACATTAAGGGCAAAATCCAGATTAACTACGAGAAGTCTTTGCTCCGGTATAAGAATAACTTACTTTGGATTCCAGTATGAATTTCCCATAGGTTTTCACTAAGTGGTGCAGTAACTACAGGTGCACATAAAGTCTCTTACGTGCTCCCATAGTTACTCTGGATTTGGGGGTAAGTCATTCAATCATTATGGTATTCAAACTACACTCCACATGTTGTTCAGTATGTTCATCAAAGTGTGGATGATCTGAATAATTTGGTGAATTATATAGTTTTTCCCTGTTTATCTTCAATAGTGCTGAGTTAAGAGGATTAGAGCTAATAAACATTCAGAAAAATGAGGAGTCTCTGAAGTCCAAAAGAGCTAATAATTTTTTTTGTATTTTTTATGAATTAGGAGAGATTTCTCTTTTGAGAATCAACAAATTGCTCCATTATAATAGTAATTATATCAATAAATTATATTTCAAACATGACTGAAGAACTCATATTTGAGTGTACCTGACTGGTTTCCATATTCACACCCACAACCTGCATTGGGGCTCAGATTCTTTTAGTATTTCCTTTCACTGGTCTACTTAGGATGTAACTTTTTTGTATATGCGTATTAAATCATTGTTAAATTTCAGTTTCTATCACCTAGTAAATGGCTTTTGTATTGTTGGTCTGGAAATGGAAGAAAAACATGTGGCTCTTGTAGTCATAATACTTGTCATAATACTAATTAATTAATAATTATTAATAAATAATTACATGCCCTGTAAGTAGAACTCAATAGATATTGGGGTGTGTATAGATGAATGAACACTAGATGTAAAATATATTACCCGGAATCTGCTCCAACTAATGTTACATCTAGTGATCCAGTCATCAAAACCGAAGATTATGAAGCACTTAACCCAATATTTATAACTATATCTGCAAGAGTGTATCAAATCACAGCTATCACCAAAAAAGAGTTATCGCAAAAAAGTCTCATGAAACTTATTTCCTTGGTAAAAAGGACATTTGGACTATATCAGCTTACCTGTGGAATCTTGTAAACATCTAAGATACTGGCCATAAAAAGGGATATTTCAGAATCAAAACTCCCAATAATAGCCACTGGCTTCTTCTGACCATCACAGTTGTAGTTGAACACAGTTTTATGCTTATTAAAGAGAAGATTCAAGGTGTTCTGGTAAGTCATCCTCGCATCAAAGTGGCTGTCATAGATATGGAATCCCAAAGAGATGTTGGGTAAGACCTCTAGGTTCTCATTGATCTCCTTCACAGCAAACACCAAGGACACCACATGCTGGTAGGTTTTTGGCACCGTGCTACAGGAAGAGACACATCAACATGAAACATTCATGTGCTACTTCCCACAATAATATTGTTCTTAATAAAGCATTTTCTTCATTCTTATCATTAAAATGTGGATCTTGGAGTCATAATACTTGTCATAATATTAATTAATTAATAATTATTAATAAATAATTACATGCCCTGTATGTAGAACTCAATAGATACTGGGGTGTGTATAGATGAATGAACACTAGATGTAAAATATATTACCCGGAATCTGCTTCAACTAATGTTACATCTAGTGATCCAGTCATGAGAACCAAAGATTATGTAGCTCTTAACCCAATATTTATAACTATATCAAAATGATAACCCAATATTTATAACTATAGCAAATTGAGACAAATAAGTGATAGACCTATGATTCTTATCATTAAAACAATACAAAATCCTGATTTGGAACATGGTCCATGTGGAAATTTAAGTGAAAAGTGGATGTGCCATAATTGTGGAAGAGGAAATAGGAGGGAAGGGTTGACAAAGTGGGGCACACCATCATAGAAATGAAATATAGTCTTGATGCTTTTAAAAAAGAACAAAACAATTTGTGTCAAATTCATCTGCAATTACAAAAGAAGCATATGTTTTGTGAACCTAGATTCGTACTTTAACACAGTATTTTGCAAACAATAAATATTAAACAGTTCTTTCTCTTAAAATGCTGTTAGATAGATTTGGAGGCAGCGCATCAAAAGTTCTTACAGAGGCTCATCAACATGCTTGGTTTTCGGGTTCTCCTTGAAGGATATAGTGTCCAAAAAGGAGAAGAACTGCGTAGTGATGGCCCCAATGCTGAGATCCCCAGGCTGATAATATTGGTATGGAGTCTGGAGGGGATCATTTTTGGTACATGCAGCAAGATCCATTTTGCTCCCCGTCAGAGGCAGCAAAAGCAGCAGCAGCAAGACTTGTAATAACAAGGAGAACGAAGTCACTGAAAAAGGAAAAAGCAAATCTCCTTCGTTCTCAGTCATAATGCTCCAGGAAGAGGTTGGTTACAATCACCTCTTTACAGAGGGTCTCGATCCTGCAGGTGGCCTGATGTGACAGCTGCTCCCTCTACCAAGAGAGAAATCTATCACCCTGCTGTGCAGAGTCATGGATGTATCTGAATTACATCTTTATCTTGAGGGTTTGGGTCAGTGGGATTTGAAATGAGAGCAATCAGAGAAAATTATAGGCTAAGGACAATCTGCTGTCCAAAGGGGTTCCGGGAAAATTAACCACTTCCATGTTTATGATTGATTATTGTGTGCTCTGAATACTTATGAGGGTATTTTTTCCTTTGAAAGTTAATCCCATTAAATTTGGGTACAGAAAAATAAATTGATACTCCTAATAGTTCTTACGTGTTTTGCTCCTTTGGGTATCAGTGTGTGCCTGAATCGTTGCCGCCCCATCCCCAATATTTTTAATGTAATGCAATAAGAATGGAATTCCAAATTTTATGAAATGCAGTAGATTTCCCCTTATCTCTACCATGATCTTAGCCTTGGCTGTAAACCCCAATATGTTGACCTTCCCGGTTATTTAGCATTGGAATCCTTTATTGCAATAGGTCCTCTGGACATTCTGGACCTTGTACTTGGGTTCCCTTTTCTTTAGATAAGGAAACAACCTTTCAATTCACCCAAACAACCTTTGGGTGAATAGAAAGGTTTCAACAACCTTTCAATTCACCCAAACTTCCTGAGTGTCATCTTGTATTGGTGCCAAAGCACCACTTCTCAGACTTTGAGGTTGGCTACATCAACTATATGTAATATTATCTCCTGTCAGGGGAGTATACTGTAAGTATATATAGTATAGTACATGTGAAGCAGCTACACCAACACTACTGTTGAACTACGTAGAAGTCCCTGTCAGAGTTTCCTCTGCTGATGGCTGTGGTAGTATGTGTGTGGGAGAAAAATGAGGAGGCACTCAATAGATTCTTTCAGGAAGAACAAGTCTATTTACAAATACCACAGCATCCAATACTAAATCAGAAGACACTATAGTATAGTCATATATCCAGGCAGTTTGTAAAATCCACACAAATTGATAGTCAGAGCATGTAATAATATAGAGCTGTGGTGACTCCTCAACTCCTTTCCTGAAGAGACTCCTCAACTCCTGGAGGAGACTCTAAACTCACACCCTTCCCTGAGGTAATTTCAACTTACACTGAGGTGAAACAGCTTCTGAGGTAAAATTCACCTCAGGAATTAGAGAGGCCTCCCACAATCAGAGTGTCTCCCTCCGTTTTGCCTCAGCTAAGCAGACTGGCAATTACCAGCTTCTCATAAAAGCTGACATCTCTAAACTATAAAATATGGTTCAAGAACGCAAGCTAGAAGGGAATGTCTTCAAGCTCCCCACTTAAATGGTGTAAGCAGCGTGCTCCAAGCTTTGTGTCCTCCAAAGGGGCTTCCTTGTCCTCCATTTTGGCTTCATTTTGAAACTTTGAAATGGTGTGCTGTACCGAATCATATCATGATTTTTTGGATTTGTATTGAAGAGCAGAATCTAATGCAAAAATCAGTTCTGAAAAAACTCATTATCAAAAGTTATGGCTAAAAAGCTAAAAATTAAAAAAAATGCATTAAGCTCTATGCGAAAGTGAATGCGCCCAATATCGCAGCTTTACTCGTGAGTAGGCAAATGTGCCATTGTCCACCAGAAAAGCCAAGCAAAGAGGAATCCAAGAACTTTTCCTCCTTTTGAGGTTTGGGCATCTGGTTACCCTTGGTGGAAGAGATCAGCCACGTTGCATCTTCCATATGAGGGGTTATATATGGAGGAACACTCAAAGGAAAGACCTTCTAATCCTTCCCTGAACACTCATGCTGTCTGACATAATTTGTCACTGCTGAGTACATCCAAAATGTATACAACACTTTAATTTTTAATATTTCTCTCTAATATAATCAACATAATATTTGGGCATTACTTAATATTTTTTAGGGTGCAAACGTAACCTAGGTTTGTACAACTCATCAGTCTTTCCATTCCCATAGAGAGGCAATGCATAGACAAGTGTCTATTCACATCTATGCACTGGCCTAAACCTCCCCTTGGAGTGGCACAGAAGTAAGTTATGGAAATGCACTTTTGTGACATCCCGAAGTAAGAGCAAGACTTATGTTGGGACATAGGATGGACAATGTGGATGTAAGGGTTACATTAGTTCCTTTTCATTATCTGTTCTCTCCTGTTCATTTCAGGCCTTACCATAATAATGTAGCATTTGGGAAAAAAGATACAAAACAGGAGCCCCAAAGTGGAGGCCAAGATGGAGAAGATCTCCACAGCCACCATGTATTTGCCTTTGGTGCTCAGGTAAGAGGGGACAAAAGACAACCAAACGCTGCAAAAGACCAACATGCTGAAGGTGATGAACTTGGCTTCGTTGAAACTGTCAGGTAACTTCCTGGCTAGGAAGGCCACTGAGAAGCTGACAAGGGAGAGGATGCCCAGATAGCCCAACACAGTGTAGAACATGATTTCGGAGCCGGCATGACATTTCAGCACCGTTTCTTCAGCAAACGAGTGCATGTCCCGATCTGGGAATGGGGGAGATGTGGCCAGCCACACAGTGCAAATGGTGACTTGGACAAGGGAACAGGGAAGGACAATGAACACTGACATTCCTTTCCCCACCCATTTCCTCATCCTGGACCCTGGTTTGGTGGCCATGAAAGCCCAAACAACGGTGATGGTCTTGGCCAACACACAAGAAACAGCCACTGAGAAGATGATGCCAAAAGCTGTTTGTTGACAAAGGCAGGACATCTTTCCAGGCTGGCCAATGAAGGGAAGCACCGAAAGGAAACACAGCCAAAGGGAGACGAGAAGAGTGTAGGTGAGATTCCTGTTGTTGGCCTTCACAATGGGAGTGTCCTGGTGCTTCATGAAGACCCCCAACACCAAAACAGTGACGAAAGACAGGGAAAGAGTGCAAGCGCACAAGGAAATCCCCAAAGGTTCTTCATAGGACAAGAAGCTTATCTTTTTTGGAAGACATGAATCCTTCTCCTGGTTAGGGTATTGGTCCTCTGGACAGGGAACACAGTCATCCATGTCTGTAAGAGAAATTGGTTTTTTATGTACTCTCTATTGCAGGGGAAAGATTATTTCTTTTATTCTTTATCAGAGTGCATGGTGCTTGACACAGATTGGGTAAAATCCAGTTTCTGTCATATTTGAATTGGGAGGGAAAAGAGAAATATTTGCAGTATTTTAAAATCAATGTATAAAATATAGCGTTGTACGCTCCTAGAGCAATTATGCTGGTAAATAATGCTGGTCAAAAAGCAAGAGCAGGCATCCGTCAGTCTTGAAAGACTATGGTATCGTGCTCGGCACTGCATACGCTGCATGCAAAGCATGAAGACCTTGGTTAGATTCATATGGAGGATAGGCAGCAAATCCCCCCTCTCCATGCCACTGAAATAGTCCAATGGAAAGGCAGAGCCTGTACGATTGGATCCAGCTGCGTTGCAGAGCGGGGCTAAGGACAGGAGCTCACCTTGACTTGTGAGAACCGACCCGAGTCTCGAACCCTGGCCTGATGGTTAACAGGTACAGTGTCTTAACCACTTGTGTCACCCACAGCCACCGAAAGCAAGAGCAGTGGTTGCCAAACTGCGGATAGGGAACCACCAGTAGGTTGCAACACAATTTTAGGTGAATTGCAAAACCGACAAGGCAAAATAAACTACAGAGGTGTCCAAACCCTGGGCCAGATACTTCCATGTGCAGCTTGCTTCCAGGTGGCCTGCGACAAGTCTTCCTTTCCGGCCCGATGGTAAGCCTTGTTATCCTCTGGAAATGAAAGGAGTTGGGCTTGCTTCGCCTCCTGAGGGTGTTATGAGGGCTCTGTGTTATAAACTGATTTGACTTCATTCATTCATTTTGTCTCTAATATTCATTAATGTAAATTTATTCAAATTTGAAATGAAATTTAATTCTTTGTCACTAACACAGTGTCAGAGAGATGAGCAGGCCCTCTTGTCAAAACATTTGGATACTCCTGAGCTAGATGGAGGAAATCAGTTCCTTTTTGGGTTGTGGTCCTTAGAAAAGAGGAGGGAGTGTTGTAAACCTGTAATTAAAATTCCTCTGGTGACACTGGCTAGTCAAAATATGGTATAGGAATGGATAAGCTCTGCAGCCCATAGATTTGGAACTCTGGCTTATCCACTTGTAGTCACAGCTTATTCAGCTGTGCTCACTTGTGTTGTCTTCTGAATAAAGGTGGCCACCACTGCTTTGGGAACCAAATATCAAACTCTGAATTTGTTACTGTCTGCAGTGCCCTTTTGTGAAAATACTGGATTGACTGTTCTCATAGTAAACCAATATTTCTTACCTCCCTGATTAGAAATCTTTCCTTCTGGACATGGAAGACAAGCATAACAGCAAAATGGCTTTCCTTCTATTTTGGTCTTACTGTAGCCAGGAGGACAGTTGCTGTTGCAAAGAGATAGTGGCCGGGTCTGTTCATAGATGAAAGAGTACAGTATTTTAATGTTATGTCATAACATAGACATACGTTCTCTCATATGACATAGACATAACAATCTCTCATCATAAAGGTTTATACAAGATATTGATGTTGTATCCATGAAATATACTAAATTTTGACAGACTTCTCATGCTTCTCGTTGTATCTAATTATTGAAAATGGATCACAAGTTGGAATTCAGATCACTGGTAGAAAAATCAATAACCTCCAATATGTAGGTGATACCACTCTGATGGTGAAAAGTGACGAAGAACTAAGGAACTTCTAACTGGGGGCAAAAGAAGAAAGTGCTATACGTGGCTTGAAACTTAACATTTAAAAAGCTAACATTCATGGCACCCAGTTTCCTCATTTCACGGCAAATAGAAAGAAAAGAAATGGAAATTTTGATGGGAGTTTATTTGGGGGGGCTCTAAGGTGTCTGCAAATGGGATTTGCAGCCATGAACATTGAAGTTACCTGTTTCTGGGCAGGAAAATTCTGGCAGGCCCACAAAACTTGATTAAAAGTCAAGACATCATCTTGGCAGCAATGTTTCTCTAAGCTATGGTTTTCCATAGCTTATTATGGTAGTAATGTATTGCTGTGAGAGCTGGACCATAAAGTAGGCTGAGTAAAGAATAGATGTTTTGAAATATGGAGAAGACACTTCAGAGTCCCTTAGACTGCAGGGAGATCAAAAACAGTCAGTCCTGCAGGAAATCAACACTGTCTGTTCGTTGAAAAAGAACATATACTTATGGCTGAAGCTCAAATATTTTGGCCACATTATTAAAATGGAAGACTCCTTTAAAAAGTTGGTGATGCTGGGAAAAACTGAAGATAAAAGGAGAAGGAAACAGCTGAGAATGCCTGAGGATAGTGTCACTGAAGAAATGAACATGAATTTGGACAGAGTACAGAAGCTAGTGCAAGATAAGGTGGCCTGGCTTACTGCTGCTGATGGGGTCACAAAGAATTGGACACAACTTAATAACTAAACAACAGCTATGATTTATAGCAGTTTGGTGATTCAGAATTCAATCCTAATGTGCCCTGCTGACAGAGCAACCGTCGTACTAGCCTAAAGTCTAGGGTGACCCAAACATGTTGTTAATTAAGCATATTTGTGTTTTTTCAGGAGTCAGCAATGCCAGTAGCAATGCCTGTGTTGACCTGCCCACGTTGCATCCAGAGACTTCTGCCAGCGAAGGTAAGAGAAGCATAAAGTGGCTCAGGGGTTTGGGAGGGATGACCAGAAGTGGGGATGGGAATTTCAGAGTGGGGGGGGGGAGCAGAACAAGGGGATTATTAAGGCCAGGTGGGAGGATAAACCTCCCCCTATATTATTCTCCATCCCACCCCTGAATGCCTATTTGGAACTGCTTGGATTTGCACCAGCAATATAGCAAACCTTGATCTAAAGGATAGACCATGCACAACCCATTGGACCTACCTGGTTAAACCAGTTGGGCCACACAATGACATCCTCATAAATTCTGAGCATTTTGTCTGGGGGATCTCGAGGTTCAATGGCTCCAACACTGCATCTCTGAAAGGACTGGTTTGGGAACGTGACCCAGTTCAGAACATCAAATCCAGCCATAAGTTCTCCATGTTGGTCAAAGGACACTTTTTCCCCAACACTGTTGTTAAAGGACATGCTTCTCAGAAAGTCATGTAGCTTATGGGGGGAGAGGAAATGGGAAAATAAATATAAGCAGTTTTGCTGGTGCTCTTCTACCTTGCCCATCTCATCTCATCCAGCCCACTTCCCTGGAACCATGGTGGTTGATGGCCAGCTGGTGTACAGACACAGCTATGAAGCTTGGCCACACATAAGTACATGATATATTTTGCAAATATTTTGTATTTCCTGTCCGAGAAAAAACATGGAGCTTGTAGGTGGGGAGACAATAAAGACACATAATTCTTAATAAAAAGAATATTACTAATAATACTGAATCAGACCAATGGCCCAGCTAGTCCTACTGACTGAAGAAATGGCTGGTTTGCAATGTCTGCAGGCAGGCAGACAATGTGAGGATTTTCCAACATATCTATCAAGAAGCCTCCACACATTCATTAAGAGTGGTCTTTCTCTTACATTACCACATTCCCAGTCTTGATTATGCACTCCAGCTACATTGAGTGGTCACAATTTGTGAAAGCTCTCAAAATCCATGCAGTTATGGAATATTAATCTCACACAGGACTAGTGTGTAAGTCTCAGCACAGTTTTCTCATTATATTTTGGAAAGATCAAAGGAGACTCTTCATTGATTATTGATTTATGTGCTCATTTAAAAACATGCATACCTTGCTTTTTCCCCTTTCTCAGAAGTTGCCCAGTGAAGTTGACAACAGCAAACAATGTTCACTTTCTGTATATTCAACAGACATAGTATAAATCTTTGATGATGGAAATTATGTGAGAAGTCAGTCTGTATCTGGCCATTACCTGCCACGGCTGATGATTCAGTGTTGTTCTTGTCCAATGACTTCTCCTTCTTCTGTCTTTGAACTGGAATGCATATATGGAATGTAAAGCATGTGCCACTGTGTAGACAGCATTGTAGATAATGTAGCTGTGGGCAGTCATGTGCAATTCAAAAACAGACCCTGGAAGAGTCTCCAGCTTCTCCTCTCCAGTGCAGATCTCCCTGCCCTCCTTGTCTGCCACAGAGCTGGGAAATGCGCAGGCAAATGCCTCTTCCCAGAACTCTCTAATAAATCCATCTTCTTGGTGCAAGGTGGGGTTTCTCTGCTGAAGGAAGGTCTGGAATCCAAACACCTGCTCTGAGTGGATGGCCAAAGACAGAGCACCATGGAGGAAGTCCAGGCCCCAACTTCTTTGGAAGGGAAAGGATGTGAAGTCCATCTGAGCTGTCAGAATCCAGACTTTTTTTAGTTGTTTATTCTCAAATTGGGCAACATGAGGCACCATTCTCAATGTCATCATAGTTTGAATTTCCCCATGTACGAGCACAACATTGGCACTGCTTCCCGAAACAACTCTGACTGTATCAAATCCTTCTCCCACCATGTTACTGACTTGACTTGCACTTGCCATTTTTGGGAATCTTTCTATAAAATCAAAGCAAATGCCATTCTGGGTAAATGTGGGTAGCACATCTTGTACAAATTTCTCCCCATTGTCATTGTCTAAATATAGCACCCCAATCCATGTCCAACTGAAATGAAGCAATAACTTGACAATTCCCTTATAATGACTGTCTCCATTTGGGAACATTTGATAAAAAAAAGAAATTTTTCCTTTGTTACTCATCACTGGAGCAGAGCCATAAATGAGCTAAAGACAATTTAGAAAAAAAGAATATTGAAAGTCTTTTGTTAGGTATCACACTATTGCAAACAGCATTCAAGTTCCTTCACCTCAGGATGTGAGAATATCCAAAAACCATTGTCAGTACCCTAATGTAAGAGACCTGACAGTAAAGGGAAATGTGGGTTGGGTGGAAAAGTAGAGAGGTTGGGCAGATTGTGATGCTGATGAGGCAGGGAAGATGGTGGATCAACTTGGGAACATAACCAGATTGGCAACTATAGTGCTTACTAAATTGTAACTCCCATCAAGGGCCTGATTCATCTTCCTGTGACCATACAGGCCTTCACCAGCAATTGGGCTGGAAAATGGTACCATTTGGGTCAACTCCCACATCCAGAAGCATTTTTGTGACATTTTCTGGCCAGTGCCACCTAAATGGATTGAGCCCTTAATGCACTTCTTTCAAATAGATTGGTGTATGTCTCTGAGTGTGTTAAACATTTCAAACAAAAACTGAATGGTTTTCTTCTGGGAAACCTTTACATTATACTTGTTTGAATTTATCCATTGTTTTTGAAACAAAATTGTTACCATAAGCTTTCCAAATCAAATGCAGAACTGTTGTCCATAGTCATGCCAGTGACTATGATTGCAGAGAAAGAAATCTCCATGTCTTCCATTCGAAGGTATGAATGAATCCAACCATTACTGGGCATAGCCCCATTTACCAAAAGAACATTTACTATGGGCTTATTTGCATAGGACAGAGTTGCAGTTTAATCTTTTTTATCTTTTAAGAACCCATCAGATCTTAAACTGACACCTCCTTTTCTAAATTTAAAACCACAAAACAGCATCTGAAATTCAAATCAAAACAGATGTCAACAGCTTGCTAAGCATTGATGCTCTCTCTATAAATCTTACTTGTGGTATCTTGTATATACCCAGGATGGTTGCCATGTGGAGAAAGACATAAGAATTTGGTCCTCCAATGACGGCTGCTGGAATGTTCTCAGCATCACACTTGTAGTTTGGAGTAAATCTGCCCCTTCCAGAGAGAACTTCCATTGAGGCATGAAATGTCCACCTTGGACGGAAGCGGCTATTATAAATGTGGAAGCCCAGAGTGATGTTGGGTAGGATGAGGGGATTTTCACTAATCTCCTTTACTGCAAATTCCAAGGCTGGGATGTGCTGGTAGGTTTGAGTCATCATCCTGCAATTCATATCACAAAAAAATTATTGTTTTAATGTAATTTCTTAAATTTGATATTGAAAGCATTCTATATATAATCATTGTATTGCTATAGTGTGCCAGGGAAGAAAGAGGAAACACTGGCCCATGATTTGTGACACTGGCCCACGAACTCCAGCCCATCCCTTACTGTCCTATGAAAAATAAGAGTTGGATTGTTTACTTACGCACCACTTCAATATATGTAGTCTAACTGATATTTCCTTGCTTTAACATATTCAGATGTTTCTTTAAAATACCTCACATTACTGCTTTGCATTACTTCCTCCTCTGGGTGACCATAAAGAATGGAGGGGAGAGTCCCTGTACTTTTAACCAAGGCATGGAAGAGGGAATTAAAGCCAATTTAGCTCATCATAGAAGGGTTTTAGGAGCAGCACCTGCCTCAATTCCTTCTTCCATGCAATGCTTAAATGTAGAAGCACCCTGTCCTCCATTCTGTATGGTCACCCTGCTCCTACCTAAACAAAGTTTGCAATTCCCAACAATTTTGTGGACTACATTTGGGGGTAGCAGTGGATAGAGTGCCTTCTCCTTAGAAGAATATTTTCAGGAGAATAGATTGCTACACTACAGAAATAATTCTGGGTAAAAGAATTATATTTTATGAGATAATATAATTTCCAGAGGTTTTTACCAGTATATATTGCATATATAGGTTTGTACTTTATGGGACACATGAGATAAATGCAACATTTTTTTCACTGTGTAATTATTTCAGTGCATGTGAAGTTAGTGCACACAAACTGTATGCATAATATCTTGTGCAATGGAAAGCCCACCTGGAATTGCATTTCAATTTATGTGTGCAAGAATCATCAATATATATTATATTCTTGTGCAAACCACCTTCTGTGAGTGGAAAGATACAACCCTGAGATACAAACTAAAATTTCTGAAAACAGATACCAGTAACTAATCTTACCAGTATACCAGTAATGAATACAGATACCAGTAAAACAGATACCAGTACTGTACCACTACTCTTACCAGTATACCAGATACCAGTAACTAATCTTGTTTGGATTCTGAAAATGCTGTAAGTAGTTGTTTCAAATACCCTGAAGCAAAGGAGAAAGACGAAATCCCCAGTGGTGGGATTCAAATAAATTAACAACAGGTTCTATGTCCTACTAACCTAAATTAACAATAGGTTCTATGTCCATAGAACAACAGGCTCTATGTCCCATTCGTAACTGGATCTCAGAAACAGGCACTCATTAGCAAAAGGTTCTATAGAACCTGTGAGAACCCCCTGAAGGCCACCACTGGATCCCATAAGTTTAAAACCACAAACTTTTGTGTCTGCTGCACTCAGAAAATTTGAATTGCACTTATTGGCACAAACTACATCCAGTGAGTTGAGAAATACTGTTTTCCAGAAATCTACATCCCACAAATGTGAAATCTCAACCAATCCCATTTTTTCGGTCAGAAGTTTAGGAGAAAGAATCAATTTCAAGTGAATGACAAAGATAACATGAACAGAATCCTACTTACATGTTCTCATTAAACATTTCCCCAGATGGGTTTTTTTGAAAAGTTAATGTATTTGAAAATATGTAGATCTGAGAGAAAATCCCAGCAATGATGAGGTCTCCTGTCCAGTAATATTGGTGAAGAATGGGAACAGGATCATTGACGGTGCATTTAAGAACAGGGACACAAAGCCCCACTGGAAGCATCAGAAATGCCAAAATTACTAGCATGAACATCTCATGCACAAAAACATGGGTCTTTGAAACCATCTTTCTTTATCTCTGTGTAATCATTTGCATATTTCTGTGGCTCACATCACTCACCTTCACTCAGCTGATTCAGATTCCAGACAGCCCATTTTAAAGACATATAGAAGCATATTGCTTTGTAGCTTTGCAAGTAGCTGCTGAAATTCCCTACGGACCTGGAGAGACAGAAGTAATTAACCAGGTAATTTTGTGAATTAAATATACACATGCTCCAAGCTGACGTTTCTTTAAAACATGTTAATCACACTTTACAAGTGTCTACTATTATCTTTCTCTGGGGGAGAGTCAGAAAAAAATAAAGAATAATGAATTTCAGAAAAGCGAGTCTCAAAAAAGAAACAAAAGAACAAAAACTTCAAAGACCTCACTGAAAATATTTGTTTTCTGACACTGTATGGTGTTTGTGGAAGATCCAAAAGTATGTTTCATTTTATTGAGGTTATCAAGTTTTTTCCTGTTTTTCCTGTTTTTAGCAATATAAGTCTGCATTTTTTATTTGAAATTATTAGCTGACATACTTCAAGATGGTGTCTGTCTTGGCAACCACATGTATTTGTGTGTAGCAGGGGTGAGAATACATACATTCTGATGTTGGAGTTGCATGTTTGGTCCATCCTGTTTCTCTAACACCCTGGGGTTTGAAAACCAAAAAACAAGCTCTTCACAGCATACTCACTCTGAACAATCCAAGAGTGATCAAGATTTTTAGTGAAGCTATATATGCTACTGTAGAAGTCTTTCACACCAAGCATCTATGCTGTTGTCCTTTTTTGTAGAGGAGTTTGGGGTACAAATGGATGGGCTACCACATATTGTGTGGCTGCATGGAGTAATAGCATCATGTTGATCAATCAAAATATGCAGAATAGCTCCCAAAGTGTATGATATTGAGTTCATTTTTTTGTTTTGTTCCTGGTACCTGATTCCTTTTATGAACATTCCACTTTTGAGCTTGAGGTAATCATAAGCAATTGATATTTATTTAGGAGAAACGTAAGTCAGGAAGAGTCTACAAAATCAAATTACTTTGTATTGTCAATTACAGGTCTCACAGCTGAAAAGGGATGAAAAGGGGCGCAATGTGTTTTTGTCCTATACTTAACATGGAACACTGACCAACCTCCAGCCAATTTGGTGCTCGGTGCCCGATGCAATGGGAGGGATGTTGTTCAGAGAGAGAGGTTGCACTGGGGAGGATGCTGTGCATGGGGGGTCCACATGGGGGGTGTTGTGCATGGGGGTTGATGCACATTGGGGGTTGTTGCATATGGGGGTTGTTGCGCATGGGGGTTGATGCACATGGGGAGATGTTGGCATGGGGGTTGATGTGCATGTGAGGTTGATGCGCATGGGGGAGATTTTGGCATGGGGGTTGTTTTGCATGGGGGTTGTTGTGCATGGGGGGTTATTGCACATGGAGGTTGATGCTCATGGGGGACTGATGCACATGGGGAAGTGATGCACACGAGGGACTGATGCGCATGGGGGATGTTGCACACAGGATGTTGATGCACACGGGCGTTGATGTGCATGGATTGTTGTTTTGCATGGGGGGTGTTGCACATGGGGAGATGTTACGCATGATGGACTGATTCATCGGGGGGGATGTTGCGCATGGGGGTTGATGTGTATGGGGGATTGATGTGCTATCGGGGGATGGAGTACTGGGGAATTTTACTCCTGCAACGTGGGTACGCTTTTCACTAGTTTAATATATATGTCCAGCCTTTCATTATAAAGTGACTCACCATCATAAAACAAAATAAAAGAGCACAAAACAAAAATCATATACAGTGGTACTTTGGTTTATGATCATAATCAGTTCTGGAACCATGCTCGTAATCCAAAATGCTGATGTACCTAAACAAATTTTCCCATAAGAAATAATGGAAACTCAGACAATTCATCCCCAACATCACCTAACCCAAGTGCTAGGAATCTCCTGTGTGCCCACAGGGGATGTAAGCTGCAACCAAAGGGTCACTAGGGATGCTGGCTCCATCAGTGCCAGGTTCAGCTGCATCAGAGCCCTGGTGAGCCCTGATGCAGATTAGCAGCCTACAGACCAGCATCCCTGGGCTGGGGGTGCCAGTCTGTATCAATGTTCAGTCACAAACTGAGCAATGTTTGCAAACCAAGGAAAGGTTCCTTTGCTCATCTTGCAAAACACTTGCAATCCAAGTTACTCGTAAACGGAGGTATCGCTGTATATAAAAATATTAGCATAAAGCAAGCTTAAAAAAATGTCTGTACTACTCCCATCATTACATCTATGGAAGGTTGCTCACCACAGAGAAGGCCTTCTCACGCAGCACTAAAATTCACACCTCAGAAGACACAACATCCCTGTGTGTCTCTGATCAGCCAGTTATAACAAGAAGCACTGGGTAATGCATTACTCAGAAACTGAAGGAGTTTCTGAAGTAGTGTATTTCAGAAATATTGTGTGCAGTGAGGTTTAATCACTGCAAATATAATATTTGTTTTACTTAATATTTTCTTCTCAGAAACTGGTCCCTTCTGTTCAGTTCAGGCCTCATAAAAGTAATGTAGCATTTGGGAGGAAAGATATTGTGGTTAAAGATGCTGTGTTTGTTGACCTGAAGACTGGAAAATTTGTGGTTTGAGACCCAAGTACTGCAAAATGGAGTAAGCTTCTGTTTGTTGCCCAGTTCCTGCAGTTCAAAAGCGTGAGAATGCAAGTAGGTAAATAGATACTGGGGTAGATAAATAGGTACTTTGGTAGATAAGTCAATAATAGATAATAAGTAGATAAACAGGTACATTGGTAGGAAGGTACTAGATTTATGTGTGTTTTGATGTTTCATCCTGACAGCCACATGACCATGGAGTTATCTTCAAACAAATCTAGCTCTTTGGCTTTATAAAGGGGATGAACACCACTCAGTTCATCACAACTAGCAGTGCAGTCTGCCGGAACACCTTCACCTTTTATACTGTCCGTGGACAAGGAGTTCTAACTCCACAACCTGGAGCCAATAAATCATTGGCATCAAGACTTGTCCTGCAGTTGCTCACTCCTTGCCTCCTGGAAGTACACCAATTCTGCCAGTAATCAATACCACACCATACTTGCCAATTGTGATCAGCTAGTTTCTCAAAGGAAATATCTAACCCACTTGTTTAGTCTGTCCGCTTGAAAACCATCAACATCAGCTAATCAAGTCTGAGAACGAAAATTCAGTTCTAATTCTAGATTGATCTGGATTGATTTTGACTGGGTTGTTTGAGGCCTTTGGGAGATATTGCAGCTTGGATTTTGAGTGAGACCTTTTTAGGGCGGTGGCCTTAGTTATGTTCTTTGGGGCTTTCCGCGTTAGTGAAGTACTGGTTCGGTCTTGCCGGGCTGACCCAGCTTGGGTACTTTGGTGGTCAGATTTGACCATGACTTCAGATGGGCTCACCTTGAGACTGCGCAGGTCTAAGACTGATCTGAGGGCAGTTGGGACTTTGATCAAGCTTAGAGCTTTGCCGCATCACCCGCTTTGTCCTTTGAGGGCTCTTACCAGATATCGGGACAGGGTTCTCCACTTTGTGGGTCCCCTGTTTCAACATGCGGATGGGGAGCCTCTCACCATTTATCAGTTTCGGGTGATCTTTTCGGTGGCTATCACCGCTCCGGGCCTGTCTACCAGGATGTACAATGTACATTCCTTGAGGATTGGGGCTGCAACTCTTGCAGCCGGGCTGGGTCTCCCTGAGGAGGTCATTCGCCGCATCGGTAGATGGCGGTCGGATGCTTTTAAATTATACATTCGTAAAGGTGGTCATAGATAAGTTGGGTGCTGGTTTGTTATTGATTATGTGCCGTTGAATTGCAGTTACATGTGCACCTTCTTCTTTGTTTTTTCCTAGATGCACCCTTGCATCGTCCTTTCCGCGTGTTGATTGTGGGCCACTCCATCCCATTCTGGGCCAGGAAGAGAGCGGAATACACTGGTGCCGGCTCCAACCTGGGCTTGGGCCCTCATGTTCGTATATTTTGGGCAGTTAGGAGAGGCATGCAGTGGGGTCAGTTCCTCCCGGTCGTCTTCGAATTTTTGCAGGGTAGCCCTCCTCCCAATTTTTTGCTAATTCACCTGGGGGAGAATGATTTGACCCGAAGGGCGACAGTGTCGCTTCGGACTCAAATCAGATGGGACTTGTTCCTTGTCTCCGAATGGTGTCCAGGTATTAGGATTATCTGGTCTTCCTTGCTCCCAAGAAGAGTGTGGAGAGGAGCCAGAAGTTTGAGGGCCATTGACTTGGCACGTCTCTGGGTAAACGGTTATGTGGCCAGTTATGTGAGTTGTACCGGTGGGTACGTTGTTCGACACCTGAGTATTCATTGGACACTGCCCCAAGTTTTTTGGCCGGATGGGGTGCATCTTACGGCCTCAGTGTTAGATATTTTTCTAGAGGATTTGGTCAGGGGACTGCTTGCCTGTCTTTAATGGGGCGGTGGAACCATGTGCTAGACAGGTTCCCCGTGTGGCAGGTGTCGTGCTGGAATAGGAAGGATATTGGTGATTGCCTGAGATAGCAAAGGATCAGGGTGATGCAGAGCGAGCCTAGTGTTTGCCAGACCGGACATAGGCTTATGCGGCTAGCCCTGTACCTGGGATTGGAATATAGGCTCTGTCAAACTGGATGACCGGTTGACTGAGCGCCCGGCTATCTCGACCCTGGAGTTGGAGTTGAAGGGCACCTACCGGTGGGGGTGTGACCTGAGCCAGGCTTTCGCCCTTCCCTATTTTTTGTAGTTACAAGCACGACTTGTAGCAGTTCCCCTGTTTTGATTGTATTAAATAGTTAATAAAGTGGCCCTTTAATTCCACATCTGCCTCCGTGTACTTATTCTGCGTTGTGGGGGGATAATAAATGCGCACATTAACAATATCAATAATACAATACAATAGACCTTTATTAGGCATAAATAGGAATAATAGAACAATGGTATCAATATCAAAAACAGTTATATTACATAATACACTGAAGCAAAACGATTTTAGGAATTCCTTTCTTCAGTATCAGTGAAATCTCAAAAGTAATAATACATGTGATGGCTAAACAATGAGTATCTAAGACTGTAGTTTAGACTCTTTTCCTCAGTAAAACAGCGTTAAGAAATAAGGCAACTTTGTTGACACTCTCCTTGTCCGAAACAGACAACAATAGGTGTAAAATAATGTTTGGGCTAGCACCAGCGAGTCCAGAAATTAAAGGAGAGATGTAAGTTATCTTAGAGCGCAATCCAGAGTAACTACGTGGAGTCCTTGCTCTGGTGTAAGAACAATTTGCTCTGGATTGCAATATGAATTTCTCATAGGTTTTCACTAGGTAGTGCAGTAACTAAGGGTGCACGTAATGTCTCTTACGTGCTCCCATAGTTACTCTGGATTGTAGGGCTAAAGTCCGAATGACGAGGACAGTCAAGAATTAAATGTGCCAGGGGTTCAGGGATATCCCGGGGACAATCTTGACAAGACGATCTAACATTGTATTTGAAGGTAGCGGCCAGCTCTTGTGTGGGCATGACATTGTATCGAGCTAGTGTAACTGCACGTCTGAGTTGGGGATTTTCCAAGAGGGTCAGGTACTTAGGTGTCAAACCAATAGTGAACGGTAATTGAAAAAAGAGAGGAGAGCGTGTTCTGGAAGCTGCTGCAGTAAGATTTTGCCTTTCAATGTCAAGCATCCTTTGTGTTAGTAACTTGCAGGCGCTGGTTAAATTGTTATTGCCTAAACATTCAGGTAGAAGTCCAATGGATTGAATTTTTTGGTAGAAGAGAGATAAGCCGGAAGATGAAAAGGAATCAGTTAGCAGAGCCTTAATAAATGGGGAATGGTCTGCTTTAAAAAAGATAGAGCCAAAACTTACAGAATTTGACCCATGCCAAGAATTCAAGTCTCAGCTGGCCAGCCTCCACACAGAGAGGCATAGGCCACACAATGGGCTACTCCAAAAAGTTTGTACAGAAACACTGATTGAATAAGTTCCACCTCAAGGTTGAAGGCTGGAATCCAAATCTGGATGGCATATATGAGGTGTGAAATAACCTTGGCATTGAATAATTTGAGCACCACGGGAATATAGGAATTACCTTGCACTAAGGAGAAACGAAATATAGATTGGGCAAGGATTTTAGCCGATTTGATGACAGATATTCATTGTTGTGTCCATGCTAATGTATGGTGGAAAGACAGGCCCAAATATTTAAAGGTCTTAACTTGTTGAATAGCCTTACCATTGAATAGCCAAGTCCAAGGTTTCCACCTTTTCTCGAAAACCAAGATTTTTGATATATCGAAATTTAACTGCAATAGGTTGGCATCAAGATAATCCGTTGTGGCCAGTATGAATCGTTTCAGGGCAACTCGAGTTCTGGAGATCAAAACCATATCATCTGCATAGAGTAGCAGATAGATTGGCAAGATGTTTAGTTTGGGACAATGCAAATCAATAGCAGCTAAATGGGGTGCTAGGTCGTTTATATAAAAAGGTTAAACAGGGTAGGCGCAAGCACGCAGCCCTGCTTGATTCCTCTACTAGTAACGATATTATCAGTAAGGTTGCCACAGGCATCATACCTAACTTGGCAGGATGTGTTCCAATATCTCAATCACATATACATTGACGACATTCCTAAAGCAATTCCTGTGTAGGAAAATCATAAGAAACCAAGACGGTCACCACTTCTTTTAAACACAATAACAATAGAGAAATTAGGTTTTTATTTAGTGTTCCTCATCAGTTGCTGCTTACAATTCAGTTCAGGTCTCAAAACAATTATATACACTTTGGGGGAAAAGATGCACACCAGTAAGCCAGCACTGGAAGCCAGAATGGAGAAGATTTCTGCGGCCACCATATATTTCCCTTTGGTGCTTAGATAAGCTGGCACAAAAGACAGCCACACACTACAAAATACCAACATGCTGAAAGTGATGAACTTGGCTTCGTTAAAGGAGTCGGGCAACTTCCGAGCACAGAAAGCCACAAGGAAGCTGATAACAGCCAGAACTCCCAGGTATCCCAGAACAAAATAAAACATATGAGATGATCCTTCATTGCATTCCAGTATGATTTCTTCAGGCAGAGAGTGCATGTCCATGTCGGGGAATGGAGGACCTATGCAGAGCCACGCCATAGAGATACCTGCTTGAATAAATAAACAGCAGAGAATAATTGAGTTTGCCAGTCTGGTCCCCACCCATCTCCTCATCTTGGAGCCTGGCTTGGTGGCCATGAAAGCCACAACCACCGTGAAGGTTTTGGCCAAGACAGAAGAAACCGCCACTGAGAAGATGATCCCAAAAGCAGTTTGTCGTAACAGACAGGTCAGGATGGTGGGAAGGCCAATGAATAGCAGGGCACAGAGAAAGCAGAGGAAGAGGGAGACCAGCAGGCAGTAGGTGAGGTTGCGGTTGTTGGCTTTGACGATGGGGGTGTTCTGGTGCTTGATGAAGATTCCAAGGACCAGGGCTGTGGTTAGAGAGAGGGAGAGAGCCAGAACAGCCCAACTAATGCCCAACAATTCACTGTACGAGAGGAAGTTTAGCTTCTTGGGAAGACATTGATTTCTTTCTTGGTTAGGATACTGATCTTCTGGGCAGTCGAAACAGACATCCATATCTTTCCAAAACAAACAAAGAAAGAAACAAACAAAAAGTTATTTCAGTATATAACCATGATACCCCTGTAAATAATGACTGCAGACTCTGGCTTGGAGTTCAAATGGGCACTTTATTGTAATATGAGCAAATTCTGCAACATAGCTCACTATAGGGAAGAAACCCTGAACTTCCCAAATGTGGAATACTAAATGGGAGAAATGGTCCTAGCCATCTATGTCCTCCAGTCACATAGGGCATCAACCGAACTCCAGGGTTTGCTCAGTGAATGACTCAGTGCATCTTTCAATGTTGTCTCAAAATGGCACAAGGCAGCAGAACTGCTACAGAACTGTTATTATTCACATTTTGACCCCAACATAGGAGAGGAGTCTTGGCAAAGAGAGTGGGAGGGGAAGGGCAGGGCAACAGAAGGGAAGGGCAGTTGAAAGCTGATGACACCAGGAAGCATCCAAACAACATGATGTGTATGTGGGTATATCTCAGTGGACAGGCCAATGCAATCCGTGTCCTGCATGCAAGTCCAAACTGTGATTCAAGGAATGACAGAGTACCTCCTTCTCAGGCAGATGTACCTGTGTTGGTGCTTCAGGAATTTAAATGCTGAAAGTAGTTTTTTTTTTATTCTTCCCTGCTGTGGCTTAGTGGTAGGAGGGCAGCTTATTGAAGCAGTCAGTGTGGATTGCACACCGAATCTCCCCTTGTCTCCCTACCCATATCCCTACCATAGGTGTTTTCTAGCCCAACATGCCTAAACAGAATTACAGCAAGCCCCTTAAGTGGATATTTTCACCTCAGTCCCTCTCATTTTTTTCTCTGAAAATAAAGTAAAATATGCTTTGATAACATCTGTGATAACTTAGGTACAGTATGTTTCCTCCTACCAGTCAACCTGGAAATCTTCCCTTCTGGACATGGGATACAATCATAGCAGCAAAATGGTTTCCCCTCTTTCTTTTTCCTTCTGTATCCTGGATTGCATTGCTCATTACACACAGCCACGGGCACAACCTGGAACAAAGAATGTCCATAATAAACAGCACTATCCTAACCATGTCTACTCAAAAGTAAGCCATTCAATGGCTCTTATTCCCAGGAAAGTGTCTAGGAATGCAGCCACAGAAGAGAACCCATGCATTCAGTTTTCTTCTACTCGTCTTTTTTATTTTGAATTGAGGGATACTGAGAACTTCACCACCATCACGATCTTTTGATCACATTTTCAGGGATCTCCAGAGTGCTAGTTACACATTAAACCGTACTTGTGTATTTGTGCATACAATCATTACTCATCTTTTCCTGGGAATATTTGTTTTCACATTCCATGAAGGTACAATAAATAGTTGATCTATCAAAATGAGCCCATGTCAGTCATTCATTTACATGGAAATATGTACTCAGCTACATACAGTACTTTTAGATATAGGTGGCATAACAAGATAACAACCATTAAAATTTTGGGGACAAAGGCAGAATACATATCTAATAAATAAATAAATAAATAAATAAATAAATAAATAAATAAATAAATAAATAAATTCAAGGCCTGGAAGATTGTCAAGTACCCCATTTCACTTCGTTCTCTAAAACAGTGTTTTCCAAACTTTTTGGCAGGAGCACCAATCTCTCTGAAACTGTGTTGGGGGTCAGAAAAATGATTTGCATTTCAAATTTGAAAAAAATTACATATATTTACATATAAGATTGCATTGGCGACATTGCAAGGCTTGTCTGTGGCCTGAAAGAGGGGTCTTGCCAAGGGACACACTGAGGCTTGCCGAGATCCACATTTGGACACCCCTGCTATAAAAAGTCAGAAATATCCCACCTGTTTAAAATTGCTGTGCCATGTAATGATTGTCTTATTGATAAGAAAATCTCTGCCTGGTGGCAAGTGAGGGTCCATCCTTCCTACTTTGACTTTACTGAAAGATTTGTTTGGGAAAGTGTTCCAGTTGATAATGTCAAATCCAGTGGTCCATTCACCCTTCTCATCAAAATACACTTTGTTCCCAGCAGTGTTATTGAATGAGATGCTCCTCAGAAAAAGTGGAAGCTGGAACGATAGAGAAAAAATTACAATAACCAGATAATGTAGAATTCCAGAACTGCATCTGTGTCACATAAGGGACGAGCCATTTGGGCAAGCGTGCAGTCACCTGATAAACCAGGTTCTGCAGATTAGATATCAGCAGGGCATTTTCAGGATGGCATAGGCAGAGGTTTGAACTAGATGACCTATGAGGTCCCTTCCAATGATTCTGCTGTATGATAATGCAGGAATGGAGCTTGGTGGCACTAATATCTGCTTATCCCTAGCTCTCTGACCTCAAACCATGCCCGAAGCCTGACTTAGGTCTGAGGTGTTTCAAAGGAGGGGGGTTTGGAGAAATACAACTATCACAGCAACTAGGTATTACTAATATGAAGCTGCAATTCTTATCTGAGAGTCAGGCTTATCAAACATAGTGGAACTTCGTTTCAAGTAGAAAATAGTGTTGTGAATGTTTGAGAAATTATATGTGGCCAAAGGATCTTGCAATCTTACTTCCTTTTTTAACTTTCAAAAGTTAATATTACTTTCCTGCATGGTAGTAGAAATCTAAGGGCATGATCCCTCCCACCCCATGAAAAAGGCCCACAGAAGATAATGGAACCTCCTTATTGATCCTTAGTCCTTGGGCATGATTGCCTCAAATAAGAGCCTTTTCGTACCTGGATGTTTTCTGCCCTAAGAAACACTGGATGGTCTTTCCTTGACATTGCCCCATGTCTTCTCTTGAATGCATACATGGTATCTAGAGCATGTGCCACAGCATAGATGGCATTGTAGATGCTATAGCTTTGACCTGTCATCATCATCTCAAAATAAGGGCCAGGGAGGCTTTCCAGCTTCTCCTTCCCAGTACAAAGTTCCTTGTACTCCACACCAGTATCAGGAAATAAACAGTTGAAGGCTTGTTCCCAAAAATCTTTGATAAAGCCATCTGTATCAGAGTGAGGATTCAAGGTCTGAAGGAAACTTGAGAACTTATCTACTTCTTTTGATTGAATGGCAAAGGATAAGCTCCCGTGGAACACATGAATAGGCATATCTCTTTGAAATGTCACTGATGAGAAATCCCAGTGGGCTGTCATCACCCACACCTTGTTTATGGGTGCCAATGTTTCTTCTTCCACCAGATTCAATGCCATATGCATAAAAATCATGGAATGAGTCGTAGCATGTACCACACATACATTCACAGGTGTCTTGCTGTGCACAATGCTCATGTTCAAAAGGGCGTCCAAGCCATTAAATATTTCAGAAATATTATCCTGGATTGGTAGCTTCTCAACAGAGGCCGCACAGATGCCCCTCTGAGCAAACATGTGTGTCAAGGTCTCCGCAAACCTTTCTCCCTTCTCATCTGCCTGCACAATGATCCCAACCCACTTCCACTGGAAATGTAGGAGAAGTTTGACAATGCCAGTGTACTGATATGCTTCACTGGGGACCATGCGGTATAGGGAAGAGAGGGCAGTTTTCCCCATCTCTGTTGGAGCAAATGAACAGTAGGTGACCTAAGCAAGAGCAGGTGAAGTGGTAGGAGTTATGTGGACATCATTAGGTATGGATAGTAAAAAACATGCTTAACTTTGCTGGTAGTTCAACAAAGTTTTCTTATATCCCAGTCATACGTCGAGGAACCTCTGGTATACATAGCCCAAAATGTGGGACTGATCAGTGCCCAAATAACATAGACAACAAGAGATTTGTTTAGGATTTGAGGATGAATTAGGTCAACCTCTTTTATTCCTAATCACTAGATCCCAGATTTTCGGAAACCATTCTTTTAACAAAAAGAGATCTTAAGTTTTTTACATTATTTTTTTTTCTGGCAGATTGAATTAGCATTTTCCAAAAAGGTGTTTTGTGGGTGCATAGATTGTGCACTGGAATCAAGATATAAGATAATGTTATATAAAATGATCCAGCAATAATAAGTGACATCTAAAAACTTAATAGTTCACAAAACAGAATGTCCAAAGATATCCACAGGCTCTCCCAAATAGAGATATACAAGGGTAATTATTTTATTTAAAAATTTTTAAAAAGGTTTCATGCAATAATAACTACAATTAGTAAATATTTGTGTAAATATTTGGACCATATATCAGCCTACCTGTGGAATCTTGTAGGTAGCTAAAATAGTGGCCATGTTGATGGAGATTTCAGAGTCAAGGCTTCCAATTACTGCTACTGGTTTCTTCTTGCCATGACAGTTATAGTTCAAGATAGTTTTATCATGATTGAAGAGAAGGTTTAGGGTGTTTTGATAGGTCACCTTTGCATCAAAGTGGCTGTCATAGATGTGAAAACCCAATGAGATGTTGGGTAAAATCTTGGAATTCTCATTGATCTCCTTTATAGCAAACACCAAGGACAACACATGTTGGTAGTTCTTTGACACTGCACTATACGAGGAGACACATGAAGTTACATAAGAGGTGCATTCAGTTATTTAATCACTAACGTCTATCATTTAATAATTTTATTAATATAGAGCACAATCCTAACCATATCTACTCAAAAGTAAGTCCCATTGTGTTCAATACGACTTACTCCCAGGAGAGTGTCTTTAGGATTGCAGCCATAGGGCACAATCCTGAGTAACTACGGGGAGTCCTTGCTCCGGTGTAAGAACAATTTGCTCTGGATTGCAATATGAATTTCCCATAGGTTTTCACTGGGTGGTGCAGTAACTACGGGTGCACGTAAAGTCTCTTATGTGCTCCCGTAGTTACTCTGGATTGTAAGGATAGTCTCTTTTTATTATCACAGTCAAATTAATGTGATCTCATGCTTCACATCAAAACTATCCCTTTTTCCTTTGTGGAGGCATACTGAGTTTTGAAATATAAGTGAAAAGAGAACATGTGTTATCAAGCTGAAGATGATAGATGAGGAAATAAGAGGGTTAGAAAAGTAGAACACACAGTGTTGAAATGTGACACAGAAGCACTTAAAACAGACCAAAATCATTTCCAAAAATTATACCCTGGAGGAAACAAACAGGTTTTTAATTTTTTATGAACTAAGATTTATGGCATAAAGAAGTATTTTCCAATAAAGAAATATTAAATAGGCATTTTTAGTCTGCAGAGTATTTCCCGTTGTGAAATTAGTATGAAATTTTCTTACAGAGGCTCATCAACAAACTTGGTTTTGGGGTGCTCAGCAAAGTATAAGGTGTCTGAAAGGGAGAAGAACTGTGTAGTGATGGCCCCGATGCTGAGATCCCCTGGCTGATAATATTGGTATCGTGTCTGGAGGGAATCGTGTGTGATACACATAGCAAGATTCATTTGCCTTTCATTCTGAGGTAGCAACACCAACAACAGCAGGACTTGTAGTGACAAGGAGAACAAGGTCAATGAGAAAGACAAAGCTTCTTCCATGAAACAGAGACGCTGTATTCCTTATCTCAGTCCCAATCTTCTAGCAACAGGCTGGTTGCAATCACTTCCTTTCAGAGGATGTCGTTCCCACAACTTGTCTGAACTGGCTATTGGTTGCCAAAGGGGAAAACTGTCAAACAACAACCTGCTGTTGACTGAATTGTAGACTGTTTCTTGTCTCTGAGTCGATTATGTCTATCAGGTTGTTATGTTTTTCTTTTGAGATTCCGCCACAGGATGCGGAGCAATCTCAGAAAATTATATGCTGGAGAATCTTGTCCCCAAAGGTGTTATGTGTGGTACCAGGGGGTCCAGAATAATTAAGGACCATTAAGCACATTCACATCTATTGATTTTTATTCTACAGTGGTACCTTGGTTTACAAACTTAATTCCTTCCAGAAGCATGCTTGTAATGTAAAATGTTTATATATCAAAGCAAATATTTCTATTTCTATAATAAATAATGGAAACTCCATTTGTTCCACAATCCAAAAAAAAATCATATAAAATTGTTACAATACTATAATATAATAAAGAAAATACAAAATATAAAGAATGTAAAACAAATAAACTTGTACTAAGAGTGCAATCCTGACTTAGGCAAGAGAAAATGGCTCAGCTAAGCTGGTCTCAGGTAAGCCATATCCTGAGCCGACAGGCCAGATCTACAGAGCGAAGAGGCCTCTAGCCTGGCATCTGAAGAGGCAGCAGCACAAGAGCAGCATGCTCACTGATCTGTGGGAATTGTGCCATATCCTGAGAAGAGCTGTTGTAGTTGTGTCGTATCCTGAGGATGAGAGGCAGGAGTGGTGCTTAGGCTGAACTAAGGCTTAGAACTTTTTATTTTGCTTCCATTTTTACTCTGGCTTCTCATGGACCCTATGAGTACTCAGATTTATGTCTGCCCCTGAAGTGGCCTAAGTCAGAAGAGCTGTGAGAGGGGTTACCACCCAAGGTTTTTAAAAACAATTCTGATTGGTGGGCCCCAGTTTTAGCTAAACTTTTTATGTATATTAATGACACCGGCATTTTTCCGGAGAGCTGGAAACAGAGCATAATTTTTCCAATCTTTATTTTAAAAAGGGGATAATAATAACCCCCATAATTATTGTCCTATCTCTCTTTTGGACATCAGCTCCAAAATCTGTACCCACTTTCTGCTCTTAAAATTGTCTAAATGGGTAGAGGAAAATAATGTCCTTGCCCAAGAACAGGAGGGTTTCAGGAAAGGGCACCATAGACCAAATTTTTGTAAATCATTTAATTGTCAAATACACTACCAGACCGCACAAACGACTTTTTGTGAGTTTCACTGAGTTCTCCTCTGCTTTCAACACAATTTCCAGAACCCACTTATGGGAAAAATTAGCCCTGACAAATATTGATCAGAGACTTTTATTTCTAATACAGCAAAAAGTGATTACCAGTGTTGGGTACTCAACTTGGATGAGTCAGATTCAAGTTGAAAAAAAATGCATATTCTTTGCTAACACAGCAACCCATGAATCGCATTTGTGGAAGAATCTGAAAAACACTTGAGTTGCTCCTCCACACTTATTTGAGTCAGTGAGTTGAGTCTACTTGTGTCTGAGATTGACTGCTTACTGTTTTTGTGATGTAGAAAACCTCATGGAGCCATCACTCAGAGCCTAAGGAGTTTCTTCCCTTAAGATTGGACAGAACAGCTCAGGAAGGGGATGAAGCAGGGAAGAGGGGGCAGTGATCACACATTCCACCACACCTCCTTTTGGTTCTGTTGTTACTTGGGGGAGCAATACATATCCTATTGAATGATCTGCTCCATTGGGACCTCTTCTGATTAGAGCTGCCAAGTATTGGTCACCATAAAGGTTTGCAGCTCATGACCCTCTTTCTCCTTCTTCCAGCTATTTTCCTGTTCTCTTGTAGTCCCTTCTCCCTCTCATGCCATATTTACAGATAGGAGGGGAGCGTTTAAAGAAAACGCTTTCATAAACAAAGCCTCGCAGTTGCCCTACTTTTTCATGGTGGGCTTTTTAAATGGGAGACTCAACTTGAGACTTACAGTGTCCCCATTATTTCTACAATCCAGAGTAATTACGGGAGCCCGTAAGAAACATTCACATTGACGTATTTATGGCAAAACCAGTATGGGAAATTCATATTGCAATCCAGAGTAAATTGTTCTTATCTCGGAGCAAGGACTCCCTGTAGTTACTCTGGATTGCACCCTAAATCTCATTTTTGGAGTTGAGTCATGGGGAGACAGGGATTCTAGATTTAAATCAAATCAAGCCCCGCTAGATTTTTCGCAAAATTGGTAATTAACCTTCATCCTCACCATGTCATTTTCTGGGAACTCCTATAACATGTCCTACCAAGTAATTCAAAACTGGAATGCTTTATGTGTTAGCTTTGTTGCAATTACTCTGCTGAAACACCAAAGCATTATTCCAATAAGGATTAGAATTCTTATCTGCAGGATTGTAACTCTTGGATTCACCACAAGGCTCCTACATGCAACTGGAGGTATGACCGGATGACATGTCTTCCAGTTGTGTCCAGAGGTGTTTGGATGCCATGAAAGCCTCCCAACATTTTGCAACGCCTGTTTGAGGACTCTAAGATGGACTTCCAATGCTTCATAGAGGACACCAATAGGCCTTTTGAGATGTGGATTATTATGATGCTGCAGCAGCAACATCAACAATATCTCTTTCTCATATACATTGAAACAGTTCCTGTATAAGAAAGTCATAAGAACTCAAGAGGGTCACCTCTTCTTAACATTACAATAGAGAAGTTAGGTTTTTATTTAGTGTTCCTCATCAAACGCTCCTTACAATTCAATTCAGGTCTAAAAACAATTATATACACTTTGGGGGAAAAGATGCACACCAACAAGCCAGCACTGGAGGCCAGGATGGAGAAGACCTCTGCAGCCACCATATATTTCCCTTTGGTGCTTAGATAAGCTGGCACAAAAGAGAGCCACACACTGCAAAACACCAACATGCTGAAGGTGATGAACTTGGCTTCATTAAAGGAGTCGGGCAACTTCCGAGCAAAGAAAGCCACAAGGAAGCTGATAACAGCCAGGACTCCCAGGTATCCCAGAACAAAATAAAACATATGAGATGATCCTTCATTGCATTCCAATATGATTTCTTCAGGCAGAGAGTGCATGTCCATGTCGGGGAATGGAGGACCTATGCAGAGCCATACCAAGGAGATACTGGTTTGAATAAATAAACAGCAGAGAATAATTGAGTTTGCTAGTCTGGTCCCCACCCATCTCCTCATTTTGGAGCCTGGCTTGGTGGCCATGAAAGCCACAACCACCGTGATGGTCTTGGCCAAGACAGAAGAAACCGCCACTGAGAAGATGATCCCAAAAGTAGTTTGTCGTAACTGACAGGTCAGGATGGTGGGACGGCCAATGAATAGCAGGGCACAGAGAAAGCAGAGGAAGAGGGAGACCAGCAGGCAGTAGGTGAGGTTGCGGTTGTTGGCTTTGACAATGGGGGTGTTCAGGTGCTTGATGAAGATTCCAAGGACCAGGGCTGTGGTTAGAGAGAGGGAGAGAGCCAGAACAGCCCAACTAATGCCCAACAATTCACTGTATGAGAGGAAGTTTAGCTTCTTGGGAAGACATTGATTTTTCTCCTTGTTGGGATATTGATCTTCTGGGCAGTCAAAACAGTCATCCAGATCTTTCCAAAAAATCAAAACCCATTTTAGTTCATTACACACAGAATCCTGTGAACGAAGCTATGTGACAGTCCTTTACAGATGGAAAAGTACAAGTTTGGAATATTGTCATAGAATTTAGTACATTACCTTTTTAAAAGAAAGTTCTCATAGCTTACCTCTAATATTGTCAACAAACTTAGAACATAGTTGAGTATTTTAATTTGACATCTTTTTTCAGGCTGTCCACATTTTGTTCACATCTAAAGAGCAACTTTGGTAATTGGAACTATAAATGAAGGAGACGTGGAACACACTATTGAAGGGCATATTGATAACATCTGATGTTACCAGAATAATCTCAGATGCTAAAGATTATGCAAACATTTGTATGGCTGGATGTATCTTGATGTATCTGTGTATAGATGGGCAAACATAATTTAAGTCCTGTAAGCTGAGTCCTAATTTCTCTAGTTTTTTTCTCTTGTTTCTTTCCTATTGCTGATGGGTTACAATGCAGTTTTTGGGAGCAGTCTGTGTGCATTGACCCCTACACTACTCTGATCCCTGCCATTAATATTTTTAGCCAAATGTACCTAAAATGTGTCACAGCAAACCCCTTTAGTGTACGTCAACCCCTCTCCACCTCATTTTCCCTCTGGAAATATGTTAAAATATTATGTGATAACATTTGTGATGATTTATGTGAATTTTCTCAATTTATTTTGCAATATATTGCCTCCTACCATTCTGTCTGGAAATCTTCCCTTCTGGACATGGAATACAGTTATAGCAGCAAAATGGCTCCCCCTCTTTCTTTTGTCTCCTGTATCCTGGATAGCATTGATCATTACATACAGCAAGTGGCACAACCTGGGACAAAAAATATCCATAATCAAGGACAAAAGCTAATGCATTCAGTTTTCTTATCCTCCTCTTTTTATTTTTGATTCATGAAGGACGAACAAGAACTTTGCCACCATCATCACCTTCATTTGGACACATTTTCTGTAATCTAGTCACATGTGAAACTGCACTTGTGTTTTTACAGGTACTTGTTGCAACAATTTTTCATACATTCCAGTCAATGCAGGTGCAACAAATTGCTGATTTCTCAAAATGAGCCTAGGATCATCATTGACATTGAAATGTGTATTCAGAAACATACAGTTCTTTCACGTACAGGATGTAGCAGTTCACAGCATTACATGGGAATGACAGATTATGAAGTAACCTGTCTCTAAACTGCAGAAACTTCCCCATTTCACTTTGTTCTCTAAAACTTCAGAAGCGTCTTGTCCGGTTAAAATTGCTGTGCCATGTAATGTTTGTCTTATTGATGAGAAAATCTCTGCCTACTGGCAACTAGAGTTTGACTTCTAACCCAAACTCACTGATCAATGTGCAAAGCCTCTTCTAAGAGCCTTGTTTTGCTTTGAAACTGCAAAGCCTAGAAACATTTGCCCAAAAATTGCAGTCAGGTCTCACCTGGTTGAAACTCCTGTGCCACGTGATGATTGACTCATTGATAGAGAAATCTCTGCCCGAAGGTGACTGGGGATCCAACTTTCCTACCTTGACTTTTTTGAAAGATTTGTTTGGGAAAGTTATCCAGTTGATAATATCAAATCCAGTGGCCCATTCACCCTTCTCATCAAATGACACCTTCTCCCCCGCCGTGTTATTAAATGCCATGTTCTTCAGAAAAGGCTGAAGCTAGAATGACAGAGGAAAAAAAATACAAAAACAAGATGATGTGGAATTCTGGTACTCTACCTTGTCATATGTAAGTGATTAAGGGTGCAATCCAGAGTAACTACAGGGAGTCCTTGCTCCAGTGTAAGAACAATTTGCTCTGGATTCCAATATGAATTTCCCATAGGTTTTAACTAGGTAGTGTAGTAACTATGGGTACAGGTAATGTCTCTTACGTGCTCCCATAGTTGCTCTGGATTGTAGGGCTAGTCCAACCCCATCCATATTCAGAAGCAATGGTGCAATTTTGCAGGGACTTGTTTGATTTTAATAAATGGTAAGAAGAAGGACACTCAGGATCAGGTTCTTCAACTTTTGTTCATGAGTGCACTCCCTTGCTGATGTGATTTAAATTATATTCACACATTTTGGTCTTGAAAGATCTACAGATTGGATGACAGTAGGGATTGGCATCAAGTAGCAATGGAGACTCAGGATGAGGAAAAGGCCATTTTGGAGAACATAAGGCCATTTTGGACCATAACATCTACTGGACCCTAACGCTCTGTCCTGAACATACCTCCAGAAGCTTTTGGAAATATGGTTAGAACATTATAAAACATCGTCATGGCTCCCTGGACCTGAGGGCCTCAGATGAGAGACTTTTCATTACCTGGATGTTTTGTGTCATAGGAAGCATTGGATTGTCTTCTCTTAGTATTGCCCCATGTCTTCTCTTGGATGAATACATGGCATCTAGAGCATGTGCCACAGCATAGACGGCATTGTAGATGCTATAGCTTTGACCTGTCATCATCATCTCAAAATAAGGGCCAGGGAGGCTTTCCAGCTTCTCCTTCCCAGTACAAAGTTCCTTGTTCTCTTTCTTCACACCAGTATCAGGAAATAAACAGTTGAAGGCTTGTTCCCAAAAATCTTTGATAAAGCCATCTGTATCAGAGTGAGGATTCAAGGTCCGAAGGAAACTTGAGAACTTAACTACTTCTTTTGATTGAATGGCAAAGGATAAGCCCCCGTGGAATACATCTATAGGCATATCTCTTTGAAATGTCACTGATGAGAAATCCCAGTGGGTTGTCATCACCCACACCTTGTTTATGGGTGACATTCTTTCCAGCTCCACCATATGCAACACCATTTGCAAAACTATCATAGAATGAATTGCAGTGCGTACCACACATACATTCACAGGTGTCTTGCTGCGCACAATGCTCATGTTCAAAAGGGGCTCTAAGAGATTAAATATTTCAGAAATATTATCCTGGATTGGCAGCTTCTCAACAGAGGCTGCACAGATGCCCCTCTGAGCAAACATGTGTGTCAAGGTCTCCGCAAACCTTTCTCCCTTCTCATCTGCCTGCACAATGATCCCAACCCACTTCCACTGGAAATGTAGGAGAAGTTTGACAATGCCAGTGTACTGATATGCTTCACTGGGGACCATGCGGTATAGGGAAGAGAGGGCAGTTTTCCCCATCTCCGTTGGAGCAAATGAACAGTAGGTGACCTAAGCAGGAACAAGACAATCCTTGTGATTAGTTCGGTGGACATCATCAGTTTTTGGATAGTCAAACACTTGTTGAATTGTGCTTTTAATTCAGTCACGTGCTCTTGTGTCCAAACCATATTTAAGGAAGTGCTTGTGATTTATATTCGATGACTTTTCTCCTCAGTTTAACTTTAGAAGACTATTGCAAACCTCAAGACACTTTCTTGGGAGTAAGACCCATTGAACACAATGGAGGTTACATTTGCGTAGACATGGTTAGGATTGTGCCGTGAGTTATTAGGATGAGAGGCATACATACTCATAATTGTGGGATGGTCAAGCTAAGATTGTTTTTCCCTTAAAATCTTTGCCCAGTGCAGTTGCTACCCCTGGACCCTCTAACCTGCCCTACTAAAATATCTCTTCCTTTTTATGAATGTAATCACAATAATTTGCAAAAAAAATTGAAAAATTGAATGACTAAACCTACATCTTACTTCTTCAAAGGGTTGAAGCATATGGCTTCCCAATTCTGAATTTGGTTGTGAGGGTAACACAATTCTCTAAATTGCCCTCTAAATTGCCCGGGAATCATGCGGTTTTGCCAGGTCCACAACCCACAGGGTAACCAGGCATGGACTTCTAATCATTATGACATGGCATGACCCTGGAGCCCAAATGCTGTTCCCTTTTTCCATTTTACCATTTCACCTAAGGTAAAAAAGGTTTCTATACCAAAGGATTATTAATATTGACATATTTTGAATGAATATATTATTGCCATGAATTCTTAAATGATTGAAGTCTATATATGCATTGCTTTTATAGAGCAACATTGAAAAACGAGTGATTGCTGCTTCTAAAAACAAATCCTAATCATTAAAATTCCCAATTCTCTGATGCCATTGTCAGAAACAGAGGGTTGTAATAGATTTTGAGGTTTCTTATTTTAAATTAATAATCCTGGTTGCTAAAATCAGTATTTTCTGGGGAGACACTTTGCATATGTATATAAAAATATGGACACCAGGGTCAAGATAAATCTCCCCACATCTATGTCATAATGTTAGATCCAGTGATCCAGTGATGAGTACTGGAAACATCAGATTGAAAAGCATACAAATCAAATTTGATAAATATATCTGCAAGACTTCTCAAATAGATAAAGTATACTATTCTCCCAACTAAAAGTTTCATGAAATATGATCTACCCCTGGGAAATAGGAATATTTGGATCCTGCATCAGTTACCTGTGGAATCTTGTAGATACCTAAGATACTGGCCATATAGAGGGAGATTTCAGAATCAAGGCTCCCAATGACAGCTACTGGTTTCTTCTGGATGTTACAATTGTAGTTCAGAACAGTTTTTTCCTCATTAAAGAGAAGATTCAAGGTGTTCTGATAAGTCATCCTAGCATCAAAGTGGCTGTCATAGATGTGGAACCCCAAAGAGGTGTTGGGTAGGATCTCTGGGTTCTCGTTTATCTCCTTCACAGCAAACACCAAGGACAGCACATGTTGGTAATTCTTTGACACTGCACTACAGGAGAAGAAACATTTTTTTTAAAAAAAGATAAATGTATTCAGCCACGTCAGTTAGTTATTGTTATCTCTTTCTGAACAAATAAGCAACATCAGTTATTAGCTATTAGTTATCTCTTTATTTAGTTTTTAGTTATCTCTTTTAGTTATTAGTTATCTCTTTCTGAACTAATAAGCAACATCATCAAGTTCACATTTATGCCATCATATTATGTGTCACATTAAAACTCTGATTTGACAGCACACTAACTCTACAATCCAGAGTAACTACAGGAGCACGTGAGAGACATTACGTGTACCCGTAGTTGCTGCACCACCTAGTGAAAAGCTATGGGAAATTCATATTGTAATCCAGAGCAAATTGTTCTTACACCGGAGCAAGGACTCCCCGTAGTTACTCTGGATTGCTCCCCAAGTTTGAAAATCCAAGTTAAAGGGAAGAGTTAGAACATACATAGAATGAGGGAAATAAAATGTAACCAAGGAAGTATAAAAATGGAATAAAATATTTCCAACAAGTACACACTGGTGAGAATAAAGAGTATACCTTTTTGTGAACAAAGATTCACACTACAATATTTTCCAATATACAAAGTTAAACAGATCCTTTTTGGAAAAAAATTTTTTGGATACTTGTGATTACACTACAGTGCATTGCCTGTTGTGAAACAAATATCAATTTTTCTTACAGAGGCTCATCAACAAACATGGTTTTGGGGTGCTCAGCAAAGGATAAAGTGTCTGACAGGGAGAAGAACTGAGTAGTGATGGCCCCGACACTGAGATCCCCTGGCTGATAATATTGGTATCGTGTCTGGAGGGGGTCGTGTCTGATACACATAGCAAGATTCTTTTGGCTTCCAGTCGGAGGTAATAGCACCAGCAACAGCAGGACTTGTAGAGACAAGGAGAAAGAGGTGACTGAGAAAGGCAAAGCTTCTTCCCATGAAACAGAATCCCTCCCTTCAATGTCAGTCATAATAATCCTCCAGCAACAGGCTGGTCGCAATCACCTCCTTTCAAACACTCTGGAACCTGTCGCTGGCCTCTCTCTCAATATTACGTACATTTCTTGTGAGTTTTGGCAGGCAGGATTCTGAATAAGAGCAATCAGAGATAATTACATGCTGGAGAATTGCGTTCCCAAAGATGGTTTGTGCGGTACCAGGTGCAACAGAATCCCAAAGGAAAACAAACACTCCCAAATCTATTGATTTTCATGCTTCTCTGAAATACTGTACAGTTAATTTTCCTTCCAAAAATCAACACTTTTGGGTGTGGGTGGGGAAAAAATAACAACCCGATCCTTCAGAAGTGGTTTGCTGCCTTGAGACTCATTCTGTGTCTGAACAGATGCTACCCCATGGCCATTATTTCTACATGATGTAATACTAGGTGGTTGAACACAGAACTACCAGCTGTCACCAAGTGAATTTGGGGGGATTTTTTTGTTAAAAGTCATAAGCTGCAATCCTATGCATGGCTACTCTGAAGTAAGCCCTACTGAGTTCAAAGGGGCTTATTCCCAGGAAAGCGTGCTTAGGATTGCAGCCATAGGGTGCAATCCAGAGTAACTACAGGGAGTCCTTGCTCTGGTATAAGAACAATTTACTCTGGATACCAATATGAATTTCCCATAGGTTTTCAAGAGGTGGTGCAGTAACTACGGGTGCACATAATGTCTCTTACATGCACCCGTAGTTACTCTGGATTGTAGGGATTGTCAATCTGCCATTAAGGTAATGATGATGATTATGAGCACACTCCTAACCATGTCTACTGAAAAGTAAGCCCCATTGGATTCAATGGGTCCTACTCCCAGAAAAGTGTGTTTAGCATTTCAGCCTAAGTTCCTGAACACTGCCATTTACTATGTATATCTGCCGGATTGCAAATGTTAACACAAATGACAACTTTTTTTAAAGCAAAGTCCTCCACATATCTACATAATCAACACAGTTTCTGTTCATTGTCACTTGAAACAGTAGTTGCAGATCCTTGTAGTAGCTACAAATATTTTTTTAATGAGCAGTCCCATCTGTTTCAGAAAAGAGGCACAAACCATGTTTTGTGAATAAATATATATGTATCTTTATTGATAACAATATAGAAAACTCAATTAAAGCCTTGACAATAATGTTGAATTCACCATTTCTTTTCGACATCAACATCGTATCAACATCAACATTCAACATCGCTATCAAACAGTATTTTTCTAGTTGCGATTTCTATCTGCAATTAAGAAGATGGCGTCATCAATTACACAATCGATTACACTAATAATTACACAGTTACACTATTAATCAATGAATGAATAACTGGCTAGAGCAACAATTTTCAACCTTTTCATCTCACAGCACACTGCAGTGCTAAAAATGCGAAGAAACAGCCTCAGTTTTTTGTTTAATAATTGACAAGCAGGCTAGATCACATCCATCAATGGCTCTACCAATGACCCTCCACAAGACTCCTGTGGCATGCTTGTGAACACCAGTTTGCACAAAGGCAGAAAAGAAAAGGTAATGCTACTGTGAAGACAGACAGACAGCCAGACAGACAGAGTTCAAAGTTACTAGAATGTCTTCAGCCACCAATCACTCATGATAGCTTTAACCAACCTGCTTGGAAAGTTAAATCCATCAAAAATTGATTGACTGGATTGACTTCTTAGTAAACATGTAAGAAGAGAGTGCTCACTTCTTACTTATTGGTCCGTACAAGTTGCTCCTTGCAGTTTAGTTCAGGTCTTAATATTATTATATAGACTTTGGGAGCAAAAATGCAAGCCAGCAAGCCAGTACCAGAGGCCAAGATGGAGAAGATTTCCACAACCACCATATATTTCCCTTTAGTGCTCAAATAAGTGGGGACAAAAGAGACCCACACACTGCAAAAAACCAACATGCTGAAAGTGATGAATTTGGCTTCATTAAAGGAATCGGGCAACTTCCGAGCAAAGAAAGCCACAAGGAAGCTGACCAGAGCCAGAACTCCCAGGTATCCCAGTACAAAGTAGAACATGATGGCTGATCCTTTGTTGCATTCCACAACAATTTCTTCAGGCAGAGTGTGCATGTCAAGATCTGGGAATGGAGGATCGGTGCAAAACCATATCAAGCAAATACAAGCCTGGATAAATGTACAACCCAAAACAACAGAGTTTGTCCTTCTCTTTCCCACCCATCTCCTCATCTTGGATCCTGGCTTGGTGGCCATGAAAGCCAGAACGACAGTGATGGTCTTGGCCAAGACAGAAGAAACCGCCACTGAGAAGATTATTCCAAATGTGGTTTGTTGCAGCTGGCAAGACCATTTCTGAGGCTGGCCAATGAACAGGAGGGTACAAAGGAAGGAGAGGGAGAGGGAAACCAGCAGGCAGTAGGTGAGGTTCCAGTTGTTGGCTTTAACGATGGGGGTATTCCGATTCTTGATGAAGATTCCCAGAACCAAGGCTGTGATTAATGAAAGGGAGATGGCCAAAACAGTTAAACTGATGCCCATCGGTTCATCGTAAACCAGGTAGTTCAGATTCTTTACAAGGCATTGATTTCTTTTCTTGTTAGGAAACTGATCTTCTGGGCATCTGAAACAGTCATCCGTATCTGTGAAAAGCAATGTAGTGTTAGGTCCTTAGATGAGACATAGACTGAAATACGTTTACATGGAGACATTTCTTCAGCACAGATGAGCTAAGTGTCTAGAATATTTCAATTAAACTATTTAAAATATGATTCACTATTAGATTTATGACAGGAAAGAGGTGTTTTGGGACTAATCCTAATCATATTCTAAATACCGGATACGATTGGAACCAGTGGCATAGCTAATGATCATGTAGCCCAGTGCAAAGCTCAGATGTAGCTCTGGAAGTGATGCCTCAACCAGAAGTGATGTCATCCTTGAGTATTTAAATTTTTTTAAAAAAAATTTCCCTGTAACAATAAAATCAAATTTAATTAACCCCCAAATCCAGAGTTATTACAGGAACATATAAGAGACTCTACATGCACCCGTAGTTACAGCACCACCTAGTGAAAACCTATGGGAAATTCATATTGGAATCCAGAGTAAGTTGTTGTTACACTAGAGCAAGGACTCCCCATAGTTACTCTGGATTTTGCCCTAAGTAAAGAAATGAAAATTCTGTCCCTTATTGGTGAGGGAAACTGCTGGGGCAGAGAGGAATTGTTATTCTTTCCCTGCTAAATATAAGAGGGACACCACTTAGAAGCGCATGTATACCCAGTTATCATGGATAACTGTATTCTGATACACACATATGGAAATGAGAGCTGATTCATATTAACACCTTATTAGTTCCTTACAATATCAGAAGTACATCTCAGTGGCTCTCAGAGCAATCAGTATCATAGGAAAGTTGAAAGTAAGAATATCCACTTTTTGTTCCATAGGTTTTTGTGTTTTCATTTTCTGGTTACTTGGCCATAACCTTTGATAAAATATAGATATTCAAACGCTGTTTGTTTCAATGCATTCTGCATTAAATTGCCTTTCCAAAGATATGATATGGTCATTGATACATACCCATTTTTCGTAATTTTTGCCGCTAGTGTCAAATCCAGCTTATAGTCCTCCTAAAGGTTATAGTCTGGTGCAACCCCCCAGCTATGCCACTGTTTGGGACATAACTTAATTTGTTTTCTGGTGGTTGGGTGGATGAGATCTTTTTGGGGGATCATCACTATTAGTGTTACTATTAATTTGATGTTTCCATCTGTAACACAAGTTAATTTTTTTCAAGGATAGATATCATTTAATCTACTCTCTCTCTCTCTCTCTCTCTCTCTCTCTCTCTCTCTCTCTCAGACACACACATGCAATCATGATTAATGTAAACTGTATCTGTCATTATAATACAGGGATAATTTAATTATCAGTGGATTTTTCACTTGAACAGGAATCTGCTTTTCCCATTAAATTAAAAGAGAAACACCCCCTTATTTTTAAATATAGCCTGCTTATCATGGTCATGCAGCAGGTAGGCAATAAATCAACCTTGCTCTCTTTTGCTTAGAAAAGTAGCTGGAGGTAGACCCTTCCTTCCTCTGCTTTGAGGGACACAACAGAAATCAATCAGAAATTATTATAAATTTGTATTCCTTTTTATATACAAAAGGGGGGAAGAGGTGGATCTGCTTCCCAGCAGAACCCAGCCTACCATAGATTACCTATCATAGTAAACAGACTATTTTTATAGGGCTGCCTAAATTTTAACTGCTTTTTAAAACACAAAACAATGCATCCATGGAGGTTCATGGAAAAGAAATGCTAAGACTCAACCTACATATACACTAATTGAAACAAAAGTACATGTTCTAAACAAGCTTCATAGAATGGTGTCTTCCACCTTTCTGACTTGAAATTGTTCCTTGTGGGCATGGAGCACAACTGTAGCAACAGAATGTCTCCCCTTCTTTCCTTCTTCTTCTGTAACCTGGATAGCAGGGGTCATTACACAGAGCGAGGGGCACAACCTAATCAGGAAAAAAGGTGACAAAGAGAAATGGATACCAACTAATTGTAAAAGGTATGAAAGATTTTGCTCGTGCAAGAAGCTTTGCCTTGACACCCATGAGACTTGCCCATAATGATCCATGCTTGGCGAGCATCACTTATATGATTAGTACAGGAAGTACTGATCTATCTCTTAAGCAATTTTCTTTGCCTACGACATCACCAATTTGTATTGTAGATAGTGACCTTGCCTGATTAAAAGTGTTATGCCATACAATCCTGGTGTCATAGACAGAGAACTTTCTATCTGTGGCTGACTGTGGATCCATCCATCCTACTTTCATTCTTAAGAAGGACTTGTTTGGGAATGTAATCCAGTTGATAAGATCAAATCCAGTCACCAGTTGACCCTTTTCATCAAAAGACACTTTGTCCCCTGCAGTGTTGTTAAATGAGATACTTCTCAGAAAAGAGTGAAGCTAAAATGAGAAAAAGGGATTATTTCAAATTTATGTTAGAAACATGAATTCTGGCCCTTCATACTGGAAGAAATGCAAGGCTTCTGTGAATGTTACCCCATCATGAACAGCCAAATGAGTGTCATTTTGTTTGTTTGTTTGCTTGCTTGGATGGGATGGGATGGATGGATGGTTGGATGGTTGGTGTCCCTCAGAGCTTCAGCAGCTTCAGGTTTTTACCCTTATCTCTATCCACATAATAATGGTTTGATTGTAACACAAGAAAAGAGATCTCATGATGTCCCCTCTTCTTTGTACTCTATCTCAATTCATGACCAGATTCTCTTTTACCTAAACTGATCCACCCAGTTTGTTACCTCACACCCTGCTGCATGTGTCCCTGATCCTCCTGACCCCAAAGGGCCATAGTTTGCCTACCTTCCCTCCCTGGCTTCCCTTGCCATGAAATCGGTCAGGGAGGCTAGGTTTGGACACCTCTCTTTATCACTGCTAATGTTGTTCATCAGCTCCACAACCTTTCCATATAAATCTTTACCTGTACATTTTCAATCAGATTGAGTCCCTGCATCTTTGTTCTGAATTTTATTTTAGATGACTGAATGGCGTCCAAACCATGTGCCACAACATAGACTGCATTGTAGATACTGTAGCTTTGGGCAGTCATGCCCATTTGGAAAAGAGGGCCAGGAAGACTTTCCAACTTCTCCTTCCCAGTGCAACTGTCCTTGGTCTCCTTTTGCACATCAGTGCCTGGAAAGAAACAGTTGAATGCTTGTTCCCAGAAGGCTTTGATAAACCCATCCGCATTGGAAAGAGGATTCAAGGTTTGAAGGAAACTTGAGAACATCTGCACCTCATTGGATTGAATTGCAAAGGATAAGGCCCCGTGAAACACTTGCACATCCAGAGTGCTTTGAAATGCTGCTGTTGAAAAATCCCAATGGGCTGTCATCACCCACACCATGTGTATTGGCATCATAGTATCCATCTCAAACATATTTAACAGAAGTTGGAAAACCACCATTGTATGAGTATCAGCGTGAACCACACTCACATTGACGTTTGTCTCGCTAAGGAATTTTCTAATGTCCAGAAGTGGTTCCAACAGATTCAGAATTTCAGAAATGTCATCCTGTACTGGTAATTTCTTAGTGAAGGCTGCACAGATACCACTCTGAGAAAATATGTGCTCCAAAGTCTCCCCAAACTTGTTCCCTTTCTCATCTCCCTGGAAAATGATCCCAACCCACTTCCAATGGAAATGTTGTAGAAGCTTGACAATGCCAGTGTACTGATATTCTTCACTGGGGACCATGCGGTATAGAGCAGAGAGGTGAGTTCTCTCACTCATCGTAGGACTAAATGAGCAACAGGCAACCTATGCAAGCATAAATGAATAATTATGACATTGTAAGTTTTTTATTTTTAGTTTTTAGATTGTCAAACACTTGCTGCATAATTTTTGTATCCTCTGATACATAATTTTTGTATCAGTCATACTCTAAGAAACTTCTGGTATTCTATATTAGTTTTCTCCCCAATTTGAACTTAGAAATCTATTTGAATTAACAGGAATATATAGCCAGAAAAGTGGGAAAATCCATGCTCAAAACACAGACCGCTATGCTATATACACAGTGTGAAAGTTTAGCAAATATACTGTAAATCCAGGCCTGTTTCTTCTATGAAATAATGTGCAGGACATATTGCTTTGTAGTGGCTATAATCTTTGTAGTATCAGAATTCCCACCTTGACATTTGTTTTATTTTGTATTGTACATAAGACGTATTTTTCAGTTTTTTAAAAAAAATCAATGATTGTTTATGCATTATATATGAAGTTCTATATTAAGAAACATAACCAAACAAAAAATTGTAGAATGGCGTTGCTGCTATGAATAAATCTGAGACTTACTTCTGAGTAGATGCAAAGGCTTGCCCTGGAAACATCTCTGTTAAAGCAATCTCTGCTAAATAGGGACATTGGTTAGAGTGTAATATTACCTGTGGAATCTTGTAGATTTGTAAAATAGTGGCCATGTGCAAGGAGATTTCAGAATCAAGACTTCCTATAACAGCTACTGGTTTCTTCTGACCATCACAGTTGTAGTTGAGAACAGTGTTATTCTTATTAAAGAGAAGATTCAAGGTGTTCTGATACGTCATCCTAGCATCAAAGTGGCTGTCATAGATGTGGAAGCCCAAGGAGGTGTTGGGTAGGATCTCTGCATTCTTGTTGATCTCCTTCACAGCAAACACCAATGACTGGACATGCTGGTAGGTCTTTGGAACTGTGCTAAAGAAAACATAATGGATGTTCAAACAGTGAGACACTATTTTCCATTTTCTTCCTCACCCAATGGGAACTATCCTCCCAGAGATGCACACTACCCCTACAATCCAGAGTAACTACAGGAGCATGTAAGAGACATTATGTGCACCCATCGTTACTGCACCACCTAATGAAAACCTATGGGAAATTCACATTGCAATCCACAGCAAATTGTTCTTACACTGGAGCAAGGACTCCCCGTAGTTACTCTGGATTTCACCCTTAATCCAGTTTCATTCTTCTATCATCTCTATCAAGGACATGGAAACTTTCAATTTTAGGGATCTTGGACATTTAACAATCTGATGACAAACTGCACCTGCTGAAATTCTTTCCTACACAATTGTTAAAGGTCCAGGATCCCTGATGTTTAAAGTTTTTCCACCTCTGATATATATCTAGGGAAATGAATATTAAGTAGATTTGTAAGAGATAAAAAATTAAGTCGACTGAAAATGTGATTTTATTGTTTATACTATTCACAGGTAGAGATTATCATGAACGTGTACACAGTGGGGAAAAATTATGTATTTTTCTTACAGAGGCACATCAGCAAATTTGGTTTTGGGGTGCTCAGTGAAAGAGACAGGATAAGAGAGGGAAAAGAGCTGACAAGTGATCACCCCAATAATGAGGTGTCCTTCCTGGTAATATTGATACTTTGTCTGGAGAGTATCGTTCATGGTACACAGAGCAGAACTCATCTTGCACACGATTTGTGGGAGCAGCAAAAATTCCAGGAACTGTAGCAACAAGGACAGCATGGACATTCAGAAGGCAAAACCTTTTCCCCATGAAACAGAAGCTCTTCTTCCCACTGCAGTCATCACCAGGAGGCTACAACATCACACTGTCAGTTGGTATCTGGATATTATTGCTAAACGGTCCTAATAGGTGGTTGTAAGCCTATAGAGCAAAAATTACTACAGAGCACTCGGATGGCTGCTGACAATCATTTACCTGCTATTCTTGCTGTTACCTGCTGTGAAGTGCTATTATTCTTACAAAATAAGCAAAAAAATTTGCACACAAGGGCTGGTGTCAGAAACAGAGTGAAAAATAATAATAGGAGGTAATTGCAGAGTAGATAATCACTCCCCCAGAGTATTCATGCCCTGGAAGAATTGCTGAACAAAATTGATGTGCCAACCTTGGCTGTTCCCCAGAGTGACCATATGACCAGAAATTTCTGAATTTGTCCTCTTTTTTAGGCTCCCGTCTGGGTTTCCTCCAAAAGGGCTTCATTGTCTTCCATTTTGGCTTTGTTTTGGAACTTTGCAATGGTGTGCAGGCCAGGTTGAGAAGCATCCAAAACCTTGTCCTCCTTCTGAGATTTGGGCATGTTCTCCCTGTTCTTCCCACACACCAATTTCCAAGCTTAGCACTCTCCTTCCATTTATTCCATAACTTTTTCTGTGACCATCTTCTATTTCCAGTCCAGAGAGAGGAATGAGAAGGAGGAGCAGTTGAGGCCAATAGGCAGAGGGATGAGAGAGGGGGGAACCCACAATTCTTTCCCTGTAGCAACTGCTTTAGTTGGACTTCCAACTTCAATTTCAATATGGCAATGAAAGATGTTAGTAAAAAAGTAAAAACTATTTTGGATCCATTTCCATTAGAATGAATATGATGTGACATTCTTGTTAAATGGGTGCATTGCTCGCTCTGTTTCACATTTCTCTCCACATCTCCCAACAATTTTGTGAAGATCTCTACATTGCCTTGTGAATTGTCAAAAAAAAACTGAAGGTGTGCCTTAACCATTTAGCACCTGTCAGTGTGTCATGAGATGAACAAGGTTGCAAATCCCTTCCTTACAGTGCAGTCAAGCCATGACTTTTATTGGGAAGTAATTGTAGCTATGCAAAAGTAGTACCAGGAATATCCCCAGCACTGGCATGTCACTGTGGGAGAAGGCAGTAGGCGTGTGGTATAGTGTAGGCAGTAGTGGATCACAAGTAGTGTATATCATGTTGGGGAAGGGGAAGTCTGAGGAATCAGTGTTGTTATCCTCCTTTCTGGTCCTTTTCATCATCCACTTGGATTGCACCAACAATATTTCTACTGTGTTTCCCCGATAATAAGACATTGCTTTTTTTGTTAAAAAAAAAAAACCACCATAGGTCTTATTTTCAGGGTAGGCCTTATTTTAATTAATATTGACAGCAAAGTGTAGGACAATGAAGCAAAAATGTAGGACACCTGGACAGGAGACTAAAAATCAAGACAAATCCGGTCATATGGGCACAGAAGTAAGTCCCATCCATCCCCACCACACTCAAAGGGCTTACTCCAAGGAAAGTCTGGCTGAAAGATCCCTATTCTGTGTGTGTCTGCACAGAAGGGTTGGGCTTTGAGGCTGCTGTCCCATCCACAATTTCCTGGGATTAAGTCCCACTAACTATAATGGGGCTTACTTCTGAGTAGCAATGCCTCATTGACTGGGGGGAGAGGGGTCTGGGAGGGGGCAGGAAGGGAGGGGCTTATCTGCTGGTGCCCCTTTAATAATTACCGGACCTCTCCTGTCCAACAGCAGCTTTTCTCCAGAATAATGGGTGGAAGCTATGAGGCTGCTATCCCATCCACACTTGCCTGGGAGTAAGTCCCACTGACTATAATGGGGCTTCCTTTTGAGTAGACCTGCATAGGCTTTGATGGGCTTTGATGCTGCTATGCAGAAGTGGGATTTTAGTAGGTCTTCTTTTTGTGGGAGGTCTTAATTTAGACCTCAGGGCAAAAGTCTGGGTAGGTCTTCTTTTCTCGGTAGGTCTAATTATAGGGGAAACATGATGGTAGACCCATTTGGACACTGTATGCTTAACCCCAGGCAAGGGAGCAGGTGATCCTTTATCTGGAGACATTTCCCTCTGTCTTCCCTGCTTTACAAGAACGGTCAGGGGCCATTTATGCAGGCCTCCCCTGAATTTTGCAATACCCTGTCAAAACACTACTGCGCTCTGTACTCTACCAATATCTCTCAGAACCCACCATATCTGTAAAGACTGGACCTACATATTCAATCCTAATTAATCATGTGAAATTAAGCATATGAAACTAATATGGAATTTCATTAAAAGAAAGTTTTTTATCCTTGCCTATACCTGTCTTTTCTAACTTATGTTTATTGCTCTTCCTCTCTTTATTTTCAACACTGAGATACTAATTGGGGGGGGGGGGCATAACTCATATGTGTGTTTGTTGTCTTCCAATAAAATATGCATATCAGTAACACTGTATAGAAAGTTTTAAAAAACCCTGTCGAAGTGTGGCAGGAAGTGTGGCAGTGTGGCATTTTCCTTGTTCTCCAGCCTTATGCGCTGCTATTGTAGCAAATACGATGACTACAGGAAGCTGTTCTAAACAGCTTGTTTTAAGGATATAAAGCCATTAAAGTGAGTTGGTTGGAAGAAGAAATGGTCTCTTCAGAACACTTTTCAGCAGGATCTTATACCCAATATGTAGTAGTGCTGCAGCTAAAGGAAATTAATAGGATTCCCTTTTCCCTAAACAACACAATGATTTGAAAGTTCATTTTTTATTTAACATTCCTCCTTAGCTGATCCTTACAGTTCAGTTCAGGTCTAAAGATTATTATATAGACTTTGGGGAAAAAAATGCAAGCCAGCAAGCCAGTACCGGAGGCCAAGATGGAGAAGATTTCCACAACCACCATATATTTCCCTTTAGTGCTTAAATAAGTGGGGACAAAAGAGACCCACACACTGCAAAAAACCAACATGCTGAAAGTGATGAATTTGGCTTCATTAAAGGAATCGGGCAACTTCCGAGCAAAGAAAGCCACAAGGAAGCTGACCAGAGCCAGAATTCCCAGGTATCCCAGTACAAAGTAGAACATGTGAGATGATCCTTCATCACATTCCAGCACAATTTCTTCAGACACTGAGTGCATATCCATGTGTGGGAATGGAGGATCAGTGCAGAGCCACACCATGGAGATACCTGCTTGAATGCATGAACAGCAGAGAACAACTGAGTTTGCCAGTCTGGTCCCCACCCATCTCCTCATCTTGGAGCCTGGCTTGGTGGCCATGAAAGCCAGAACCACCGTGATGGTTTTGGCCAAGACAGAAGAAACCGCCACTGAGAAGATGATCCCAAAAGCAGTTTGTCGTAACAGACAGGTCAGGGTGGTGGGACGGCCAATGAACAGCAGGGCACAGAGAAAGCAGAGGAAGAGGGAGACCAGAAGGCAGTAGGTGAGGTTGCGGTTGTTGGCTTTGACGATGGGGGTGTTCCGATGGCTTATGAAAATTCTCAGCACTAAAGCTGTGATCAGAGAAACCACAAGAGCCATAACAGCCAAGCCGATGCTCAAAGATTCATCAAAAGAGAGGAAGTTTAGCTTCTTGGGAAGACATTGATTTCTTTCTTGGTTAGGATACTGATCTTCTGGGCAGTTGAAACAGTCATCCATATCTTAAAAAAATAATAAAAAATCTCAGTATACATTCAAAGGTATAGGATCTTTGGTGCTGTTATATGTTATTGGTAAGCACTATAGTGCATGCGTTTTACCTTTCGTGTTTGAAATTTTCCCTTCTGGACACAGAACACAATCGTAGCAACAAAATGGTTCCCCCTCTTTCCTCTGTCTCCTATAACCAGGATGGCAGTAGTTGTTGCACACAGCAAGGGGCACAACCTATAGTAAAGAAGACATTCCATTTTATTTTCTCAAGTGGTTCAGTTGAAGGACAAGAAGATTCATCCCACTGATCTTTTGGCATTTTAGCTGTGAAATACAATAAAAGAAGGTACGAGGACTTCCACCAATTCAGGAAGCATTCCCATGCACTCTGTAGGTTCTGTTTAACCTTAGTGACCCCTTAGAAATTGGTTAGCATGACCACACTGACCCATAGAGGAAACACTGTCCTTCTCTTAGGGTTCAATCCTATCCACCATTCCAGTGCCAACCAGCTGCAATGCAGCCCTATTGCAAAGGAACAGACTTTCTTGTACTTTGAGGAGGTCTCCAAGATATCTCGTTAATGAGGCACAAATCTTGTTAGTACAGTTGTATCAGTGCTGAAAAGATGGATAGGACTGGCCCTTGAATCAGATTATTTTACTCTCACTTGTTGCACGTTTATTGACATGTATCCAATGTAGAAGGGCTGTGAGTGGTGCAAGCAGTTTAGATGCTGTGCCTGTGAACCAGCAGGCAAGGGTTCGAGACCCGGGTCGGCCCCACAAGACAGGGTGAGCTCCTGTCCTTAGCCCAGCTCTGCGACACCAGCTGGATCCAATCGTATCAGCTCTCCTTTCCATTGGACTAATTCAGTGGCGTGGAAAGGGGGGATTTGCTGCTTGGGTAACAGCCTATCCTCCATAACAATCTAACCCAGGCTTTCATGCTTCGCATGCAGCATATGCAGCGCCGAGCACGATACCATAGTCTTTCAAGACTGACGGAGGCCTGCTATAGTAAAAAGATGAGAGAAGTCTTAAGCCATATTGTGTGCCAGTACTGGGGCAAGGTCTCGTAAGGCACATCTGTGGCACCTAGAGAAGAGTCAACATCCACATTAGCCCAGTGCCATTTGGTGCAAACACAACACAGAACACAGTAAGATCTCTGGGTTATGGGGTTAGGTGGTGGTGTTCTGGGGAGGGGATAGCAGGGGAGAATGGTTCACAGGGAGGGTGGTTAGATCAGACTATTAGTACAGCACTGTTCTGGTGTAACCTATCCTGTGTTCTGGGCTGCAAAGCCCAACACAGAGGGTCATAAGTCTGTACTCAAAAAACAGCTCCAGGGGAATAAGATTGGCAGCCCTCATCTTCACACATAATTTTAAACTAAAACAGTACTATAATCCTGAGCATTTGGAACACCCTCCCAAATCTCACGCTTCTAGGCCCAGTGGTTTTGGCTGGGCATTGATGAGTCAGTGAGTCAGCCAGTGACTTCAGAAATATTTACTAAGTAAGCTAGAGACTTCGGCCAAAGAAAATTCCATTATAGCAGAAGAACATGCTGGCTTTCAACAAGGGAAATCTACGTTAGACCATTGTTTTATTATACATATATTATTATCTGAATTGACTAATTCAGAAATATATGCAAACTGGTAATAGGAAATTATATACTGCTTTTATTGATCTTACCTCGGCTTTTGATCTAGTAAACAGGGAACTCCTCTGGCATAAGCTGGCTGACACAAATATTGACAGGAGATTGCTATTTCTTATCCGAACTCTTCATACTGGTACCAGTTTAAGAGTTAGATTTGACCAAACAGGATTATTATCTGAAAGCATCCCTACCAATAGAGGGGTCCGTCAAGGCTGCCTTTTAGCTCCCTTTCTTTTCAACTTTTACATAAACCACAAGTGAAAACCCTCCAGGGCCCTGAATTTTTTCCCCCAGCTATTGGGTTGAGAAAACTATCAGTTTTACTTTTCGCCGATGACATAGCCTTATTTTCTAAGAGTCTACGCAGACTCTTACACAGATTAAACTCCTTCTGTGCTCAAGAGAAGCTCATTATTAATTATGGTGAATCTAAGGTTTTGGTTTTTGGTAGGAGCAGAAAGAAACACTAATGGTCTATCGGTAACAGATTGAACAAGTAAATACTTTTAAATATTTGGGAGTCACCTTTAATGCAAATCTTTCTTGGTTTCCCCACTATAACTACACAAAACTTAAAGTCGAACAATCTATTCAGATGTTAATCCGTTTTCTGAGAACTAAGGGCGGAAATTTGGTGGCCCCAGTGATTGAGATTTTTGCCAAGAAAATCATCCCTCAATTGCTATAAGGAGCTCAAATCTGGGGCTACTCTCAACTCTCTTGTTTTGAAGCTATCCAAAACAATTTTATTCGTATGCTTCTAGGTGTTCCTAGGTCAACACTGTCTTCCTTAATCAGAGCAGAAGTGGGACTTATTCAAATTACTGCACATTGTCATACAGCTCTGGTTCTTTATTGGTAGAGATTGATCTCCATGAACCTTTATGTCTCCCAAGATTATGTTTTGATGAGCAAATCACCAACTTAGCTCTCTCCTCTTGGGCGACTTCAGTCAGGCCTGTTTTGGCATCTTTTGATTTCTCTGTAGATAACTTCCCTTCATTTTTTTCTTGGCACAATCATTAACTCTCCTTGTTCTCATTGGCTTTTATTTTACAAAACAACCTTTGTTCTCGAAAATTATTTAGTTAACCTGACCAATCCTACTTTGAGAAAGGCTTTTTCTGCCTTACATCTCCAGACCATGCAGTCTGCATTTTTGGAAGGCAGATTCAACAACACTCCCTATGACCTTAGACTATGTAAGTGTAGTTCAGGAGAGGTTGATGACATTGCACACTATCTTCTGCGATGCCCACTATTGGATACTCCCAGAGCAAAATTTTTGGCCGACTTTATTATGTTTCAACAATAGACCATTTATTGATCTCTTCTGCTGGCTTTTGGGTGATGCTGATAACGACATTACCTTTAAAGTCGCAAAATTTGCTTTGGAAGCTAAAATTATAAGGTCGAGGCTCCCTGTATGATGTATAGTTCTTTTCTTATGTAAATTTAAATCCAGTTCTTTTTGTACCAACCCTATTTTAAAATAGTCTCTTACAATCTGTTTTACAAATGTTATTTTAATCAGCCGAAATGTTTTGTAATGACCAAATGGTTACACAAATAAAGTTGTATTGACTTATATATATAAAGCGCACAATCCAGAGCAAGTTCAGCCTGCTCTGCCCTAACTGCTCTCTCCTAACTATTCTGTATCCAGAGCAGAAAGTTATGCTGAATCCGGAGAGTCGGGAAGCTTGGGCTGCCCTAACTGCCCCTGAGCATGCTAAGTAATTGACACATGGGGAGGACTTGATCCTGAGGAGACACCCCTCAGATCTCACTGAACAAGGAATAGCTGTGGTGCCTACAGTGGTGACACGACTCTGCGCATCACCCGGTGAGGAAGTCTGTGCGTCACCCCTGGGTTGTGCACACCCCCCTACAAAGTTGGCCCCTGTGCAATTGTTTCTGAAGCCAACTGGCTTCAGAAATAGTACTGTGCAGGCACCATCTCTGACGCATGCACAGTACTCTTTCTGAAGCCGTTCGGCTGCTGCTCCACTTCCTGAGTGAGGCCGAATGGCCGTGCACAGGCGCGGACTTCCTTCGCTCTAAGGAAGTCTCCTCTGAAGCTGTTCGGCATGCTCAGTGTGTTTCTGCCCAGTGCACCACAGCTGGCTGTTCAGGCCAGCTCTGAGGACAAGAGGCAGCTTCTGGTTGCTGCTCCGCCTTGGAGCAGGCCTGAATGGGCATGCTGATGCCTGGGGCTTGCCAAAGGACAGTCAAACTCCTCTGGCACATCACCCCATACGGAACACATTATTCAATGCAGCCCACGCCAGCTGCACCAGTCTGGTGACGCCACTGGGTGCCTGCCTTATAAGGAGTCCCTGATGAGATGCCAGTACATTCTACAGTGAATACAAGGGGCTTCTTGGAGTGGCCTGCTGTATCCTGAGGTTTATGGGCAGCCGTAGTTTGTTCCATATCCTGAGGTTGAGAGGCAGGGGTTGCAGCTAGGATGGCCAAGAACTCAGATTTTTGGTCAACACTGCTATCCTTACTCGGGCTTTATCATGGACCCCTATGGGTCTACTCATTACTATACCTGCTCCTGACGTGGTATATCTCTGAAGAACTGGAAGAGGGCATTTCTGCCTTGGAAACAGGCTTTGGATACAGAGTAACTGCTCTGCCCTATGCAATGGTAAAGATGCCCTCAACATGGCTCTCCTGAGCTGCCTAGGCTGCCCCAGTTAGTGCAGAGCAGGTCCACCTCTCTTAGGGCACCCTAAGGTGCCTTGCTTTGCACTAAGCCTTTTCCAGAGTAACTGGGGTGGAGCATCTTGCAGTTCCTCCACCCTAGTGATAGATAGGGCAACCCAAGGGCTCTTATGTGGACAGATTAGTTGCTCTGGATTGTGCTGCCTGATGGATTACATTTGCCCATCTCTGCCATCTGGCTACAGAAAAAGGCTCAGTGCTGCTAAGCTGAACTCATTCATCAGTGTGTGAAGCTTCCTCAAGGTGTCTCAATTTGCTTTGACTCTAGAAACTGCAGGGAGGTCCCACCTGGTTGAAGCTCCTGTGCCATGTGATCATTGGCTCATTGATGGAGAAGTCTTTGCCTGGTGGTGACCACGGATCCATCCTTCCCACTTTTACTTTAGTGAAGGATTTGTTTGGGAAAGTAATCCAGTTGATGATATCAAATCCAGCTGCCAGTTCCCTCTTCTCGTCAAAAGACACCTTGTCCAAAACACTGTTGTTAAATGAGGCGCTCCTCAGGAAAGGGTTAAGCTAGAATGACCAGGAAAAAGCAGGGTAAGGTAGAACTGATGGTAGAAACATTCAGATGTAAGATCTCTAAAATTGTTAAGGTTTTAATTTAGGCTGCAATCCTAAAGACACTTTCCTAGGAGTAAGACCCATTGAACACAATGAGACTTACTTTTGAATAGACCTGGTTAGGATTGTGCTCTTAGTTTCTTTCTATTCTTATGTCCACTAAAATAATATTTCCTCTACCAACATATATTATAAAATCCATAAATACATTTCAAAAATAGGTTATGGATTCAGGGGGCTGTGGGTGGCGCAAATGGTTAAGACACAGTGCCTGTTAACCAGAAGGCCAGGGTTCGAGACCTGGGTCCCCACAAGACAGGGTGAGTTCCTGTGCTTAGCCCAGCTCTGCGATGGAGCTGGAACCAATCGTATTGGCTCTGCCTTTCCATTGGACTATTTCAGTGGCGTGGAGTGGGGGGATTTGCTGCTTGGGTATCCGCCTATCCTCCATATCAATCTACCCAGGCCTTTGTGCTTCACATGCAGCATATGCAGTGCTGAGCACGATACCATAGTCTCTCAAGGCTGACGGATGTCTGCTTTAAGCCTTTAATGGATTCAGGAGAGAAAAAAGTTTGATCTGCAGATTCAAAAGCAGAGGCTTGAATCTTACAAAAAATGTTCCTTTTATCTAGTGGTGGAAGGTCTGACAAGCAATCTGCAGACTTCCCAAGGCCTCCAAAGACCCCCAAGACCCTTGCACAGCCTGGCAGGACCACTGAGAGGTAGAAAATCACCTCCATTCCTCTACCAGGTCATGACAGTAAAGATCATGTCCTTGTCCTAGCAAAGACTTGGAGAGAAAGTACCTCTATCCTTAAGTTTCTCTCTCTCCTCCAAGTATCGCTCTCCCAAAGTAAACCTCACCCTAAGTTTGAGAAACATAGAACTAGATCAGGGGTGCCCACATTTTCAACTGCAGGGCTCCTGGACATTTAAGAATTGTGTAGGAGCAGGGATTTCAGCTTTTTCAGGGATTTTGTGATTTGTAAAATGAGAAGCTGCACCTGCTGAAATTCCCTCCTCCCAATTGTTAAAGGTTCGGGAGCTGTAAATTTGAATGTTTCGACACCCCTGAACTACACACACACACTTCACAAAGCAGCTTATATAAGAATGACAATACTAACTGTGCAAAGGAATCATTCAATCTGAATTGTTACTAGCAAATAAAGTAGTCTCCACTTACTGTTGCTCTGTATTTGCTTTTCAAGGATCGCATGGATTGGATAGCATGTGCTATGGCATAGACAGCATTGTAAATGCTGTAGCTCTGACCTGTCATGCTGCTTTCAAAGAAAGGTCCAGGAAGGCTCTCCAGCTTCTCCTCCCCAACGCAACTTTCCTTAGTCTCCTCTTGTATACTTGTGTCTGGAAATAAACAGTCAAAGGCTTGCTCCCAGAAGCCCCTGATGAAACCATCAACATCAGAATGGGGGTCCAAAGTCTGAAGGAAATGGGAGAACCTTTCTATTTTTCTGGATGGACTTGCAAAGGATAGGGCCCCACTGAGCACTTGTATATCTAGGGCTCTGTGAAATGTCAATGATGAGAAGTCCCAATGGGCTGACATCACCCAAACCTTGGAAATGGGCTTCATAGTGTTAGGTTCAATCAGGTTCAGGACTATCTGCAGACCTATCATGGTGTGTGTGTCGGCACGTACTACGCAGATATTGACATTTGACTCGCTGAGAAAAATGGTCAAATTCAAAAGGGGCTCTGATAAATTTAAAAGATCAACAATGTTACTTTGGATGGGGATTCTTTCACTGAAGGCTGTACAGATCCCACTTTGAGAAAACATGTGCGCCAAGGTCTCCCCAAACGTTTCTCCCTTCTCATCTGCCTGCACAATGATCCCAACCCACTTCCACTGAAAGTGTAGGAAAAGCTTGGCCATGCCAGTGTACTGGTATTCTTCACTGGGGAACATCCGGTAGAGGAAGGAGAGGTGGTTTATCTCACTCACTGTTGGAGCAAATGAACAGTAGGTGACCTAAGCAAGAAAAGGTGAACACTGATTATTTGGATTGTACATTCATGGAGAGACAAACTTTTGATTTGCTTTACTACTAATTTAATCACATTTATATCCCAGTTATACTCCAAGGAATTTCTGTTGTTTTTTCCTCTTTTTAATTTTAGAACACTTTGTGAGTTTAAAAAGGCTGAAACGTAGCAGCCAGTCAGGAATGAAGGACTTGGGTGGCTGTTTCTAGAGTCTAAGACAGTGATTTTTAACCAGTGTGTTGTGGCACACTGTGGGCTGTGGATGGCGCAAGCGGTTAAGGCGCTGTGCCTGTTAACCAGCAGGCCAGGGTTCAAGAACCGGGTCGGCCCCACAAGACAGGGTGAGCTCCTGCCCTTAGCCCAGCTCTGCAACACCAGCTGGATCCAATCGTATCGGCTTTGCCTTTCCATTGGACTAATTCAGTGGCCTGGAGAGGAGGGATTTGCTGCTTGGGTAACAGCCTATCCTCCATAACAATCCAACCCAGGCTTTTGTGCTTCGCATGCAGTGTATGCAGCGCCGAGCATGATACCATAGTCTTCCAAGACTGACGGAGGCCTGCATGGCACACTGGTGTGCTCTGGGTAGTCCTCAGGTGTGCCATAGGAATTTGGGGATTGACATCCATTAACAGGCAAACTGAGGGATTTGAACAGTCTGGTATGCCTTGTCAGTGGCAAAAACAATTGATGTTGTGTCTTTACAATTTTGGTGAGCCATGAGATGAAAAAGATTGAAAATCTGGTCTAAGATGTAGGCTTCAGTACTTTGAAAGCTGGTGGAGGTTAGCGGGGCTAGTGTGCTGAAGTTCATGGGGACATGAAAAATTGGACACGAATGAATGACTAAACAACTACATTAAAATTTTGGAATATGTGTAAAATGTACACATTGGTCCTGATAGATCTCTTCTAATATGGCCAAGAATGAAATGAATTAAGGACATGAGGATGATGCTTCTGAGGGGCTGGAGTACCATTGACAAGGCGCACCATGCTGTTCAAATCCCCATTTCTCCGATTAATAAATGACTTTTCCCAAACTCCTATGGCACACCTGAGGACTATCTGTGGACTATCTGGTGAGACAGTAGGGTGGGTGGAATGGGGCAGGGATTGGAAGTATCTAGGAAAATGGGGGGAAGGTGGAAGGCGAATGGAGTGACTTGCACTTATGAGCAAAGGAATAGAAATTCCTTTTTCTTACAATTTTTTAGAATAGAAACTCCTATTCACTCTGTATTCAGAGGCTAAATAAGTATGAAATACTGTAGTATCCAGAGGCTAAATAAGAGGGCTAAAGAGAAAATGCTTTCTTAGATAGAGGTGTTTTAGGTAGGACCTCTTCCTTGTAAACAGGGACACTGGAGCACAGACCACCTTACCTGAGGAATCTTGTAGATGCTTAAGATGGTATTCATGTAGAGAGATATTTCAGAATCAAGGCCTCCAATAACAGCTGATGGAGTCTTCTGGGTAGCACAGTTGTAGTTGAGAACAGTCCTGTTCTGACTAAAGAGAAGGTTCAGGGTGTTCCGATAGGTAATTCTTGCATCCATGTGACTGTCATAGATGTGGAAACCGAAGGTGACGTTGCGTAAGATATTGGAGTCCTCATTGATCTCCTTCACAGCAAAAGCCAAGGCAAGGACATGTTGGTAATTCTTTGGCACTGAGCTATAGTAAGAGACACATTATGCATAAAGTGGCATTTCTCCCTTTCATTAATTTCTCACTCTCTCACTTTTCTCTTTGTTCCAGATTTAAGTAGCACCATAGCGTAGGCAGAGGCTAAATAAGGGGCAAGAAGAAAATATTTCCTAATCCCAAACCGGATGTACCAGACAAGGGTTAGGATTGCACCCTCAGGAATATAATGTTGAGCAAGAGGTTGAATTAACGCACTAATCCAATACCCTTCACTGACTGTTTTGGTATTCCAAAAGTTACAGAAGGAATGGCTACAAAAATTGTGGTGTGAGAGCAATTGGTGAAACACAGAACCAACAGAATAACAAATTAAATCCCTATTTTAATTTTCAACATACTTCAAAAAATAGCATTTGACGTCTTATTAGATCATCAAATTGCATCTTGAAAAAACAGATTAATTTACTATACCAGACAATAATGTCTTACATGATTTTAAAATATTCAACTTCATCATTTAGGTATGAAATGTAAACTTAGCAAAGATTAGTGTGTAGCAAATTTATTACATAAATATTAAATGAGGACAATCTTTAGAACCAAGATGCATTGTGTAATTCCTCTTTGGCCAAAATACAATCTAGAATCTGCTTTTCCCCCTGGCAAAGATAAAGCAAATAATTGCCGAAAATAGTATTTCACGTTTTAGCTACGGTATATGCAGTGGTGGGCTCCAGCAGGTCCGCACCTACTCTATAGAACCGGTTGTTAACAAGAGATAGGGCATATAAAGTTTAAAAATAGCCATTTAAAAGTGGCTGCCAGAGGGACACAGAACCGGTTGTTAATTTCTTTGCATCCCATCACTGAGTATATGTACTTTTTTAAAGTATCTGGCATATTATTTTCTTACACAGCTTCATCCTCAAAAAAGTTTGTGTTGGGGTGTTTCTTGAAAGATATACTATCTGCAAAGGAGTAGAGCTGAGATGTGATGCCGCCAATGATGAGATCCCCTGGCTGATAGTATCGGTATTGTGTCTGGAGGGAATAATTTATGGTACACATAGCGGGATTCATCTTGCACCCTGTTTGTGGCAGGATCAGGAGCAACAACAGTTGTAAAGAGAAAGAGAATGGATTCATGGAGATGGAAAACCCGTCTTCTCTTTCAACAGAATCCCCTGTTCCTCCTAAATTGATCATGATGGTCAAACATCAGCATAAGTACCATGCGTGGCTCTTAGTCTGATTTTATGGATGGCTTCCAAACATAACAATAAAAAGAACAGTCAGACACAGACCTGATTCCTTACAGTCCCTCAACATTACTATTTTATATAAGCTATTATATATAACCATTTAAAATAATAATAATAATAATAACCTAGATGGCTTTGGGAAGAAGGAGGATGTATTGCATACTAGTAATTAGAGTTCAATTACAGGATGAGCAAACTATTCCCTATAGTATTTTGCTGTATGTGGCATCAGGTGTAATAGAACCAGGAAAGAAAACATAGGCATAACTTGGCCAAATTGACACAATTCCAAGTCGCCTTGATTATTGGAATATTTGTAAAGTTTTGATATTTTAATAAAAGAAGGATCTTGTCCAGGCAATGGAGGTAGGGGAAAACAGGGTATACACACAAAGACCCACAGGAAACAAGAAGGGCAATCACTCCTCATACTTGTGTTGTGTCCTCCACTCTCTCCTCGCAGGTTCAGACCCTCATCTGCTCCAGCCAGATGAGCAGGGGCGGGGGGAACCCTTCTGCACCCAGCTACAGGTGGGAGCTGTGGATGCCCCCCCTGCACAGTGGGACCTGACTGCCTGCCAGACCGAGCCGCCAATGGCTACATCTGAGCAGATGCTGAGTATTCCACCAACACCCTGCTGGCAGGGCTCCCAGAAAGTCGGAATTGGCAGGACGTGTCCAGATTTTGCCTATTGGACTTGACTGTCTGGTCCATTGGGCCTCTGTCCAGCTTTCGGGGGTGGGGGGTGGGAGGGTGCTTGCAGGCACTGGGGGGACGTTAGACTCAGCTGCGACTTGGTGCAGCTGAGTCTGGCTGAAATATTCAAAAAAAGTTGTGTGCATGGCTGCACAGCGTATTGTTTCCTGAAAAGACTTCCTAGAGAGGTTTGGCATGGGTAGAGACCTCCCTTGACCTCACTGGCACTTTCACTTCCTAAATGGATGCGCGAGCAACTCACTTTTTGGTGACCATGTCCTAAATTTTGACTTTAGGATATGGTCACCCTGCCTGCTGGCAACAGCTACCTCTGGGAAGGTGCATTCCATTCCCCATCTGGGATTTCCAGCTCACCCATGCCTTTGCACACCTACTCCTGAGTAAGCCCTATGCAGCATGAGTCCAGCAGGAGCCTGTAAAGGAGTAGAGTGCGACCATTGCCTCTGATGCTCTGTGACCCTCCCCTTCTCTATTTGCATGCTGCTGTCCCACCAGTAAGGAGGCTCCCAGGCAGAAGGTGCCCACGTTCATCTACAGCACCTTAAACTGGGCTGATCATACCCCTGTGGAGATGCGCTCTCTCTCTCTCTCATTTTGCAGGTGGCCATTCCACTGGGAAGGAGGAACCACTCACAAGTACCTACCCTGAGCCCACTCCCCACCATCCCACCATGTTTTGCACAAGCACAACCCCCCCTCTACATATAGCATCTCAAATAAATTTGGCAACACATGATCACTCAGTCATGTACCCACATGTGTACCCACAGCCCCAGAACTCCACCATGGGTCAGATGCTTATGCAGCCATGAGCCGTAAAGTGAAATAACAACGCAGCCATGAGCTGCAAAAAAGTAATAATGATGTGGCCATGAACCGCAACAGTAACAACAAAGCGGTTAGGCCTGGTCTTGTGTTGCGAAATGATGTCATCGCTGGGCACCCTGAGTAGCCTTGCGGGAGCTACATCGGTGGGGAGGATGGCTGCCAAAAGGCACAGGTAGGGCCATGAGGCCACCAGAGCCCTCATCAGGGCTTTGAATGGGAGCTCCCACATGCCCCTCCTCATAGCCAGCACAACAGCCCCCAATGCATGGAGGAGTGTGCTGCAGGCCATGGGAGGGCAGGGCAGAGGCTGGTTGGTGGAGCTGTTTTGGTAAAAGTGGAAGGCTGTGAAGGTCTCCTTCCACTCGGAGCTGGTTCACTGCTGGCCCACCAGCCATCCAAGTTCCAAGACCCCTGGGAGTGTAAGCTCCGCCTGAGATTGTGGGTGAATGCTGGACGGCCGTCGTTCTGTGATCACCACTACTCAAGAAAGTGGGGCCTACCTATTGGGGGAGGTGTTGGGCAGATTTGTAACTTGTCCATTCCCAGGGTTGGCCTGTCCAGAAATGGTCCTATGTTCCTGGGAAGGGGCTGCATGTAGATCCCCTGCCATTTGGAGAGTCCACAACAGGAGATGCATACAGTAATGACCACATGGAATGGAAGCACCAGTAAGCATTGCAGAGATGAGGGAATTCAGGCAGGTGCTGCTTTCCAAACCCTGCCATGGTGAGTGAAAACTGCCTACAGTCCCTCTGCACTTCAATGCTTAAAGCTCCAGGCACTCTGTCCTTCATTCCATATGCTCACTCTGACCATGGTTAATGCTGTGGTTCTACTGTGTCCTCAATGTCCCCTGTGACAGGAATGCTCTGGGTGGGTGCTAGTCTCCCCAATTCCCATCTGCCAATGTTGCAGATGGCAACTCCAGGCTGGGTTGCCTGGGAGTGGGAATCAGTGCAGCTCATGACATCAGTGGTCAAGGACGGTGCGGGCAAATACCATGGGTGTCCCAAGACTCCACTAGCAGGAGCTCAGTGGCCTTCCTGCCAGAAGGCCGAACACATATGTGCTGCAGCTGCTGCCCCCCACAAGTGCAACACTCCCCATGCACACCCTCCCAGTGCATCAGGCCCCTGGCATCAAATTGGCTGGATGTTAATCAGTCAGAGTTCAGTGTTAAGTATAGGACAAAAACACAATGCACCCCTTTTAAACAATTTCATGTAAATATCAATTTCATGTATTTGGGATAAAATCTATTGAAGAACATTGCCATTAAAAATGATTGAAATTTAAAATATCCACAATAGATTTTATTCCAAAGAATAAATACAGCTCAAAAGTAAGAAATGCGGATACTATATAGGATATTTAAAAACCATTATAAGAAAACGATTCCTACTGAAAAAAAACAATGAAATATATTAGAAATTTCTCCTTCTCAGCTGGTCCTTACTGTTCAGTTCAGGTCTCAAGAGGATGATGTAAATCTTGGGAGCAAAAATGCAGCCCAGTAGCCCAGCACTGGAGGCCAGGATGGAGAAGATTTCCACGGCCACCATGAGTTTCCCTTTGGTGCTTTGATAGGTTGGCACAAAAGATAACCAGACACTGCAAAAGACCAACATGCTGAAGGTGATGAACTTGGCTTCATTGAAAGAGTCTGGCAGGTTCCTAGCAAAGAAGGCCACCATGAAGCTGATGAGCGCCAGACACCCCATGTACCCCAACACACAGTAAAAGAAGAGGGATGAGCCCTCATTGCACTCCACGATGATTTCTTCAGGGAGGGAGTGCAGATCAGTCTCTGGGAATGGGGGGTGGGTGCACAGCCAGAAAGTGCAAAGAGCTGCCTGAGTACAGGAGCCACAGAGAACAACAGAGTACGCTAGTCGGCTTCCCACCCACTTCCTCCACTTGGATCCTGGCTTGGTAGCCATGAAAGCCACAACCACAGTCAGGGTTTTGGCTAAAATGGAGGAAACAGCCATGGAGAAAATGATCCCAAAAGTGGTTTGGCGCAGGTAACAGGTGAGCAGCTGAGGCCGACCGATGAAGAGGAGGGTGCAGAGGAAGCAGAGCAGGAGGGAGCCCAGCAGAGAGTAGGTCAGGCTCCGGTTGTTGGCCTTGACAATGGGAGTGTCCCGATTCCTGATGAAGGTTCCCAGTACCAAGGCTGTGATCAGGGAGAGGGAGAGAGCCAAAGCGGCCAGACCAAACCCCAAGGGCTCTTGGTAAGATAGGAAGTTCAGTTCTTTTGGAAGGCATCGGTCTCTGCCCTCATTGGGATACTGATCTTCTGGGCATTTGGAACAGTCACTCACATCTTGGGGAATCATAAAGAAAGACAAAATCAGAGTTTCTGAAAAGACATTTTTGTGACCAGCTGAATGAAGTGGTCAGTACTATGTCTCTGTGCATTTCCTTTTACAGGTGGAAAAATATGCAGGAGGGAGACATTTATACATTGGGGATTGGAGCTCCTATGAATAAAGCAGGGTGGAGAAGCTGAGCCATTTGAGGGTTCCTGGCCTTTTATCAATTGTATAGAAGGGAGAATTTCAGCAGGTGTTGCCTGTCATCTGAGAGACTAAACTGGCACAGCTTGCCCTCTTCTGGCACAGAAAGGCCCAGTGTGGTTAAAGTGTTGCTTGCTGGTTGATAAGAGAAGGGCTCATAAAAGAGGAATCCTAATCAGTACCTTTATGTAGAGGTTATAGAAGACAAAGGGGGTATTAAGGGGTCTGCCTGTTTGATGTCACTTCCAGGCATGGCATCTCTTTCAGGGGTCCCAGTAGACTGTCATTCTCAGAAGGACCCCAAGTCTGTCTTAAGAACCACTACTTAAAGGAGTATTAATGTTTCCTTAAAAAGTATAAATGGTAATTTAAAACAAAGCATTGTTTCCTAAGATTTTTCTTTTAAACTGGATTGATGGAATACAAACCTAGCTAAATTGTGGGGAGAGGGTATGGAGGCATTATCTCTTAGCCATGCATCTGACCTCTACCATACCTAACAAATGCTATTTATAGTTGTAAATAATCACTGGCAAATAGTAAATCTTTAAACATATACAGCATCCATAGGACCGCAGTTGGAACCAGGATGTCTGTGTCCATCATATTCACTTCTGGTGTCACGTCCCCCACCTTTCTGGCCTGAAATCTTTCCTCCTGGACAAGGAGTGCAATCATAGCAACAAAACATCTTCCCTTCCTTCTTCTGCTTACTGGAACCTGGAAGGCAGGGCTCATTACACAGAGCAAGGGGCATCCCCTACACACAAAAGCAGTTCAGGTCATTAACAGAATTATACTGGAAGCAACAGAGTTTCTTCCTAACAAGATGCAGTCATAAGAGAACAGAATCAATACTGGTGTCCAGTCCAGTAAACCTGCACCAGTCTAGAAAATGAGAAGCAAAAAGGTGGCAAAGACAGTACTTAAGAGAGGAGATGGAAAACATCAGATTATGAAAGTGTCGGGGAAAAGGTGTCCAAAAAGAAAGCAGACTGACCAGTCTATAAATATGTGGCAGAGAAAGATTTGGGAAAAATTATCCGCTGTGGGAACCACTGAACCCAGGCATGTTTATAAAAATCAAACCTCCAGAAATATCTGTACGATGAAGAGAGGAGACAATACACTGGATTACCCATGATGAACATGGACCAATATTAGGCTATATTAAATGAAGATCTAAAGCCAGTTCCACTGAGTTTCTCTATAATCTCGGCCAATCTGGCCACACTCTTCCTCTATGAAAATGCCACCTGGTCTTGGATGTTGATGAAACTATAAGAGTAAAACTTGTCCATTATGGTAGTCCAAAATCTTTCCACTTTAGGATCCATCTCACTCTGGCTCTGGACACCTAACATCGCTGATCATAACCAAATGGAATTAACTACCAGAGTGTTTGGTCTGATCAAAGAGTTCACACTTTGCTGCGTATCTGAGAAGTTGCTGCTGAATCCTACCTGGTTAAATCTACTGTGCCAGACAACGATACTCTCATTAATGGAGAACATTTTGTCCCATGGAGCCTGCAGATCGATTTCCCCCACTTTCACTCTAGAGAAGGTTTGATTTGGGAACGTTACCCAGTTGACAATATCAAATCCTGCTCCTGATTCACCATCCTCATTAAAAGATACTTTGTCCCCAGCGCTGTTGTTGAAGGAGACCCTCCTCAGAAAAGAGTGAAGCTGCAATGAAAGGGCAAAAGGAGATTAAATCAATAAAGATGACCCTAAACAAGAACAGCGCATGTATCTCATAGGACTGAGAAAAAGCCCTTTTCCTGACCATCCCAGATATGCATTGGTAAAGATTGTGTAGATATGTTTTGAGGTACAAATAATTCAAAGAAATTAACAACTGATTCTATGCACATCTGGCTGCCACTTTTAAATGGTTATTTTTAAACTTTATATGACTATCTCTCGTTAACAACCCATTCTATAGAGTAGGTGCGAACCTTCTGGAGCCCCCACTGTTTAAGATGGACAAGGTTAAGATGATGCTTGTCTTGTGGTTGGTTACCATGAAATGACATGGTTGAAGGAATCATAAAGACTTGCTCTTCAACCTCCATTTCTGAGATCATATCTTATCCCTCCTTAGCAGGACACTCTGTTGTTCCTTCTTCAGAGTTTTCCTCTACAACTCTATCTGTTAAGGGTAAGATAAGCTTTGATAAAACGTTAATCGAGAAAGGAAGTTCACATTTTGAAATCTATTTTAGGCTCTATGATATGAGCTGCCAGAGCAACTTCACAGCATCACGTCATACTCATCTGATGAAGATCATATGAACCAAGCTGACAACCACCCTAACCCACCGAAAGTGGTCACCTTACACAACAAATTGATGGTGGGCTCCAAATCCTCTCTGCCTAATTGCCTCCATTGTGCCTCCTTCTCCTTGCACTTTCTGCTTTGGAAAAATAAGAAGGGGGTGGAAAGGAAAGTGCCCAGCCAGAGCTATGGAGACTGGGAGGTTGTTGGTACATCAGTGGTATATGAGAAGGCTCAAGTGTGGTATCAATATGGTGCATATCATTCCATACTTTTGTTGATGATATAATAATAAAATAATAGAATTGCCTTCCATGTGATGCATACCTTCAAATGATGTGATTTAGGAGGAACGAGTCTATATTTTTTTTGTGTGGAAGGACGCATGGCCTGCAAAGCACGCACCACCAGATGGACAGCATTGTAGATGAGGTAACTTTGGCTGGTCATGCTCATTTCAAAAAGAGGCCCAGGAAGGCTCTCCAGTTTCTCCTCCCCAGTACAGTGATCAGTATTTTCCTTGTATCGATCAATGTCAGGAAATACACACTCAAAAGCCTGTCTCCAGAAGACCCCAATAAATCCATCTTCATCAGAATAGGGGTTTATGGTGTGAAGAAAATCTTGAAATCCTGGGATGTTATTGGAATGAACTGTGATTGATAAAGCGCCATGGAAGTTGTGCACATCCAAATTTCTGTGATATGTTTCTGATGAGAAATCCCAGTGGGCAGTCATAACCCATACTTTCTCGAAAGGACGCAGCCCATACATTTCAGTCGCCATTAAAAACCACTGCAAACCCATCATGGTGTGAGTCTCTGCATTGACAACAAATACGTTGACATCTGATTTGCTTAGGTACTCCACTATGTCAAAACCATCTTCTATTAGTTTAAGAATGTTTGTTATGTCACTGTGGGTTGGCAACCTTTGGATGAAAGCAGCACAAATGCCACTCAGGAAAAACAGGCGCTCCAAAGTCTGCAGAAAGGTTTCTCCTCCATCATCACCCAGGGCAATGAGCCCAACCCACGTCCAGTGGAAATGCTGAAGAAGGTGGACAATCCCAGTGTACTGATGTGCTTCACTGGGAACCATCTGGTACAAAGAAGAGAGCTGAGTCTTATCACCCTCTGGTTGAGAAAATACAGAATAGGGGATCTAAAGAAGAGGAAGAAAGACTGAATCACTGCTGGGCTGCTTATGCTTAGTTATCTAATTTGTGTCCTTATACTGTCTACTCCTCACTGCTAAGTGAAACAGACATGAGCTTTATCTCCAATTTACCTTTGGAAAGGATGAGTTTATTTATATGCCACCTTTTCTATAAAAGACTCAAAATGATTCGCAAAAATAAAATTGACATAATATCCATTTTAAAACATAATATAAAATGAATAGTTTAAACACTATAATAACAGTAATAAAATATAGAGGTTGATTGAAAAGTAACTCCTTATTTTAACCCTTGGTTAGGCGCAGTTTGCTGTTTTTGCTCCCTATCTGAGCCTAGGAGAGCTAGGGGCCTGACCCCCCGAGCACCCTCCTATCTATAGGTGCTGTTCGAAACCCCCTCTAGTCAGTTTTCCCACTGCCTGTGTGGGATGCAGTAATGAACCCTGGCCTCTCAGGGCACGTGCGCCAAAACTTGTCACCCTATTTTGTCGTCCTAATTTGTGCTCAATTCTCGTCATTTATGTCTTAAGTGATTTGCAGACATTTACAACTGCTTTACAACTGATTTACAACCCCTTTACAACTCATTTAGTGCAGTAATGACCCCCTGGCCTCTCTGGCCATGTGTGCCAGGACTTGTCGCCCTATTTTGTCGCCCTAATTTGTACTCAATTCTCAAGTCTTAAGTGATTTACAGACATTTACAACTGAATTACAGCTGCTTCACAACTTATTTACAACCCCTTTACAACCCATTTAGAACATTGTGTCTTGCATTTCAAAGACATTTGCATTTCAGTGTGCCAGTGCATCATAATGCAACAGCGATTAGGAAGACAGGGAGTCTCTAGACAGACTCTACTTTGCCTGAACTTCGATTCCTGTTTGCAATTAATGTTCAGTTGGATGTTTTTATCATGAAAACTAAACACAGTGTGGCAGCAGGTCTTACATTTGATCATTTTTTGTATTACTTGCTTTAAGGTTAATAAATGAGATTTTTTGACTCAGATTTCGAATACTCTCTCTTTGATAATCCTAATTAAGGTCACTGCTCACTTTAAGAGCATTAGAGTTTAATTAATTAGGTGCTTATGACTGTTTTTCAGAGCCTGACAGGGCCAGTGTGCCAAACCACTAAAAATCCCTAACTGCGCTTAACCAAGGGTTACAATACTTATTTTGAAGTATTGTTATGGTAATTTTTGTCACAATTTTTTAATTTGATCTTTAATGTTTGAGAATGTAAGCTCTAAATTTGATCTGTATCTGAGTTTCAGATTGATTATTTTTTAAAAAATATTTGTAAGCCCAACAAACCTTACCCTGCTGGAGCGTGCCCAGTTAGTGGCATGTTATGAAGTTTGGAAATCTGTTGTTCAAGTGCAAAATAATATTGCTTTCATGCAGTTAATTTACATTTTGAGCACAATTGTAACCGCTTTGAGCTGGTCTAATTCATGGTCCATCTTTTGTCGAACAATATAGGAAGTTACTGTATCAATCCCCCTGTATATTTAAGCAAGGCTGCAATCATAACCACACTTTCTTTGGCGTAAGTACTATTGAACACAGTGGGACTTACTTCTGAGAAGGCATCCTTAGGATTGCATTCTAATTCTCACAATTGAAGCAATAAAAGACAATAGCATCTTGAATCAGTCCTACCATTAAAAGCCAAAGTATAAGCAATATTGAAAATGGGCCAGAAGCACAGAAGACATTTTTAAAAAGGAAACGTTTTCAGACCGTACGGGAAGGATTCTGGGGAACCTAGAAAGGCTTAATTCCAATTAATATTTTTATCAGTTTTAAAGCATCTTTAAAAATTGGCTATTCCTATTAGTATATAATTTGACAGTGGAAGAAATTTTGCATTGTGTTTTATTCTAAATGTGAGCTCTTGTGTCTCTGGGTGTGTTTTCTGAAGTAGAAAGGCAGAATATAAATGTCCAGTTAAATAATCCTTCATATATGCTAGGATTTTGTTTCTTTCTGGACACAGCACATTTCTTTTTCATATTCCATTTATCTCTTTGCCTCTATTTCCTCTCAGAATACTTTGAAAAGCAGATAGGAACGATAAATTTTACAAGTGTTACTAATTCTCTTCCAACATATACCCACATTTCAGAGAAGATTCCCACAGTAAGGAAGTCTTCTTCTCTCCATGCTTCTCTCACCTGTGGAATCTTGTACATGCCTAAGAGGGTGGCCATGTGGAGAGTGGTCTCCCAGTCCAGACCCCCAATGGCAGCTATCAGAAGCCTCTCAAGGTCACATCTGTAGTTGGGAACAGTCTTCTTCTGAGCAGAGAGAAGTCTCAGGGTATTTTGATAAGTCTTCCTTGCACTGAAGTAGTTCTCATAGATGTGGAAGCCCACAGTAATATTGGGCAAAATCTGGGGATTCTCATTGACCTCCTTCACAGCAAATACCAAAGACAGGACATGCTGATAGTTCTTTAGAATGGAACTAAAAACAAAAGGAAGTGCATTATAGGGAAAGAAGGAAGGAGGAGGGGGACAGACCTGGTGGTGTTCATGAGTCCTGAATTTCTTCAGTGCCTCAGCTGAATGAACACAAAAGCTTCTGAACATACCTAATGATAATTATTTAATAAATAATTAACAAAATAAATAATTATAATAAAAAATAA